>CM059867.1:41830811-41880550 GCA_030490815.1 Acer saccharum
ATGTGGTCATTTCCAGATTGCATTGTTTGTGGATGATTGTGTCGTTGAGTGATAGAAGATATTAGCTAGTCATGTAACTCCAAAGTACTGTCCTGTTTTGTGGGTGTTGCTTGGGGTCTGTTTATATTTTATTTTCTCTGGTCCTGGTGAGGACCTCTATTATGTGGTTTCTCTATGTTCTTGGTGTTTGGTTTTGGCTATGTTTGTGGTGTGCTTGAATAAAATTTTACAGTTCAAAAAAAAAATAAAAATGTAATTCCAAAGTAATTAGTCATGTAAGTTGTGTTTTATTATTTGATGTTTCTGTTAAAAACTCTATTTGAGTAGTGAGTTGTGTCATTTGTAGTATTTTATTGGTTGCTGATGCTGTCTTTTGAATCTATATATCTGGTGCATGCGGTTATGTAGTGGAGGATTCGGGAAACTATCATTCTCTTTAAACAGATTTATACAGTGACACTATTTTTGGGGCCAGGTTATGCCCTTGTTTGCTGTCTTCAATTAATGGCGGTGGTGATGGTGCTGCTGCTGGAATCTCAAGAATATAGATAACTTTGGTTTAATTAATGCAAATGTTTATAAACTAGTTGATATACCTGAGTAATATTCATTTCAAGTCTAGATGCATTTTGTTTTGAAAATCTAGAAAACAAAATTGTCAAAATTATGTGAAGATTGCAGACAAAATATATACTAAATTTCTCACTTTTTGTTTATCGATAGAGTTCATAACAAAATAAGAAATAAATTTGTACATCGGTATGATCAGAGTCTCCTTGAAATTCTTTTTCCATTACTTTATTATACGATAATGGGAGATTTTGACACTTGAAATAGAATTAGGGTTTAGTTTTTATTTTTATTTTTAAATAAAGTGATATAGTTGAAGGTATGGGTGTACATAGTATTTGCTTTATTTTTAATTAAACTAATTTGTCCTTATTGGTAAATTCCTATTGGGATATTTTTGTAAATAATTTTTTTTATTAAAATATGGGTGTGCTTATCATATTTATGGGTGTCAATATCGGCACCCTTTATAAAATCCACAGATTCATCGAATTATATTATTGGCTAATTAGCACCGATGCTCTCTAAACTCTTCAAAAATATACACTATGCCCCCTATACTTTTTTTTTTCAGCACTAAACCCCCAGAACTCTCTTAAATTAGCAAAATCCAACTGTAGATGCCCCCTCACAGGGGACAATAAATCCAAGTTTTTGCCAATAAAATAAGAGTTCAAGGGGTTTAGTGCCGAAAAAAAAGTATAGAGAGTATAGTGCAAATTTTTTAAGAGTTTAGGGGCCATCAATGCCAATTATCCATATATTATTTACAATGATATTTTTATGTTCATAAAAGGTTGGGACAGGAATCCAAAGAATGTTGGGGCAAATTTATGAGAGTGAAAATTCTAATTGAAATCTACAAACCTCTGAAACGATGGCTTCGTCTAAAATTAGATAAATCTGACAATATTATATTGGTTAGGTTGAAATATGAGAGGCTCCCAAAATTTTATTATGCATGTGGGAAAATCGGTCATGTGATTAAGGAATGTATGGATATCGAGGCTAGATCAATAGTGTTGACAGGTACGACCACCAAATTTGGGTTATGGATGAAAGCTCTGTTTGTAGACAGAAGGAAAGTCAGAGTTCCCTCTAAATCAGAAGGTAGTTTCTCCGATAAGGATAGACCAGTGAGGGGATTTGTGAGATGATTAATGAGGAATTATTCAACCAAGAAGATGCTTTCCTCAGTCTCCAGCAGAGAGTATCTGCAAACTTAGAGGCGGTTTTAAGAAAGAGGAAGTGGGGGCCAGCTTGGAAATCTTAATGCCTTCTGTTGGGCTTGGGTCAATATTAGGTAATGAAGTATGGGTTGATGGCCCAATTGTGACCAATGTTGGTGAGAAGGTCCAGTTGGAACCTGATAGTATAGTTAGTATTTTTACTTGTATGGTGGGCTGTGCAGATACATATAATATTGAGATTTTAGATACTCCCATGTCCTAACCTGAGATGTCTAGAATTATTTTTTCCCAAAGACAAAAAGTTTCAAAAAATAGAAACACTTAGCGAATGAAGGACAAGCTCATCCTATCTTGGAAGGAAAAGGATTGGGCACTCAAATGAGTAAACGAAAAGTGGTTCTCAATCCTCTAGAAGAGAGCAGAATTTTGAAAAAAGGCAAGTTCATTGTTTCTATTCTAGAAGTTGTTAATTCGGCGGTGCCTGATTCCCATACCCGCTGGGAATTATAATAGGCTTGAGCTGTGCGTTCACAACCTTGTTAAGTTTGCTGAAGAAACATTCCCCAGATTTTGTTTTTCTTTCGGAAACTAAACTGTGTGGCCGCAAGGCAGGTTATGTTAGAGAATGTCTTAGGTTTGGTGATGGGTTTGTGGAGGATTGTAATGGTAGAAGTGGTGGGCTTATGTTATTATGAAGGAAAGATTTACTGGTTACTATCCTCTCCTTTTCTACAGGTCATATTGATGCTATTATCCTTATGGAAGATGGGTTCCGATGGCATTTCTCGGGCTTCTACAGAGATCCTTTTCCTGGTAAAAGAGTGTTTCGTGGTCTCTCTTGCGTCGTCTCAGAGTTATAGATAGCTTACCATAGGTTTGTGGTGGGGACTTCAACGAATTGTTGTGTTCAAATGAGAAGTTGGGTGGCTCAGACAAGTTGATCTCTTGGGCATGATTTGGTTTAGACAAGTGATAGATGACTGAGATCTTTTTGATTTGGGATGTGCTAGTCCCAAGCTTACATGGAATAATAGAAGAGATGGTATTGGTAATGTTCAGGAGAGTCTGGACAGGTTTTTTACTGATAACTAGTGGAGGGCTAGGTTTGGATATATCAAAGTGGAACATTTGGGCTTCAATTCTTTGGACCACCGTCATATCCTCCTGACTTTCAACCGTGTTAGCCGCCCTCAAAGAAGCAGAATTTGGTCTTTTCGGTTTGAGCCTATTTGGTTAAAAGAAATTGATATTGGCAGTGTAGTGGAGAACTCTTGGAAGGATTATAGTCCTTCGATTTTGGTGGATTTTAATTGAAAACTCAATCAGTATGCCACCAGATTAATAGGGTGAAGTAATGAACGTTTCAAGAATCTTAGCAATCAAATTTTGGTTAAGAATAGGGAGATTTAGGGCCTATATTAGTCTTGCGATAGGGTCGGGATCATGCAGTATATCAAATCGCTGGAAAAATTGGTTGAAGGGCTTCTTGAGTGTGAATAATCCTATTGGAAGCAACGCTCTCGAGCCGATTGGTTGGAGGTGAGTGACCAAAATTCTAAGTGCTTCCATGCTAGAGCCTCAGCTAGGAGGAAAAAGAATTGTATTGAGTCGCTTGTTGATAGTGGTGGCCGAATACATCATAGTGAGGCTAGACTGACATTGTTATCCAGGAATATTTCTCTTCCATCTTCCAGTCCTCTAATTCTTCCAGTCAAGATACCAAGAAAGCTACTGAAGGTATTAATTATTCTCTCAGTGATTTCAATAGGGATGAGTTAAGGGTTATCTTTACACCTGAAGAGGTAAGGCTTGCTGTTTTCGATTTAAGTCCTACAAAAGCACCGGGTCTAGATGGTTTCCATGCCATTTTCTTCCAAAATTTTTGGGGTGTTCTTGGTGAGGAGTTTTTTAGAGTGTGTCTTAGTGTGCTTAATGGTGATTCATCTATTAGAGATTTTAACTCCACTAATGTAGTGCTTATACCGAAAATTCAGAATCCCTCCTCTCCCAAAGATTTTTGGCCGATTTCATTGTGTAGTGTTGTGTACAGACATTGACAAAGGTTTTGGCTTCAAAATTAAACGTTCTTCTTCCAAAATTAATTTTCCCTAACCAATCAGCTTTTGTCCTGGGTAGACACATCTTTGATAATGTTCTAGTGACCTTCGAATCCCTCCATTCGATAGCTCAGAAAAATATGGTAAAATGGGTACGATGGCTATTAAACTAGATATGAGTAAAGCGTACGATAGGGTCGAATAGAGTTTCCTCCAAGCGTGTTGGTAAAGATGAATTTCCCTATCAACTAGATTAAATTGATCTCGGAATGTGTCTCCACGAGCCTCTCCTTCCTTCTAAATGGCAGTAAGGTGTGCATTATGTTGCCGTCCATAGGCTTTAGACAAGGCTACCCCCTTTCCCCTACCCTACCTCTTTCTCCTTTGTGTAGAAGCTCTCTCAGGCTTAATTTTAGGTTCTGAGAAGAATGGCATGGGTCTTGGTTTTAAGTGCTATTGTGGAGATCCTCTTGTGAGTCATATGTTTTTTGCTAATGACAACATTCTCTTTTGTAGGGCTAATAGAGAAAGCGGGATGTGTATTAGGAGGATTTTTGCAGTTTACGAATGTGGTTTGGGTTAGCACATCAATCTCCAAAAATCGAAAATCACATTCAACCCGAATATTGATATGGTGTCTAGAACTTATATCAAGTTTCGTTGGGTATCGCGGATTGTAATAGTCAGGACAAACATCTAGGTCTCCCTACGATGGTTGGTAGAAATAAGATTTGGCTTTTCAATGACATTAACGAAAGAGTTTGTAAGAATTCCAGGGGTGGGAAGGATAGTCCTTTCTCTTTTGGTGGCAAGGAGGTTTGATAAAAGCTGTTGCACAGGCTGTACCAACCTATCCGATGAGCTTATTCCAGCTCCCTATAGGTTTATGCAAAGATCTAAGTGTTATGACTTCTAAGTTCTGGTGGGGTTCTAGAGGAGGGAAGAGGAAGATTAGTTGGATTAAATGGGAAAATTTGTGTAAGCCTAAAATCTGCGGTGGGTTAGGGTTTAAGGATTTTGTCTTTCAATCAATCTCTATTGGTCAAGCAAGCCTGGAGAGTCCTGATTGGTCCTAATTCTATTGCTGCCCAAATTTTGAAGGCAAAGTATTTTAGGTTTGGGGATTTTCTGTCAGCTTCCGTCAAAGCAGGGTGCTCTTATATTTGGCGTAGCTTAATTTGGGGTAGGAGTTTACTCTTAAACGTCTTAAGATGGGTGGTTGGCGATGGCCAAAGTATAAAAGTTTTTAAAGATCATTGGATCCCTCGACCGACCTCTTTCAAAACTATCACTTCCAATTCTGATTTTGACCTCCTAGTTGCTGACCTTCTAGACAGTAATAGGCGTGGTTGAGATATTGACAAGCTTAATTGTGCCTTGTTGCATGTTGATAAGGAAATTCCTCTTTCTATTCCTATCAGTTGGAGTGGAGGTCGTGATTCTCTCAGGTGGCATTACGAAAAGAATGGGGTGTATACCGTCCAGAACGAATATCGGCTTGCTATAGAGCAAAGGTTGTTTCTTCTGCCTCTAATCCTTCTATTTCTCAGAAGTGGTGGAACACTTTGTGGAGTCTCAACTTGTGGCCGAAAGTTCGTATTTTTGTTTGACGTGCTTGTTTAGATTCGTTGCCCTCCTTGGAAAATCTCTAGAAGAGAAGGTAGTGGATTCTCCTAGTTGTAATTGTTGTGCTGCTCCATGTGAATCAGCTGGTCATGCTCTGTTTTGGTGTAAGGGTCTAAAAAGGCCTGGAGCTATGCTAGATTTGATTGCTTTCTTCCTGTTTTGGCCTAGCTCTCGGTGGTGGATATTTTTTTTGTTTTCCCTCCATCTTTATGGTAAGGCAATTCTCTGTCATTTTTGTATTATTGTCTGGGCTTTATGGGAGAACAAAAATTCTCTTTTGAATAGCAGTAAAAGTAAATGTGCTGAGTTGGTGGTGTCTGGGGCTAAGGCATTTCTGTCGGAATTCCAATGTTCCAAGCGTGCGTTCTCTTCTAGGCCTCCTCGTCCAGCTACCAGATCTTCAGCTGTCTAGCTTCCTCCTCCACCGAGTCTCTTTAAGCTCAATACCTTAGTTGTCCAGCGTGAGAATGTCAGGTCTATTGGTATTGGGGTTGCTATTCGGGATGACAAAGGCAAGGTTTAGATGCTCGCTCTAACCAATTGCCTAGGAATTTTAGCTCTAAGGTTGCTGATCTTATAGCGCTTTAGGAGGGCCTCTTGTTTGCCCAATTCTATAATTTCAGAGTTGATCTATCTGAGGTTTCCTCTCTTTTGACTGTTTCTGTTATCAACTATCCTCTCCCTTCTCTTAGGGACTCTAAATTCATTGTAATTGATATTAAGGCCTTTCTCTTAGATGCTGGCTGTGTATGTGTCAAGTGATTTCCGCTTCTGGAAATACCTTGGCATATAAGTTGGCTCTATTGGCTTTCTCCTTTAACATGGAGTTTCTCTGGCTGGATCCCAGCCCTGTTTTTCCTTTCTCTTCGTAATGTTCTTTTCTATTATATATATAATAAAAGTTTGGGACAATAGGACAAGTGTACTAATTTAATTTTATTGACCTATATATATATATATATATATATATATATATATATATAATTACAATTGTATGGATTCGGATTTAAATTTTAGAAATAAATCTAACCAGATAAGATCTAACTATCTAAGTTGTAATTGAATATGACCGAATCAAATCATGTTATAGAATTGAATTTGATCAAATCGGATTTGATATTGAATATTGTAAAATTTAAGGATTCGATCCGCCATACATCCTTAAACAAAAGTAATTAAGTAAACAAAAGTGTCAATAAATTTTATTGTTTGTGAATGTGACAATTTTTTTACGGTTCGTATATACTGTCTTCTCGTCATTAAAACGTTACAAAATCTATAAATTTGGATACTGAATTTGTAAATATCAGTGAAAAAATTCTTATAATCTAACCTAAGTTTCATGTCTATTAAATTGTATACTACACTAATATATTAAGTTTGTGTAGTGCGGAATCTGTAAATTACAAACACATTATGAACAATGAATGTATCATAAGTCATAACAAGGCCTTTTTGCATTATATCTGTACCCTATACAAAATGATTTCTTCTAAGCCTAAGTTGTTGTTAACAGCAATGTTACTGGATAGTTATTTAAGAAATGAGTTTATCTAAGTTGCCGTTAATAACAATGTTACCATGCATTTACTGTATGTGAGAGAGTTGGTTTTTTTTTTATTTTTTTTTAATCTTTAATTTTTATATACCCTTGGGTTGAAATTTAAAGACCGAAAAATGTCCCAGTAACATTGCTATTAACAATGGTAAAAAACTTTAAAAAAAATGTCAGGTCTAAAAAAAAAACATTACTTTTAATGGCAACTTAACCAAACCCTTGTAAAATTTTTTTTTAAAAAAAAAATAACAAAATTTAAAGATGCTACTAAAAATGCCCTAACATAGAAGTTAAGAGGGTGGACAAGTCAAACTCAATTTTGGAGGCCTATGAGGTAAATGTACAATAAATGAAATACTATTCAACCAAATTTAAAATTGAGATTTGAAAGGAGAATTAAATAATAAAGATACCATGCAATGGACAGTTGTATGGGGCTTTCACTTTCACTTTCAATTTTATTTAATTTTAATTTCTCCTTTTTCTCTTCAAAAAACCATCATTTTCATTCCTTGCCAACCCTCACAAGCAACCCCACCGTTCTTTAATCTTTTTTATCTTTCCCATCACACAATACTCCCTCATCAATGGCACAATCTCTTCTAGTCAAAGACTTCTCTTTCTACAAATTTTTAACTCCAATCAATTGACTGCATATTGATAACCGGATGAGGTCGGTTTAGTTGTATCCTTGCACACCTATATAATTGAATTTATGAATTCGTTTAGTATCCCATACTCTAAACCCCGAATTATTTTTAGTTGTTAAAAAAAATTTACTCTAAACTCCGAATTATTTATAATTATTTAAAAAAAATTGATTGGATATCAATAAATTTGATAGATCTTATCTTGTCATTATCAAAATCTTTAAAAGAGGAAATTTTCACTCACATCTTGTATTTTTGATAATAATAATAAGCATTTTTATTTCATTTGAGAGTTATTTCATTATATATTTATATAATTAAAATTTAGGGCAATTCATAAGATTTTAAACAGATTTTCAATGAATTCAAAATATGAAAATTTTACCTTTATTTTAGTAAAACCTTAAGAGAGATCAATGAAATTATACTTTTCATAAATCAGTCAATATGTTTAAAAAAGAAATTTACCCAAAATCAAACTAACCCAAATCAAATTGAATGAAATTTATTTCAATTAGCATTATTTAGGTTGATTCCACTGCTTTGAAATTAGATTGAATTAGCCCTAAGGGTGTAGTTCAGCTAATAGCTGGACGAGTTTGGGGCTTGGGTAGATGACTCCCAAGTCAACGGTTCGAATCCTATCAATGATAAAAAGCTTTTAAAAAAATACTTAATCTAGATAGGTGGATAAATAGATATTGTAAAAATAAAATAAAATAATAAAAAAAAAAATTATTATGCCCTTCAAATTTAACCAATGAACACTATCACTCAAATTGACAGAGTCCGTCTATCACATTCATAACATGTGTCCCGTGACACAAGTAACCCAAGTTTCACTCTTTTTATAACACCAACAGATTTTAACATGAAACATTTAAACATGTCATATAAAGATGTGGTGTAATGTTCTTTAATTTTGTTTTTTTTTAACTATTATAATATTTTATATTACCTTTACCAGAGTTGGTAGTGCACCTCTTTTCACATAAGTGGTAAATGATTCAAATCCCACCATACATATTTTACAAGTATGTATGGAAAGTTTTCTTCCCGGTTTGTGGGAGTAAATATCCGAACCGTACATTATGTATTTGATCTCGGTAGATCCCGACTGTCCTATTATAATAATTCTTGTAATACAAAAAAGGAGGAGACATGATTCATAACTACAACCTCTTAAACTATATATGAGAGGCCTATCACTGAAACAAAATCTTCTTGTTTATACTTTATTTTAAAGATAAATAAAACTATACTGCTTGTTCATCGAATTTTATCGAAAGTGATAATAAAGTAATCAAAGTAGGGTTAAGAATTGAGTAAAAAGAAATAAAAAGAAATATCTATAGGTGGGTCCCACTCTCCATTGTCATCTTTAGCAAGGATAAGCTCTGAAACCCTCCTCATATCCTTATTAATCTGTGGGCTTCTTCAATCTCTTACTCTAATAGCAAGAGGACACCATGTTAGTGGTGCCCTCTCTCTCTCTCTCTACCTCTCTTATTCGTCAAAATTCCACACATAATAACTCCATAAAAAGCCCACCTTTTTTGATCCTCTGAACAGTTCAAAACCCCCCTAAATTTTCAATCTTTCTCTCTTTGATCCAATTCCATTTTCCAGGAAAATCCCCCCAAAAAAAATGGATCTTGATGAGTGGGAATTCCTCCCTGATCATGGTTTTTTGGATATGAATAATGAAGTTTCTGATAAGAAGATTTTCCAGGAAAACATGAGTCTTCTTCTTCCAAGCCAAGCTCTGTTTTTAACATGAACTACTTCATGTGTCCTTCTTCACCAACAAGTTCCCACAAAATTCTTGAAACGTCATCATCACCACGGTCACCACCACCACCAGAGAAATTTTCCAGGAAAATTGGAGCTTGTCAGCAGCATGTTGTTCCAGTTCCTATTCAGCTGGAGCCAAGGTTTGTGAACAAGAATCCAGATGATGATGTTAATCAAATGACTGAGAAGAAGATCAATAAGGGTCCTGATTTTGGATTTGGATCCAATAATAATAATAATAATATTGAAGCTGATCAAGATGCAGTTTCAAAAGTTTTCTTCAAGAAGAAGGAAAATGAATTTGTCGACATGAAAATGGACTCACCAAGGTCCCCTACTTCAAGGAATCTCATGGCTCCTCAGCTTGATGCTGCTGGTGGCGCTTTCAACTTTGATGACAACAAAGCTGAGGCCACCATGGATCCTTGCTCTCCAAGGAAGAACAAAATCAGCTTGGATTCTGATTCCAATGAAAAAGAATTTGATCTCTGGAAGTGGAGCTTGACTGGTATTGGAGCTATTTGCTCTTTTGGAGTTGCTGCTGCTACCATGTGTATCATCATTTTTGGAACCCAACAGAGGAACCAACACAACAACAAGAAACTTCGTTTCCAGATTTATGCAGATGATAAGGTTTCCATTTTTTTTTAATTTTAATTTTTTTTTTCATAGTTCTTGAATAATTTCACATACCCAATTCACAATTTTTCTTAGATTTTGATGGGTTGAAGTCAGATTAATAATTTGTTACTCAGATCTCTTAGATTAGATCAATTTTTTTTTCCAAATTCAAGAGGGAAATTCGTGACTTTGAAGTAATTATTGTTGTTGTTGTTTTCGTTTTCAGAGGATCAAGCATGTGGTGCAGCAAGCAACAAAAATGAATGAAGCAATTTCATCAGTAAGAGGGGTTCCAATAACCAGAGCTCACATAACCATTGGAGGTTACTATGATTCTCTTTAAATCCAATGCTTGGAAAATGAATCCAGGCACTTGATTGGCATCAAAATCTGTGATGGATGGATGGATGGATGGATGGATTTGTGGAAGCTCTACAAGATTTGTGTAGAAACTCTCCATATTTGTAAATATTAATGAAATATATTATTATATATTAATATATAAGATGAATGCATAGATTCTGAATCCTGTCTGTAATCAGAATTTTAATATAATGTTGTAATGTTGTCTACAATAATCTAATCTGTTTTTGTGTTATGGAAGTTAAGCTTAATTGGTGATTTATCTTATGATAATCGAAAATGGAATCAATGTGATTATGACAAGTGTCGTTAACGACCTGGTGAGATGGAAAAGATGCATGTAAATCCACAATACTAATTGGCAGATTAAATTTGTTGTTAATAGTAAGTGTGTATATATATCTTGCCATGCAGGTGACTCAAAACTGAAACATTGCTAGACTGTATATATATCTTGTCGTGCGGGTGACTCAAAACCGAAACATATATCTTGTCGTGCGGGTGACTCAAAACCGAAACATTGCTAGACTGTATATATCTTGTCGTGCGGGTGACTCAAACCGAAACATTGCTAGTCTGAAGGAGCGTCTCACTTTGAGCGGCGGTGGCTGTGTTAATTAAGTTAATATTGCTTCTAGATAATTTGTAGCTCATCTTAAACTTTTATGAATTAATTATATGTGCTAGGTGGCCCATCTCTAACCCATTATAATATTAATGTTGGTGACTGCTCATATATTATAAACTATTTGATAAATTAATTTAAAAGTAATTATTAGATAATTCAATTAGTAAAGAAGCCAGAATGGATTGTATAATTTGTAAACGCCTTCTAAGTAACCAAAAATTTGGGAATTAATTGTTAAAACCATAAAAGCGGGTGAGAGTTTCTCTCTCCTAGGTTTTTCTCTGCCTTCTCTCTAAACTGCCTCCAGTCTCTTCTCAGTTCGTCGCCGACTTCTTCTTGTGGCAGCGGGAGTCGGCGGCGTCTTCTTCCTCGCGCTGAGCCTACCCGATCCGGGTGGGGGCCTACTGTAGCTGCTACGATGGCCCTGGAGTTCGTCCGGTTGTCCCCCTCTTGCCACCGAGTGGGTTCTTTTTCCGATCGACTCCGGCAGCTGTCAGATCGGCCCGTTCCTCTTGGTTCAAGCCAGATCTAGAGTGTTTTCGGCATGAGCTGCGTTCCAGCCGGATCCTCTCAGCCTGGATAATTGCCGGCAGCCGGGGGCCTCATTCTCCTCCGATCGGTGTTTTGCTTAGTCGGTTGTTTCGTAGTTTTTAGTTTCTCAGTTTAGTCTCAGTCCTCTTTGAGAGGTGCTGTTAGTTTTTCAGTATTCTTAGTTTTTTAGTTTGTTTCTAAGCTGTGTGATCGGCCGTTCCTCTTGGATAGGGCCAGATCTAGGGTGTCTCAGTGTGCGCTGTTCTCTGCCGACACACTTGACCCTTGACGGCTGCCAAGGGACCCCTCCTCCGATCGGTTCGTTTCAGTCCCTCTTGTGAGGGTTTGGGGGTTTGGGTGTTCTCTTCCCGGTGTGGGAACTGTAGACTGGGTTGTGCCTCGATGTCTATCTCGATGGTCCCAATTATAGTTAATGTCTGGTTAGTTTTCCAGGCTCTGTAATCGTTGTTACTTCCAATCAAAAAAAAAAAAAAAAAAGTAACTAAAAATTTGGTCATATGGAATTTTGGCTTTTGGCTTTGGCTTTTGGCTGTTAGGAAGCCATAATAAGAATTATCTAATTTATCGGTTAGACCATTTCCAATGCATATGTGATATGTGATAAACTCATAAATGGCAACTCTTCAATGGTATTAAAGACCGTGTGTGGGCAAAGATTAGAGGCTGGAAGGGTAAGTTGTTATCTATTGGTGGTAAAGAAGTCTTACTAAAGATGGTGGTTCAGGCTATTCCGACTTATACTATGAGTCTTTTTAAGCTTCCTAAGATGTTTATCCATGACCTTCATATGCTCTATAATAGATTTTGGTGGGGTAGCTCAGAGGAAAAATCTAAGCTTCATTGGTGTGAATGGCGCAAAATGTGCACTTCGAAAGATGAATAGGGTCTAGGGTTCCAAGACTTGGAGACTTTTAACCAGGCTCTCCTGCGAAGCAATGTTGGAGATTGATAAGGAATCTGAACTCCTTAGCTAGGACGGTTTTAAAAAGTTGTTATTTCTCTGAGTCTTCTTTTCTTGAAGCTGATTTGAAAAGTAAGGGCTCCCTGGTTTGGCAAGGTTTGCTGTAGGGCTGGGATTATTGAGATGGGTTCTCGTTGGATGATTGTGATAGACAATTTAGTGCGAGGTTATAAAGATTGATGGATCCCTAGACCTTCTACTTTTAAAGTCATTTCTCTGATGTCTCTTAATGAAATGTGACGGTTAATGCTCTGAAGACGGACGCGGGCGACTGGAATTTGGATTTGCTGCATAAGGAATATCTGCCGGTTGATGTTGATATGATTCTTTCAATCCCTCCATCTCCTACCTCTGTTGATGATTCTCTTATTTGGCATTTTGAGCAGAATGGTTTATTCTCTGTTCGTAGTAGGTATCGGGTGGGAAGATTGTTTTCTACGATCACCAGTTCATCTGGTCTCGATGATTCGATCTCTTGGTGGAAAGCATTGTGAAGGCTCAAGATTCCTTCTAAAATCAGGATATTTTTGTGGCGTGCTAGTCACCATTGGCTTCCCACCTTGGCCTACCTTGCTAGGCGTGGTGTGCCTTCGGAGGGGATCTATCCTCACTGCCACAATCGTCCAGAAACGATGGTTCATGCCCTCTGGGGTTGTCGTGTTCTTTCCAAGGTTAGAGATAACTGTTTGTTCTTGAAGGGCTTGATAGTGATGGATGGATTGCATTTGCATGATTTCATGGTTTTATGTTTAAAGGCCCTCAACTCTCATGATTTGGACTTATTCTGTGTTATCTTGTGGAGATTGTGGTTTTGTAGGAATCATCTGATTCATAATCTGGGAGTTTTGGATTTAGGTGAGGTGGTTAGCTGGGCGTTACATTTTCTTGAAGATTGGAGATTAGTTAATAAGGTGGTTTCTGTTAGCCCTTTGAGGAATGTTGTGACGCGTCCTAAATGGATGCCCACAGTGGAGGGCTCTTGGAAAATCAATACTGATGTTGTTTCTTGCTATAGGGATCGTGTGATTGGTCTGGGAATTATTATCCGTGATGCTTCTAGCAGGCCCAAAATTGCTGTTGTGCAGAATTTGAAAGCTCTGTTTTCCCCTCTGGTGGCAGAAGCGTTGGCGGTCAAGAGAGGTGTTTAGATGGCTATTCAGGCAAGACAAGGATCCTCTCCTCACCTTACCTCACTTAATCTTATGACACATAAGCATTGCAATAAATGAATGGTGATGATGTGATTGACACTTTATGAACAACCAATCACATGCTTTAAAAAGTGAGGATGAGGTGAGGAGAGGAGAGGATCCTTGTCTATTCAGGCAGGCCTTGTGCCTTTCCAAATTGAAACTGACTCCCTTCAAGTGCCTTTCAAATTGAAACTGACTCCCTTCAAGTGGTCAATTTGGTCAATTTGGTCAATAAAGGTGCTCCCTCTTCTGCAAAATTTGGTCAATAAAAAGTTATATTTGGCACATCATTTTATTATTGTCCTCCAATGTAAATTCTATTTGATAGACTATTTTATATTTTTTTTATATTTAAAATTATAAAAGTCAACAAATATTACATTGCATTCAATGAATGCATCAAATATTTTTTTAGAATTGTTTCAATTCAATTTTCCCTATCAAATTTGTAAATTTTTTTATTTTAAATTAAAAACCAACGAATACACAGCTGCATTTTTGTTGTGTCAATTTGGTATATGCTATACACTGTGTCAATTTAGTACAAAGTATAGCATATGCCAAATTTGTAAGTATAGTATATGCCAAATTGGAATTTGACATAGCTTTTAGCAATGCATTGAAACATGTTTTTTATTATTATTATTATTATTATTATTTATTTTTTTATTACTTTGTACTAAATTATACATTGTACAATGATTTATTATTGTATTGGAGACTCTTAAGGCACAATTACTGATTAAAAAAAAAATAAAAATTAAGTTTCATTAAAAAAGATAGAAAAGGGAACTTTTAATTCCATAAACGTTAGGGTGAATTAAATTTAACAAAAAAAGATAATTACAAATCATGAGTAAGTCACTTTCCCTTATTATTAAATGTTAATAAACGTGATATTACTTGTGGTGTTTTAAATAATAATGATGTAAACTAGTTGGCATTACGTGATTGATTGAGATAACATCTAACAGGTTACCCAAAACAAAGAGAAAGAGAAATTTTGCAATTAAGCCTATCAAAGTGGACTTTTATTTTACAAGCTTATAGAAGATATTTATATATATATATAATATCTTGAAGGACAAGAAAATGACATCAAACCCATCCACAAATGAGGTTTATTGAGAAAAGTGGGGATCTCCATTTTGATTTCTTTGACAAAAATGGAAAAAAATAAATAAATAAAAATTAACACCGTTTAATTGTCAATATGATGTGAAATTTGTGTTGGAATTTTGTGATGGGTGCGTTGTACAAGTGCAGTCTTCACTATAATTCAAGGTTTGTGAGGTCCCACGAACCAACAATTACAGGATCCAAAACAGATTCTGAATGTTGAATAATATATGGCTGATGTCTGGAATCTTGATTATTCTAGCTGCCCATCTGATTTGATTTTTATTTTATTTTTTATTTATTTTATTTTTTTATGAGTGATTTTGAAGTTCACTTCATACTTCATTCCTCAGCACATGTGGTATTTGCATCCCTTTCCACATTATATGCGAAGAGTTTTCTCTTCGATGTTGTAGAAGTAAATATCAATGTTGTATATGTACTGTGTGATGGCAGGTCCCGATAGACCATTGACATGATTGTCGGTGTCAAAATTAATCGTAATACTTGAAAAGGAAGAAAAAACTTTGAAACTTGTCATAAATTGTTTATTAAGTTGAAAAGATATAGACAAGAGATTGCCCTAATAGTATACCCTTCAAGTCACACCAACGCCATGAGATTGTGAGTTTTAGTCTACTGCTCTCCTAAACCCCAAATTATTGTGATATTAAAAAAAAAAAAGTTGAAAAGATATTAAGAATTCGTAGGTGTTTGATTCATGATTTAAATCCACTTCTTAATTATTATTTTTTAAATGAGATTTAGAAATTTCAAAAAATGTAATGTGGTTAAAGTGTATTTAGAACAGTAAATTAAATAAAAACTTCAAAAAAAAAAAAAAAGTTAGCTTTTTTTTTTTTAGTCAAACTGTATCGAATAATGTCCACTTCTTCTTAAACTCAAGACTTTTTACAAATCAGTAAGAGGTTTTACCTTATAGTTATTGTTGTAATAATTTTTTAAGTATTACAATTAATCTAAAGTTTTGGAGAAGGGGACACAATTGGAAACTAGTACCTCAATTGTGTTCGCTTGAGGGACATACTAATGGGCCGATCTGATCTGTCTGTTTCTGAAAAAAAAATTAACTATTTTTTTAATCACAAAAAATTGATTATCTAAATATAAGTGAATACATAGTTTAATAAAACAAATAAAATTATGTTAATACCATTTAATAATTAAGTAGAGCCAGCAATGATGAGGAAAGGCAACCCACCCATTTTGCTTCTTTAGAAGACGCCAAGACTATGAAATTATTATTATTTTTTTGATGGAACAAAATGAAATTATTAAAAGATGAATGAGTTGGCTAATTTCACAATTTAGGTCCTAGGATACCCCATTTAATCATACACCGAATAGTGAACTTCAGTACTTCATCATAAAGTCACGTATGTATAGTTCTACCTATTTTTGAATTAAGAATTTGAAAATATTTTAATCATAGTTTTGAAATTTTAATTTCATGTTCGTAGTAGAAAGAAATTAGAGAGAGAGGAGAGAGAGAGAGAGAGAGAGAGAGAGAGAAGTGGTGAAGAAGAAGAAGAATAAAGCTTGGAGGAAAAAACATGGATATATGGTGAAAAGAAAGAATTTGTTTTGAGAATTTGTTTGAGATATAACTTCATTCTTATTAATTTTATAATTAAAATCAAGAAATTGGATGACTAATTTTGAATAATATAGTTTTTTTGTACTCAAAACTGAATTGCAAAATAGGATAAGAAAGGTAGTGAAAATTGAAAGAATATACAAAGGAAGAAGAAGATACATATTTATTAAATGGACATACAAATAATTTTCATGAAGGGCATATAGGTAATTAAAAAGATATTTCATATAATTAATCATCTATGTTTCTAATCATAATAGAATGTTTACTTAATTCAATCAAATGTCATGAAAAAAAATTATAAAATATGTTTTAAATTATTATTTTTTTGACACTATCTATCCACCTATCTAGATCAGGTGAGCTACGCTCCTGGGGCATGTTTTAAATTATTTAAAATAGTTTCATAACTTTTGAATCATAGCACATGTGGTTGCTGATATATTATTATTCTTAGTTAAAAATAAAAAAAAAAAAATTTTTTTTTTAAAAAATAAGGTATTTAGAAACAGCAACTCGATCAGCAAGTAATCATGCTCATGCCTTTTTATGCTTAAACAGACAAATCTTCAAGTTAAAGCAAGGAAGAAGAATAAAGTGAGAAAAGGATGAGATCAAAAGCAGTTGCAATGTCTCTTCAAACCTCAATTTTCAAAATATAATTGTCACAAGCCTTCTTTTACCCACATCTATGATCTATCAATCTACATTCATTTATACCTTTTTAATTGCTCTAGGTAAACAATGAGATCATCTTTCAAAGAGTGACCATGAATTTTTCATATATATATTGTTGGTTCATGATAATGAATTACCTTCCATTAATTGTTCATATTCTTTTAATCTTTGTTAATATTTTAATTTTTCGTGTGTTTGGAGAGTAAAGAAAACTAATTAAAGTAGTCATGTAAAACTTCTAGTGTTTTGTAATTTGTAATATATATGTTGTTTGATTATTTAATTCAAGTCAATCATTGTTTTCTGTTTCGTAATGTGGTGGTGTATTTATTAATCTATTCTTTTTGTCAACTTCATCGCAGTTTTATCAATTTAGATTTAGAGTAAAAATATTTAAAAACTCTAAATAGCCAAAATAAATATATATATATATATTTTTGGTTAATATTAAAAACCTCCTCTCATTTTGAACTATTATTAAATGTATAATTACAAATGATTTTATTTTAAAAACCTCCCTGATACGTGCATATTATGCGTAAGGGTCTCATGGTCTCATGCACTCAACGGCTATGCATGCAAGTGGTTCCATGAAGGCAAGAATTGGTCAAGCATGAATTAGTCAAGTTTGTTAGTACTAGTAGTAAGTCAGATTCCCTAAAAAAAAAAAAAAAAAAAAGGTTAGTGGAACATGTTAGTGCGTCAGTTGTTCATTAGTGTCAGCTGGTGATTAAGTGTCAGTTAATTAATATGTTAGTTGTTCGTAAGTGCTTCATGCACCACTTGTATTGTTTCTGCTTTTTAAGCTTAGTCTTGTTTAATTGTAACCTATAAAAGGCTCACCTTTAATTGAATGAGGAATATCGATATTTCGAATATTTCAAAAACACAGAACCTATCTTCTCTTGAATTCTTCTTCTATTTCACTTTCTCTGAATTCTTATGTATTTTAAACCTGAAATACTATCTTTATCCTAAATTCTCTTTATGTATTTTTAGGATCGGAAAAGTACATAACAATGTTAGGATCCCACATTGACTAAGTATGAGATTAGTCAATGGTATATAATTCATTAGGCATCCTCTCCTTACAAGCCGGTTTTTAAGGATGAGTTCTACCAAGTGGATTCGTATCTAGTGGTATCAGAGCAAGCACCATGCAAGGTAGTGGGTATGGGTTCGTCACGGATGGGGTGACTTGGAGAGGGTTGCTTCCCGAGAGAGCGGGATTCGTGAAGTCACCCAGATGGGAAAGATGGGCCATCGTGGACGACGGCTGCGGAAGCATAGTGGTGTTAGGATCCCACATTGACTAAATATGAGATTAGTCAATGGTATATAACTCATTGGGCACCCTCTTTTTACAAGCCGGTTTTTAAGGATGAGTTCCACCCGGTGGGTTCGTATCACTCCCCTATGAACTAACACCGTTAGCATTTCGTTTGTGTGACTGAGTTTAACTATTAAAAAGTCTAAATTGTCCCAATTAAAGCTTCAATTGTATGAATTGACCATTATACCCTCATACTTTTATCAAATAAATTAATAAAATTATACAAAATGTGAGAATGTTAACTTGCAAAGAATAAGTTATTTTGTGGACAATTTTTTTCCCTAAAAATATCAAAATTACAAATGAACTAAAAGCATTGAAATGAGTATTTGCTTGGATTCATAAATAAAGACATAAATAAATACATATTATGGTTTATTTTCAATGTTTTTGGTTCATTTGTAATTTTGTTATTTTAGGGATAAATTGTCCACAAAATAACTTCTCCTTTGCAAGTTAACATTCCGCCTTTTGTATCATTTTATTAATTTTTATTTGATAAATGTATGATGATATAATGGTTAATTCATACAATTGAAGTTTAAATTAGATATTTTAGACTTTTTAACAGTCAAACTCAGTCAATACAAATGGAATGCTAACGGTGTTAGTCTATAGGGGAGGTTTCTAAAATAAAACATTTTTAATTATATATCCAATAATAGTTCAAAGGTGAGGGGAGGTTTTTAATATCAACCATTTTGTTTTTTTTTTTTTTTTTTTTTTTTTTTTTTTTATGGAAATGGCAAATAGTTGTTTTGGTCTTTACCTCAATAAAAATCTTTTACATTGCCAAGATTAAGTCAAGAGTTAAATAATTTTAAGTCTTTATTCAAAACTTACTTCTTTCTTTTAAATTTGAGAATAACTAATATTGGGGTACTTCTTTTTTAATTGATTTAGATTTGTGACGACATGTAACACTGGAGCTATATACACAATCTTATTTTCATTCAGCAGCCTTGATAAAGGTATTTATTACGGTTTTGATTTTTGATGATTATTTATAACTAGCATGGTGACTTATTTATAAATATTGATTTTTCTAGTCTCTCTCTATTCTCAAACATTAGGCTTTGTTTGGTAAGAGGGAAAGATGGAGGGAGGGAGAGGGTTGGAGGGAGAGCTCCAATCCCTTGTTTGGTTGGAGGGAAGAGAGGGGAGAGGAGGGAGGGAGAGCTCCTCCTTCCGAGCCCACCATTTTGGATCCACCCAATGATGAGCAGAGAAAAGGAGGGAGAGTGAATAGAGGGCAAAGACAAAAATGCCATACAATTTTATACTACCCTCCAATTTTTTAAAGTGCAATATAGTAATTTTATAAATTATATACCAATCTATTCATTTAACTCTCTTTTCAATACCAAACAACATAAATGATAGATGTTATCCTCCTCATCCCTCATACTCTCTCTCTCTTCTACCAAACATAGCCTTAGTGAGAATCAGAAAAGATAATTTAATTACGGACTAATTGCACAAACGTCCCTAAATTTAGACATAATTGCATGCATATGGAACTTTTACCCATAATTGCACAAACATCCCATGTCGTTAGTTGACTTTCGTTAACTCTAATCGTTGACTACAATTTTAACCCACAATGACTAAAGTGCCCCTAGTTACCTATTTTATTATTTAAATTAATTAAAAAACGAAACAGAAAAGACAAAGAAAACAAAAAAACAAAATCAATCATTTTTTTTTTCACTTTCATTTTCTCAACCCCCAAACACAATCAAAAAACAAACTTAACAAACAAAAACCAAAACTCAATCCACAAATCAAAAGCAAAACTCAAATCCTCAAACAACAACCAAAATCAAATCCACAAATAAAAACCCAAATCCATCAATTCCACAACCAATTAACCACATCCATTTAAAAAAAAAATTAAAAATTATAACTTTCTAGTTCGAAGTTCTAATTTTTTTTTTTTTTTTTTTTTAAATGGATGTGGTTAACTGGTTGTGGTATTGATGGATTTGGGTTTTTATTGTGGATTTGATTTTTAATTGTTGTTTGAGGATTTGAGTTTTGCTTTTGATTTGTGGGATTGAGTTTTGGTTTTTGTTTGTTAAGTTTGTTTTTTGATTGTGTTTGGGGGTTAAGAAAATGAAAGTGAAAAAAAAAATGATTGATTTTGTTTTTTTGTTTTCTTTGTCTTTTCTATTTCGTTTTTTAATTATTAATTTAAATAATAAAATAGGTAACTAGGGGCACTTTAGTCATTGTGGGTTAAAATTGTGGTCAACAGTTAGAGTTAATGGAAGTCAACTAACGGTAGGGAACGTTTGTACAATTATGGGTAAAAGTTCTATATGCACGCAATTATGCCTAAACTTAGGGGCGTTTATGCAATTAGTCCTTTAATTACAAATGGTGTATTAACTTACAACATTGACCCTAATTAATTTCATTCTCTTTAGTGCATTTGAGTTAAATAAATAAATAAATAAAGAGGATAATTTTAATTTATGAATAATCCCATGATGTTAGATCAAATGCCAAATCAAACCCTTCGGTTTAAACAATCAGCAAAAAAACTTCCTATCATTAGTTGACTATATTTAAATCAAATATGACAATTTAAATCCTTTAAAATGAATAAAAATATATACTAATAACAAAAAATTGATTTCTTTAAATAATAATTTTTATATTATAAATAAAAAAAAAAATAAAAACCAAATAATATTTTATATAGAAATAAAACTATGGAGAAGACATACACATTACCAAGATGTATATGTGTCTTTAAGCATCATATCCATATACTTTTATATTTAAAAGTAATTTTGCTTTTATTTTAATTTTTTTTTAATGATTTTATTGCTTTGTTGTAGTAAATATTTAAATATATTTTTTATTAAAAGAGATTTTTTGTTTTGTATTTTATTTTTTTTCATTATTTTTTTAGTTCAATTATAGTAAAAATCTTTTAAATAAACATATTTCTTTAGATTTAATTAAAATCAATTGACAATCAACTAACAATAGGTTTTTTTTTTTTTTTTTTTAGTTGCAAGGACGAAGCCAGGATTTTGGCTTTGGAAGGGTCAAGACAAAAACTAATATTATAGGTCAATAGGAATCCTGTACAAGAAAAAGTACCGAATCCCGCACTTGATACTTTTCAACAAAATGTGATACCGTTTAGTGTTAAAAGTAATGATACAAATAAATAAATAAAATAGACATTAACTAATAAAAATGTAACATGTTTATTTTATATCTAGAAAATTATTTATAACCAAATCAATTTAATTTTCTTCTTAATTTCCATTTCAATTACATAATCAAAGAGTTTATGAGAAAGCATCTTTTATTTTGTTGTAAAATTTGCATGTTCTTAATGGTATGCATAACTGAAAAAAATATTTTAATAGTTCTCAGCTTATAAAATATAAAATTCAGTAGCTTAATTAAAATATCATTATACCATTGATATATTTAAATCACAATTATTTACATACTTGTAACTTAATTTTATAATATTCATGTCAAACCAAATTAACTTAATAATTTTGAAGAAAATTTAAATAATAAACTAATAAAGTAAATTTATCAAAGCCAGATTAATATTTAACCTAACAAAATAAATAATAAAGGTAGTCACTAAAAGTTCAATATTCACTTAGTTTGTTCTAGTAAAATCTAAAAATATATATTATATATATAATGAGTAATGCTAGGCTTCCCAATTTTTTTTCCAAATTCTTTCCCAAATGTTTGTAGAACGTTGTTATGTACTTTTCTATCTTGAAAAATACATAAAGAAAATTTAGAATAGAGATAGTATTTCAGGCCTGAAATACATAAGAAATTCAGAGGAAGAGAAATAGAAGAGATAAAGGGGGATAATTTGCTTTTGCAATATATTCAATCATAATCCCATTCTCACAATGTCTGGCAGTATATATATATATATGCCTTACAATACGAATGAGCAAACAATTAACAACAATTAAACTGGAAATAATGGGCAGAAATATATGTACATGATCCCATGTACTCTCTGCATGACAAACGAGAAATAGGGCACAAACACCCCACTTATTTGCATAACTGAACAACAACTAAGCATAACTGATACTTCTCTGACTTGGTCCATGCACACTTGCTTCCTACGTTCCCCACTTGCTAAGTGCCTGACTTCTTGGTAGCTTGGATGCATGGCTCAATTTACACATCAATTCCACTACCCAACAATTAACACACTAACAATAAATAAATATACATATCATTCCATCCCCCTAAAAAGGTCCTTGTCCTCAAGGCCGAAATTTGGATACATAATCCTGGAGAAACACCACCTAAATTGCAACCTAATGCTCCTACTTCTTCAATTAATCCATTTCCTCCTGGATTGAACACGGGCAATGGAAATACCATTAGTTGGCTCTTAGAGCTCGATCGGAGTCGATCTACGCTAGGAATCAGCATGGGTAGTGTGGTGGCTATCCATGTGTTGAGGTGGACGGCGATGATAGGCTTGTCAGCGACGGACGCGGTGGCGCGTGAGGGAGTATGCAGGTTGTAAGGTTCCCCATTTGTTGATTGGCTCATTTCGTGGACAAACCACATGTTGGGGTTCTTTGTAAGGGTAGCCTAGGTGTTGGTAGGTTTGTTCGAAGCCCTTTGAAGACCTCGTCTTGATAAGCACCGAAGGTAAATCTCTATGTGCTTACTTGTCTTGAAGAGATAGTTGCACACACTCACAACTCATGCATATGTTTAATCCTTGTATGTTGTGTGTCTTATTTGTGTGCTTTAATGTTCTTTAACATCTCTTCTTGCTTGTTATGTTGATTGCATCTTGCATATCCAATTGCTTTGTCATGCTTAGACTTAGGATTGCGTTTTTGCATTGGGCGCTCCCAAAAGCGCTCTACAGAAACGTTGTACGAACAGCCCCCTTCGAGCGCTGTACAGACCTGATCGATTTATTTCGGTTGCTGTACGGCGCTGTACAGGCGCTATACAAAGCGCTGTACAAAGCGCTGTACGTACAGCGCCCCTCCGTTTTCCCGTGAGAACAGAGCAGGGGCGCTGTACAGAAGCGCCCTACGTACAGCGCCCAAGGCAAATATTAGGCCAACTTATCAAAACGACCACACTTTGATTTGGCCCCCTATATATGCCACTTTGACTTTAGGTCAATAAAGAGAGTTCATATTCAGATTTCATACTTAGGATATTTTCAAAGAGAAGAAAAATTCCAAGAACTCATTTTTAATTACTCAAACACTTTTTCATGATCATCAATCATCATCTAGCATCATCTTTGATCTTCTAGATGTCATCTTGCATGGATTCTTCATCATACTTTGCTTGGTAAGCTTTTCACTAATATCTTACATATTTTGTGTTTTTCTTAACAAGCAATCTCATTTTATTACTTGTATGATTTTCATATATCTTTTGATACAAGTTTGAGATTAGTGTTTTGTATGTTTGAGAAGTTGTATTGTGATAGCTAATTAGGTTTTGTGCTTAATCTTGATTAGCTAAACTATTTGACATGTCATTTAGTTTTTAATATCTAAGATTGTTCTAATTGCATATTAATCATCTTAGATAAGCATATAGGGTTTCCCTTGCTCTATGTTGCATTTGGATATTCATATATTCACTTAGGGTGTTATTCTCTTCATTAAGAAAGTAAGTCTTGTGTGTAGCTTCCGGAATTAGGTTGCTTAGATCGCAAGCAAATTGGACTAGGTTCACTCATACCGGGATTAGGTAGGTGTGTGATTACTTCCGGGATTAGGTTGTAATCGTTTACACATTTAGTGGATTCGAGGTTCGAGTGTGGCTTACTTGCTAGCCCGTGGTTTTTCCTGTGAGGGTTTCCACGTAAAAATCAAGTGTTATTTAATTTTCCGCTTTTTATACTTGATTTATTGCTTTATCTAGTTAGGGGTAATTTCGTAATTTTGACTTAATACGAAAAATTGGGTAATAAGCTTAAAATCTATTCACCCCCCCTCTAGATAGTATTATACACACCGTGCTATAATTTGTTTCACGGGTTCTGGTGTTGGAATCGATCTAAGTCACGGACGGCCACCTGTAAGACTTGAAGTTGAACATTTTTTTTAACAATTTTCTGGTAATTAATTGTGTGGTATGGAGTGATATGAGTAGTGGTCGAAATTTGGGTTGGTGGAGGAATAGTGGGACCGTGGACGGTTTCTACGGGATAAATGGGTTGAGCTCCTCTTTGACGGTGTTACCATTATGGTTAACCCGTAGGGTCCGGAGTTTAGTTAGAACAGTTTGAAGGTTGCTATGGATTTGGTGGAGGTTGTTGTTGACTTGGTTGATGTTTTTGTTAAGGAGGTTAAACCTGGACTCATGACGAGCCAGAATTTCATAAACTCTGTTACGGAACTCGGCATCCATGGAATCGAATGGCTTTGATACCATTGTTATGTACTTTTCCGATCCTGGAAAATACATAAAGAGAATTTAGAATAGAGATAGTATTTCAAAGAAATTCAGAGGAAGAGAAATAAAAGATAAAGGGGGATAATTTACTTTTGCAATATATTCAATCATAATCCCATTCTCACAATGTATGGTAGTATATATGCCTTACAATACGAATGAGTAAACAATTAACAACAATTAAACTAGAAATAATGGGCAGAAATATGTACATGATCCCATGTACTCTCTGCATGACAAACAAGAAACATGGCACAAACACCCCACTTATTTGCATAACTGAACAACCACTAAGCATAACTGATACTTCTCTGACTTGGTCCATGCACACTTGCTTCCTACGTGCCTGACTTCTTGGTAGCTTGGATACATGGCTCAATTTACACATCAATTCCACTGCCCAACAACTAACACACTAACAATAAATAAATATACATATCAGTGAGGTGTCAACATCTTGTAAATCATGAGATTATGTGATCAATGATGTGATGTTGACACCTCATGAGCTACATATATTTGGGAAGAATTTGTGAAAAAAGTTGGGAAGCCTAACATTACTCATATATAATATACACTAGATTAAGTAATAATGTCTGAAATAATAGGAAATTAAAATATTAAATTGGATTGATTTTATCTCCTATTTTCATGGTCATTAGAACTATGAAAATAAAAATTATAAGTTAATTTATATTATTAAAATATAAAAGGACAAGAGAGTATTATCACCTACTATATATATATACGGTATCACATTTTATTTATAATAGTTTCTTTTTTTTTTTTTTGGTTCATATTTTAATTTGATTTATAATAGTTTTTTTTTTTTTTTATTGGTTGGGGGGGGGCCATGGCCCTGGGCCCCATCTTACATTCACCCCTGAATAGTCGGGGGTTACAATTCTCCATAAAAAATAACTGGTAAAAATGGTAATCAATGTTATTTTCCCAATTAAATAATCAAAAACATTGTAATCAACATAAGAGCATCTCCAATGCTATTATGCATTTGGAGAAAATGGAGTGCCACATAGGATAGATATTAAAAAAGTTAGAAAAACTCTCTCCAATGCTATTATCTAAGTTGAATATAGAGATTATGTAGCCAAAAAAAATTAGAGAATATGGAGTTGAGTTTCTAATTCTAGAAACTCTCCTAGAAATGCTAACTAGGATTTTTAACCCTTTCCACCAATAAGATTAAAGCTTTCAACTCTTTCCACCAATAAGATTAAACCTCATTTAATTGTAAAATAAAAGAGGAGAGAGAGTGTAATAATTGTTTTATTATGATTGAATATAAAATGGATGCATATTTGCATTGGAGATGTGAATATGCATTTCTCTAAATTTTTTTCAAAAGTGGGCCCATAATAAATAGAAATGCTGATGTGGCACTATTTAGAAACTCAAAAATGCATATTTGCATTGGAGATGCTCTAACATTTTGTTCTCCATTATATAAACTAAAACATGTTTAATGTAATCGACTCTATGTGAATTTTTTTAGTCTCATCTGAATCAACATCTTACTATGAAAAATTAATGCATTAAATCAAAGAACTACAATAAAAGTTGAGCAAAACAGCACGAAGTAATGGGCTAAATGAAAGTCCCACATGGGCAGAATAAGTGAAGGAGCCAAGCATGGCTGATTATAAAACCAAAATTTCGAGATCGAACAAAGTATACCTTTCTCGGTCTTTTGGCTAAGATCAAGTGTAGTATCTGTTCTTATCAGTTTAATATCTACTACGTAAGCCATCGGCTTACATGATATTAAATTAATTTTTTAAGGGTGAGGGATTGTAACGATAGCTTGCTATTGGGTTCCTCGAGCATCGCCCATGTGTTGCACTACTGCAAGGGCCTGGCACCACTGCCAAAACTTTAGTTAAGGTTTTTTCAAGGTTCGTTCAGTTGGACATTTTTAATAAAGGTTATCGTTTATGACCCCATTACTGTATATGTCGATTGATTTGCATACAAACAAATTTCACTTAAGTCGTATCTTTTTTGTGACTTGTCACCTTTTAAAATGTTTTTATTATATTCATCATTTTAGTTCATTCTTTTTCCTAAACTCATAACTTTAATCTATTTGACCAAATATTTTACGGTCAACTTTAACAAAATGGGTTGAAGTACACTTTTACCCTTATTTTATTTAATTTAGCTAAGAGAGTTTCTCCTTACATTTCACAGATTATTTATTTACACTTTATTTTAATTTTTTTTACTAATGACAATATTAACCTAAATTAAGATTATCAAACAATACAAAAAAATTCTAAAGACACTCAAAATTGTTTTTTAGAAAATAACGTGTTTTCCTTTTCACTGTTTTACAAACATTAAAATATCTTCTTCTTTTTTCCCCATATTTTTAAGTTTTTCACCGAGATATGGCAATATGAAATTTTAAGCTGAAAATCCAAAATTTTTGAATGCAAACCAATGTCAAACCACTACATTTGTTCAACCTTTTCCTATACAGCGTTGAATATTTGTTTTAATCAACATAGCATTTTGTTCTCCATCATATAAACTAAAACATGTCTAATGTAATCG
Source organism: Acer saccharum (assembly GCA_030490815.1). Lineage (NCBI taxonomy): Eukaryota > Viridiplantae > Streptophyta > Magnoliopsida > Sapindales > Sapindaceae > Acer > Acer saccharum. The sequence continues at coordinate 41,858,350 of CM059867.1, forward strand.
ACTTTATTTGAATTTTTTTAGTCTTATCTGAATCAACATCTTGCCATGAAAAAATTAATGGATTAAATCAAAGAACTATAATAAAAGTTGAGCAAAGCAGCATGAAGTAATGGCCTAAATGGGATTTGTATCAAGTCCCACATGGGCAGAAGAAGTGAAAGAGACAAGCTTGGCTGATTATAAAACCAAAATTTCGAGATCGAACAAAGCATACCTTTCTCGGCCTTTTGGCTAAGATCAAGTGTAGTATCTATTATTATTAGATAAAAATTTGCTACGTGAGTCATCAGCTCACACGATATTAAATTAATTTTTTGAGGGAGAGGGGCCACCATAACGATAGCTTGCTGTTGGGTTCCTTGAGCGTCGCCTATGTGTTGCACTACCGCATGGGCTTGGCGCACCCCTACCAAAACTCTAGTTCAAGTTTTTTCATAGTTGGTCCAGTTGCACATTTTCAATAAAGACTATAGTTATCGATTATGGCCCATTACTGTGTATGTCCATTGATTTGCATATTGAAAAGGGCAAATTTCACTCAAGTCATATTTTTTTTCACGATTTGTCACATTTTAAAATGTTTTTACCATATTCATCACTTTAATCCCTTCTTTTTTCAAAACTCATCACTTTAATCTATTTGACCAAATATTTTACAATCAACTTTAACAAAATGGGTTAAGGTATACTTTTACCCTTATTTTTATTTAATTTAGCTAAAATTACAATTTTAGCTTCATATTAAAATAAAAACAGTAAACTTATTTAATAATATTAAATTTAAAAATTTAAAAAAAAAAATCAAACAACAAACCCATTAACAACTTAAACAATATCATCTCCAACAACAAACATAACATCCTGGCATCCTGCAAGGTGAGATATCCAAGAAAAAAAATTATATACAAAGGAAGAAAATATACAGATTTATAGTAGGAATAAATAATTTAAATTAATACATATATTTAAAATAAACTAATATATATATATATTTTTTTAAGAGGCCAAGTCCCCTCCATGGATGAGACCATGGCCTCCTGTTTTGGAGGAAGCAACGGTTTCCTCTAGAACGGCGGAGGAACCGACAGTTCCTCTGCCGATCTAAAGGGAGACCGACTTCATCTAGTTTTGATTTGAAGGAAGTCGCGGCTTCCTCAGATAGCTGGAGGAAGCCACGCGTTCCTCCGATCTGGAGGAAGCCCGGCTTTCTCTAGTGGAGGCCACCGTCAACAGTAGCCTCCATTATCCTTTTTCTTTTTTTCTTTTTAATATTTTTGAAAAGCTTTAAATATCTATTTTTAATAATAATTTCATAAATACATAATAATAATAATTATTATTATTATTTGAAGAGACAATTTTTCTTATTATTATTTAATTTTTACACAATTTTATTTTTATTTATTTATTAATACAATTATTTTAAGGTTTTGTTAAAAAAATATTTTAAGGTATTTTTCCATTGGACATTTATTCATTTTTTTTTACATGTCATATTTTTAAAATTCTTGTTTTACGGTGTCAGCATATACGTGGATCTAATGCTTGAAGACTAAAATGCTCTTGGATAAACCTAGCACGGTTCCGGTTCAGTTCCGGTTTTGAACCGGCGGTTCCGGTTCAATGGTTAGGTGGAAACGGAACCGCCGGTTCTGAACCCTTTTTTTTTTTTTTTTTTTTTCATTACAAAATATTACATTTTATTTATAAAAAAAATAAATGTTAGGAAGGACATTGTAGAGTATTGGGCCATGACCCATAATCCTTGTCCAAGTAATTGTGTTTTCCTTTCCTTCTTCTCTATTTATCCAATGTGGGATGTGGGATAAATGACTTTTAGTATGGTTTTTTTCAATATTGGAAGCTTTATCATATAAAAGAAAACAAATAGAGAATTTTCACAAATAAAAGAAAAAAGAAAAAAGCTTTAAAACCAAATAAAAGTTCTGTGGCTAGATAACAGCAAGTTCAGAAACCCGACTGTTCATTTCCTCCACCTATGATAGAAAAGCACACAAACAGAGTTTTAATCAACTGGAATTATGCACTAGATATACAAAGGGCTGTCAGAGACACGTGTTAACAGCAATGTATAGGTTTGCAAGCCTAAACATAAATTTTCAATGAGAAATATTGATCCTAGAAGGCTAGAAGGACACTCTCTCATTGTAGCAGAAAGAACATAGAACAGCAACAAATAAAAAATCTTTATTTCTTAAAAGGCAAAACTAATGAGTATCAAACGCTGAATCCAATATTTTTGTACAAAATATAATTGGTCTGAAGACTCTATTTTAACAATATTGGAAACTTTTAGTACATTAAAAGAAAAAGGAAAACAAATAAAAGAATTTTCACAGGAGAAATCATTTTAAAAGGAAAAAAGCTTCCAATATTGTAGAAAAAACCATACTAAAAGTTCATTTATCCCACATTGGATAAATAAAGAAGTGAATAAGATGCTTAACCTATATAAAAAAGAGGATAAGGGAAGGGAAAACATAATTACTTGGATAAGGGTTATGGGTCATGGCCCAATACTCTACAATGTCATTTCTTTTTAAATATTTTATTTTTATAAATAAAGTGTTAATATTCACTATTGCTTGGAAGTTTATGACGTCTGATGGTTTTGCTTTCACTTTTCTTCGGGAGAGGTATCTCAGGCATTTGTAGAAGCCTCGTGGAGGGTATGTCACCTCTTCGATTTGGTCTTCGATTTGAACAAATTATATATCCCTTCTTAAGGAAGGTATCTGGCTGATTGGCGAGAACTCTCAGAGGGACTTTTAGCGGGATAATTGGTTGGGGGTTCCCATTTTGGAGCTTTTAAAGATTCCAAATTATTTAGCTAATCCACTTCAGGCGAGAGTCTCGAATTTTATTCATGAGGGTAGATAGGTGCTGGACGATTGTTTCCGAGCGCGCTTCCCAGATCTGTGTTTTCGAATTGATCAGATTGCAATTTCTCCTGTTGTGGATTCTCTGGTTTGGGCTAATTCTCGGGATGGTCGTGTTTCTTTCAAGGCTACTTATTTAGTTTCTCCGTGATATTCCTCAGGTTGTTTGGTGGAGAGATGTTTGGTCTTGTTTAATTCCCCCCTCTCGCTCAGCTTTGACCTGGCATCTGATGTTAAACAAGCTTCCTATTGAGGATCGCCTTTGCAGGTCTGGGTTCTAGTTGGCTTCTCGTTGCAGTATTTGTGGGGTTAATAGTGAATCTGCAGATCATCTTTTTTTTTTTCATTGTCCCTTGGCGGTTGCTCTTTGGGAGGTGGTTTTCTCGACTTTCCAGCGATGTATCTCTACCGATACTTGGCAATCCTTCTTCTTGCAGGCCATGTCAATTTCCTTTAGTGAGCAGGTCAGGATTTTATGGAAAGCGGCTATCCATGCAGTGATATGGGGATGTGGACTGCCCGTAATCAGTGGATCTTTGAAGGGAAGTCGGTGGACTTTAGATCCGTCCTTTCTTTGGTTTGGCGTGCGGTTTCAGAGGCTAATCGCCTAGAGATTGGTTGTATGCGTAATTGTATGGACAACCTTTGATTCTTCGTTGATTTGGTCTTCGGGGTTGCCCTTCTATCAAGAGTGTGGTTTGGTCGCCTCCGGTCCCTAGTTGGATCAAAGTGAATATAGATGGCGCTGCTATGGGCTCTCCGGGGGTTGATGGTTGTGGTGGTATCTTTCGAAATGTAGAGCCTTTGTGAAGGGTTTCTTTGCTATTCCTCTTGGTCAAGTTTTTGCGTTTGAGGCTGAGCTTCTGGCGGCCTCATTGGCCATTATTTTGCTTGGAAGTATGGTTGGCATCGAATCTGGCTTGAGAGCGATTCTTCTTATGTGGTTCAACTTCTTTCTTCTCATTTTGAGATGGTTCCTTGGAGGGTTCGTCAGGCGTGGCAGCGCTGCATCTTCCAGATCTCGCATATGGATTTTCAAGTTTCCCATATTTTCATGGAGGGGAATCAAGTTGCAAATACGCTTTCTAAGTATGCTTTGGAGCTTCAGGCTGATTCTTGGTGGTTCTCTGCCCCGCCGTTCTGTTCTTCTTCAGTTGGTAATGACTGCATGGGCCGGGAGTCTTTTTGTTTTTCTTGATGTTTTCTTTTTCTTTTTGGTGTGGCCTACGTGCCTCTATTTGTTTGGGGTTGTTTTCCCCCTAGGTCTTTGTGCTTTGTTGCTTTTTGTCACTTTTTTATTTTTTTTTATCTTTTATATATGGATACTGTCTATAGGGTTCCGGTTCTAGTTTTTTCGGTCCGGTTCGATGGTTCGAACCGGAACTGTGTCAAGTCTACTCTTGGATCTATCAATTTTGACTGATGGAAGGACTAAAGTGATGGATTTTAGAAAAAGAAGATACTAAAGTGATAAATATAGTGAATACATTTATAAAGGTGATAAATCGTAAAAAAGGTGGGACTTTTGTAAAATTTTACCCGTTGAAAAAGATCCATATCATGTACCTATAGTATCAGTTGAAATAATAGATACGAGAGTGAATTTCAATGTGTATGTCGTTTGCTTTGCGCAACATTATTACTTTTTTATTTTTATTTTTAAGTTTCCAATATGAAATGCAATCTCATTTTTTTCAAACTTCACACTTGGATAGGGATTCTTTGATTCTTTTCGAAAGCAAATGTATGCCTTTCATGTTTTTTGAATTGTTGGGACATTGAGGATTATCCAGAAAGGTATGTACATAATCGGTCCGATTCTATCCATGTTCATTCCATTTGAAGAAATGAAGGATCATAAAGAATCGATCCTTCTTTTAGTTGTTGATTTTTTATTTTTTTTTTTTGATATAAGTTGTTTAATCTTTTTTTGATTCATTAAGGCCATCTCCAATCCTGCGACATCTTCATTTTGCAGCAACAATTCCCCTCCAACCCAGCTACATCTTCTGCGCCATTTTTGCTATGATGAACAGTGTTACGCAATATCAAGCACGACATTGTTCACCTGGCGCAAAAATGCCGCCCAATTTCCTTATTTTTTCCATCCCTATATTTTTATAAAATCACAGTTTGACCCTATTAATTAATATCTTTTCTGATTATATCCTTTATTTAAAGGTTTCGTTTAATCACAATTTTACCGTTAATCAATTAAATTTATTCCAATTTGATCATTTTTATTATTTAATAATTTTGTTTTGATTTAATTATTATTGATATTAACATTTATAATAAACTAAAATGAAGTGTATAATTAAAAAAAAATTAATGCAATTTTTTAAAAATAAATCACTTAATTCAAAATAGCGGAAATTAAAACAAAATACATTAATTAATAAAAACATTAAAAATAAAATACAAACTTCATAGTGATAAAATAAATTACCACTAATTGGAAGACACTAAAATTAAGAAAAAATACAACATAAATTACAACAATGATTTAATAGTCTGGAAGACCATTTCCAGATCCTCCGAGATTATTGAAAAAATCACCAAAAGGGCTAGATGTATTTTGGGATCCCTGGCCTCGTTGCTGAGCTCGTTTTGCCATAATTCTTAATTGTTCATGATGCATAAACTCATGTCAGTTTGGATCATTTATGGTATTCAAATCCATCATTACAATTTTGGTTTCCTTCATGTCCAATTTTCTCTCCATAATATCGTAAGTTCTTTGCCTCTCCTAACTATTTTTTTTAAATAAAAAAAAAAACTTCCATGAGTTCTTGTTGTCCTTCTTTCAAAGTGTCAATAATTTTTGAACTTTCTTCCTCAGCCCTCCTTCTCAATTTTGCTTTCTTCACCCCAACGGGCTGTTGAGATGAACTACCCCCAATGTCATCACTAGTTATATTCAGAGAAAATGAAGATAGTCCAGGAGATGCTGTTGTGGGAGACTCTGGAGTTAGAGAGTCTTCTTGTGATGATACAAAATGACCACTTTGCCTTCGAAAGGCTGATTGTGCAGTATCGTTATCTGCAAATTTTTTCATATCTTTGAGGATGGGCCATGGTCAAATTTGAATCCTTTTTTGTATTTGTTATCTTGTGTTAATAAGATTTTGGCTCGATTTATCTACAAAATGATACAAATATATATCGTCAAAATTAATATTAAATAAAAATTTCTACAACTTTAATTTTAACAAATACTCACAATATCAGCTCTCAAAGCACCACTAGGATTAAGACTTTCGATTTGTCGTAGGCATCCCCGCAATCTCCCAACTGAAGTAAGGATAGTTTGCATTCGACACTGCAAACTTCTTTTGCCATGAAGTTCAGTGATATGATCTGGTCTGGTATTGTTGTAATCAGTCTCAACTCGAGACCAGAACATATCCTTTGATTGGTTTGTACCTACGATCGGGTTTTGTGAAATATCAAGATATACGTGACAAAGGTGTGTGTCTTCTACATGTGTGTATGAAGAACTTCGGTGACTTGAAGACATTTTTTGGAAAAAGTGATTTGAAGAGATAAGTGATTCGAAGGAATAAGAGATTTGAAGGGATAGGTTTAATTTAGTGTTGGTTGATATTTATAGAAACTAGAAGGTACTCTTTTCAGATTTAATCCTATGGTTCAGATGGTGAGGAAATCCATCCATTAGTTGGCATTTGAAATCAGATTTCTTATCTTCAGATTTTGGGAAATGTGAAGATAAGAATTCTAGAGAAGTCTATATATTATTTTGGAGAGGTGTCCTACGATTCAGCTGGTGATGCAATCCATTCAATGGTTGGCATTTAATAGCTCGCATATCTTATCTTGATATTTTGGGAAAAGTGAAGATCAGATTTCTAGAAAATTTGAGATATTATTGTAGAGAGGTGTCTTACGGTTCAGATGCTCTGGAAACCCATCCAATGGTTGGCATTTTTGATCAACCCCTTGACTCGGCTGTGTAAAAACTCTTTTACACTTGGATATTTTTGGAATTACATGGTTTGCCTATGAGTGAGTGGGCCCCACAACGCGTACTGGATGTCTATGTTCAATGAATCTAGTTCACACATTGGATTTTTGAATTAAAGTGTTTTTGTTCATATCTATTTTTTCCACGTGGGCTTGCAACTTTTGTCGGCCACATTCTGATTAGTCCATTTATCCTCTCATTACCTATGTTTTGAGCTTGTTTTCCATGGAAATACCATGTTTTAATGTTTAAATAAGTGTTCGCAGGTCTATTTTGATCTATGAGGAGTCTAAGCGCAATAACGGAGATTTTTTGGGCCAACACAAGACTTTCAGAGGTTAAAGAACATTTCCGTGGTACGAGTCGTCAAAGTGTACTACGCCCGTTGAAGTTGGAAACCGTAAAAGCCAACAGGAGAAGTCCGTCAGAGTTGTCATCAAAGCAAACTGCGGAAGACGAATAGCGAAAGTCCTCAGATGTTGTCCGCGGTACACGTCGTTAAAGCGTACCACGCCCGTTGAAGTTGGAAACCACAAAAGACTGCAGTTGATTCCTGCTGTTGGCTCCGTCGAAGCGAACTGCGTCTGGAATAGCGAAAGTCCCCAGGTGTATTCCGTGGTACGCGTCAGACCAAATGGCATACCGCAAGGCTTTTCATGAGTGTTTCCACGGTTTAGTTCGTCAAAGCGAACTGCGGAACGAACCGTGAAATTGAAGTAAACGCTTCCTTTTCACCTTTTTGAGTCCCATTTTTGCCCTACCTATAAATAACACATTTTCAAATGTTCATGGTGTGCTGTTTCGAACTGAGATCCCCGTTTTTGTCCATTTTCATTATATCCACAAATCCTTCACAAATTCACTACTTCCATCAACTCTTCACTATAAATCAACATAGATCCATCATCTCCACTACAAAACCTTCCCTTTTACACCATACCCATCATCAATCATTATTTTGGAGTAGCAAAGAATCTTGGAAAGAGAAGTCATTGGAGCCAAGCAATTACAAAGAGGAAGTTCTTCACTTTAGTTCATTTCTTGTAACTTTATCTCTTACACTTCTGTATTTGCTATGGTTTGTCTTTATTTATTATTCAAATGACTTTGATGTGTAATATGAACTAAATACTTTTATGCTAGAGTTATGATGAAACCAAACCCTTAATCTTTCATTTTGATTCGCCTAATTTCTCTAAAAGTGCTTGTGTTGTAATATGGATATTTTGTTAGCTTAATGCTTTTGTTTGATTGGCCATCTCCTAAATGATTTATTGGTTGTGTGAATGAACCGAGAGGTGACGCGCTAAACGTGCTCATCACAATATCCACTATATATGTTTAGTAAGGTAAAGATACGTAAGGCTGGTGTCAGGGCTGGCCCTGGGCATAGGCCCAAGAGGCGACCGCCTAGGGCCCCCAGTTTTCAAGGGCCCCAAATTTCAATTTTAAAATAAATACTATGTATTTCTGGCCCGTGCACAATTTTTTTCAAAAACAGCCCATATATCTTGAAAAACCCATCAAAGAAACATAAATATATACTTAAAAACAACCAATCTTTTATATGTTATTATTTTTTTTTTTTTAAAGACTCAATTATTTAGTTACCCAGTTACCCCACGGTCCCCACCGCAACATATAAAACTGAAAATTGCATATTAGATTATCAGACATTCAAAATCAATTATAGGGCTCTTTCACTTCTTTGGATGCTCTGTTCATGCGAATTCAATTGGGAAAGTAATTGTTCTTGCCTTCATGGAAGCTCTCTTCTTGAAATCAAGCGTTGTTGTTTTAGAAGGTAATTTAACAACTCTGGTCCTCATTGCATCCACTAATTCTGGTATATAAATTTAGGTCCATATATAACATAAAGAGATAGACATGTTAATTATTTATGAAAATCGATAAGCACTTATTATTCTTAAAACTTCTTACACTTTATTCATAATATAAGAAGAGGTGTGGAAATTAATTAAACTACTCTCCAGTCTCCACAAACTGCATGCATGTAGCTATATATAGTGCTTAATTATTAATAGGAAGTGCTTTTGATTTTGATCAATCTCTGCAATCCACATTCTGCCATAGAATCCTTTAAAGTCAATTATTCCATCTATATAGTTGATCAAGCATTTTTTTCATTAAAAAATAGGTTTGAACAATTTCAAAACTATTAAGAAACTTTTGGGTTTTTGTATGATTTAAGGAAATTAAAGTCTGTAAACAATGATAGTTTGAAAAACTATTGTTCCAATCTTGAAGACTTGATGAAACATGATAGAGTTTCTGATATTAATGGGAAAGATTTATTTCAAAATTACAAATTTTGAAAGAAGGTTTACCAAAAGAAACAAATAAGGCAATTGAAGTATTGAATTATCTGAAAGAAACGGATGGCTGCTTCCCAAATGCATGGATTGCTTATAGAATTTTGTTAACTATACCAGTCATAGTTGCCTCCACGAAAAGAGGCTTTTCAAAATTGAAGTTGATTAAATCCTATCTTCGGTCAACTATGTCACAAGAAAGATTGAATGGCATAACTATGTTATCCATTGAAAAAAAATATGGTAGAAAAACTTGATTATGTAAGTTTAATTAATACTTTTGCTACTAAAAATGTTAGACGAGTAGTATTTAAGTGATATCTTATTTGATGTAATTGTAAAAATTTTATTTCAATGACTTTTTATTTGCTATTTTGTTATGTTACGTTCTTGATTTTTAGTCATTATATTGATTTTTATTAATATTTACTAGATAAAAAAATTCAAGTAAACATACATAGAAAGTCGGGACTTGGGGCACCATTTTTATAGTTTGCCTTGGGCCCCCAAAATCCTAGGGCCGGCCCTAGCTAGCGTATAGGGATCGTGTGTGTGTCCCAACTGTAAGTCGCACAGCGGCAAAGAGATTGAAATTAATCAAGATAAATAAGAACATAGGTTTCAAAAATTTTCTGTCGTCTTCTTGGGACCTTTTGTATATACACGAATATGAGGAAGAGATTTGTTTTCATACCTTTGAAGAACACTCATTCGTTTTCTTTTCAATCCTTAACCACTAAGTCTTCCTAGCTATGTCCCGCGATCTAGCAACTGTGTGTGTGGGCACGTCACGGATTTCGAGAGCAGTTGAATAGAGGCTTGAGAGAACTGGAAGACAACACCTTACTTCCCTGTAGAATTCGGCCAACCTTATGAGAAAATTTTTTTTTTCTTTTTCCTCTCTTGTTGCCACCCACCTTGGTTCTCCTTAGGGTTCCGAAAAAACTCCTTTTTCAGTATATCTTATATATTAGGAACCTAGGGTTTAGTAATCCAAGTTAAAATAGGATTCCAAATCCTTTTTTTAATTATTACTTTACTAGAGTTTGAACATTTGACCTATTTAGAGTAAATAAAAATAATCACTTATTATTTTATTGCTCTTGTCAAGGTTAGAAGCTGAAACCTCCATATGACAATTAATAATTCTTAATTATTAACATGTCAATTAAATAATCATATTATTTAATAATATTTAATTCAACAATTAAATAATATATTAATTAAATAATCTCATCATTTAATTAATTCCCAAAATATTTAAGTTACTTTCGTAACACAATTAATTGGACCATCCAATTCTCCGTGAGTCTTGTTACTATCAATCGTATAGGGCTAGCAAGGGGACCTAATGGACCAACAGTTTTGAGCTACAATAATACTTAGAAAAAATTAATTAAACTTTTTAATCAATATTTCATAATTATTAACATTGGAGTTATTCCACTAAAAACTCAAGGTTGTACTCTCGTAACTGTAGATGTTTTACACAACCAATTTATCAATGTCCATTGATATAGCTATTACATATGGTATGATCCTCCACAAGTAGTTCATAATTAGAACTAGATAATAAAGTCCGTTATACCTCTTTAATTATATCTTTTCCTTTAAGTACCATTGATTCTCTCGAATGATTATATCCTTCATTCCTTTACGGAAGAAGGAGAGTGCTCTTAATCCTTCAAGCCCCAAATCAACCCTTAAGAGAACTACTTATCTACTTCTCGTAAGAATGAGTGGATTCCACTATTGTGTGCATATCTTTCCAACCACAAGCCAAACCGTGATTCCAAGATTCGGAGATATTGATCGAGAATGCTATTCTGATCGGTAAATCAAAAACCACGATCTAACCTGAAGGAGTCAATAAGACACTTAAGATTTAGATCACCATATACAACCATCATTAGTCGATATATATGAATCTTTTCAACTAACGGATCTTAGTGACATATTCATATAAATCGTGGCTCAGTCCTATATGATCACATCATATAAAGTGCCTCCATTCTCATAACACCATATGAGTAGTCTAGGATAAGACCACTGTACAATACGGAATAAACCGTAGCTGTAGATTAATCACAAATAAAGTACCCAGGTTTATTTGCTTTCTACGAACTCTTTAGATTGCATGTCTCAAACTGAATTCCTCTGTATATGACATTCATATACTCAATTTGAGATTACATCTAGCAATCTTGGATGTTAGCATATATATAAACGTATGAATTAATTTATTTGAATGAAATAACTACTTCTTTTATTATCGAATTTATAACATTTACAAATTACAAGCTTTAGGGCATAAATCCCAACACCAACATGCTAGATAAACCCATATATTCGGTATGTATAGGTGTGATTTCTATTACTCGAAAGAGATTAGAAGTTAGTTAAGGGGGCACAAACCTATAACGTATACTTGCGTAATTGGGAGATTTAGGCGGGTCAAATGCTTAATTAGAAAGGTAAGGTAGATTCTAAATTCTAGCATTCTTTCATCGTGTTATCACTATCGTTCTTGTGTGTGATTTATTTTAATCAAATTGATTACATTGCTTAGAGTTAGTTTTAGATTAATTTAGTGACAAGTTTGGAAACCTTTTAATCAAACTGTTTAAATAATACGCGTGCCTTCGAACACCAGTAATCATTGAATCCCTCAGTCTCTATGGGACGTTTCCCTACTATATCATTGCACTACACTTTGACCTCGTACTATTGCGAGCGTCACGATTTGTAGCGATCACATCCTGAGCTATAACCAGCTGGATACAGTTGTCATCCACTCGCCCTTCTAGAAGCATGTGTATTGCAATCACTATTTTAAATTGAATATTATATTCTGGATATTATGATTTACTGCTCATTTAGAGGGGTACTATTTTATAGGGGTACTTGCAAATCTACCATAAAATGAAAATCAACTGCAAAAAAGCATTATTTTTTCCAAAACGCCCTTAAATAAATGTGATTGTCAAGACTTTATATTGAAAAAAAAAAAAAAAAAAAAAAGGGGCAATGAAAAATGAGTCTTAATGTCGAGTCACCTTGTCTCGAAGCTTTTTAAGCCTTAGGATTGGGTTACCCTTGAGGTTGGAAGATAAAAAAGAATGCCGGCATGCCAAAAAGAATGCATGCATGCAAAAAAGATCTCCCGAAAGCCAAGAAGTATGTCAGGGAACTAAAATGCATGCTCAACAACTAAAAAACACTCCCACGTTCAAAACAGCATGCCCATATGTCAAAAAGAACGCCTACATGCTAAAAAGAACGCTTACATGCCAAAAAGAATGACTGCATGAAAAAAAGAACATTCGAAACCCAAAAAAAAAAAAAAAAAAAAACATTCGGGAACTAAAAAGCATGTTTTAAATGTATAAATTACCTTCAAACCACTTTAAATAATCTTCTTTTTAAAGCCTAAAACAGGAAAAAAAAATGTGAGAAAAAAAAACCGTTATAGAGGAAGATATTGGTTATGTAGTGTTTACTGTTTAGTTAATTGCTTGATAAATTGGTTGGCAAAAAAAAGGGGGCCATTTTTGCTATAGATTTTCATTGTAGGTTAGTTTTGTAAGTGGGCCCCTAAAATAGAGCATTTTTGCTAAAAACGCAGATTTTATTTTAAATAACAATTTTTATTATTGTTGATTATTATTAAATGAGTTTATGTAATTAAATTTATTGATTTCTGAATTATTACAAATTATGTAATTAAATTAAAGAGCAAATTGCACCAAACCTCCCTAAGATTTGCTATTTTACATCTAGAACAACTTTATCCTTAACTGACACTCACCTCCTCTACCGTTAATCAAACGTAACTGTTGACCAAGTTTGTCAAGAGTATTTTTGTCGGTTCATCATGTGTTTTTAAAAATAAAAAATTGAATAATTTTTTTATAAAGAAATTAAAAATAGGAAATGTACTTATTTAAAAAATTTACAAATAAAAAATATATTTTTAAAAAATAGATATGTTGATCTTCACTGTCCATATAAAAAATGGACGGTGGAAGTCAAATTACAAAAATAAATAAATAAATAAATAAAATTAAAACAAAAATTTTAAAAATAAAAAATAAAAAAAGAAATGGAAGAAGATGAATTGATATCTTCGTCGATGGAGATCTATGGGTCTCCATCCATGGTTTTACAATACATTTTTAAAAACAAAATAAGTTTTAAAACCAAAAAATAGGAAAATATCTAGAAAAAAAAAATTATAAATAATCGATCTATTATGGAGAGATCTTTCTAGATCAAAGATTTTTTTCTTTAAAAATATGTGTGGTCAAGGTTCAGGTTGGAGATGGTGAGGTGGATAATGAATCTGCAGGATTCGAGCTCATCGTCGAAGATGGAGAGAAGAGGCGAAGGAGCAAAGACGATGCCACATGACATAATTTGCTTTTTAATAAAAATGAATAATTTAATTTACAGTGGTTATGGATTGTTATGAATAGGGGTGGGCAAAAAAGCCCATACACCGTAAACCGGACCAAACCAAACCGCTTGGTTTGGTCCGCTTGGTTTGGTCCGGTTTTGTACTTAAAAAAAACCGTATGGGTTTATTTTAGTAAAACCGTATGGTTCGATCTGATCTATGATACAAGTATATTAAACCCGGACCAGACTGGACCGTAAACCGAATGCTTTTAGTATTACTATTATATGTTACACCCAAAACTTTTTAATAAAATTTTAAAAATAAAAGGTTAAAGTCGAAAACCCTTATTTATTATTTCATATTTGTTTTTTTCGGCCACCAACCATACAAGTTCGTACAAAATGAAAACCCTCCATTAACAAATAAAACTCCAAGTATGGGATGATAAAAGATTTCAATTTGTTTACCTTATTTTACAAAGTTATCACTAATAATAAAAAAATATTAATAATTTAAACTAAATTAGTGCAATTTTCATGATTTAGTTGTAATTTTTTTTTTTTTTTTCACTTGCATACATTCAATTGCATTGTCATGATTATAGCAATAGAAATGATTTTATTATATTAGTTTTTCTACTTCCAAAATTCTACACAGCACTTTATTTTTATTTTTATTTTTATTACTCTTTTAGCTTTTTTTAGTTTGATAAACCGTACGTAAAAGTAACTTACATGTCTCGTTAATTGCTCACTTTATCATGCCATATATATTTTTTAATGGTCAAGCATTTGGATTTCAATTCAAAAACCGTTAGACCGAACCAAACCGAACAAAATAAATATAATTTGGTCTGGTCTGGTTTGAAAAAAAGAATGGTCCAAACTGGTCTGATTTTTCAAAAGACCGAAATTTTTGGTTTGGTCCAGTTCTAGTCGAAACCGGACCAAACCGGACATATTAATTAGTTTCATGTTATTTAATTTCCGCACATATTACACTTGCTATATCTTTGTGACTAGTTTTGGGCGTTTTCGTAATCTTGACATTGCACGAAAATTGGGTAAAATTAATTAAAATCTATTCACCCCCCACCCCAGATAATATTAGTTCACACCATTAATTTGTTTCACTATTTACACTAATTACAAGCAATAAAAGTAAAAGGAGAGGGTGGCAAGCAATTATCTAAACTAATGGCTATGATTATGCTAAGATGGCTAAGATGTAGAATTAAGGCTATGTGTATCCTATGGTCACGGATACGTAAACTCTATACTACAACTACAACTAAAAAGGTGTGAACACAAGACAACTAATTAATCCAAAATAATTAGACTAGCAATTCAAGAAGCAAGTAAATAAATTAACACTAAGTCACTACAATTAAATTACACTAAGATGGCAATTAAGAAACTACAACTAAGTTATATTAACTCAACTACAATTAAGTTACTACAATTAAGTTACTACAATGAAATTACACTAATTAACTACAACTAACTAAACTAACTAATTCTTGCAAGGTTATGCAAGAGCAAGGATAAATGAAGAGGGATATTATCTATTGATCACAATTAAGCTCACTAGTTCTATGGCATAGGTAATTCAACAACTACCACTCTAAATATTATCAACTATGATTATAGAATGACAATAATAGAGATAATACCACCTAGAACCTAAGAATTAGTCAATAAGCATAGTCATGCAATTACTAACCAAGTCTTCTCCAATATAGCTAATTAAATGTTATTAATCAAGATTACATGTTACTAATTTGTCAATCAACAACATGCATCCATTCAATTTAACTCAATTCAACATTTAATAGCTAAAGATGGATATAATAAATGTAGAGATCAATCAATTACAATATAAAGTCTTATGAAAATCAATCCCTCAACATATAGAGTATTTTACACATACATGTTACATGAATCACAAATAAATGGAAAAGAAATAAGAGATAAGAAGTAACCACAAGATGGTAATCTTCTTGTCTTCAATGAAGCTCAAAATCTACTTCTTCTAAGCTATGAAGCTCACATGCAACCATGTAGTGTGTGTTTAAGTTATCTAAGCTATTTGGTGTAATTTAGTCTAAGCTATGTGGTAATTGGATGTAAGAGAGAGTGTTTTAGGTTGGGAAAGGATGAATGTATATAGTAAGGAAGGTTTGGGCAAGTTTGGACGTGTAAAACTCCTAGGTCGATTGTCCCAGTGGGTTTGGATCCCCTGCCTCGCGGGTTTATTCCTGCCGTCGGAACTCGCGGTGGAAAAATGGAAGTTGGCCGCGAGTTCTGACTTTCTGGACTGCTGGCTTGTTCCCGCCGCATGAAACCGTGGACTTCTAGCGAGTTTGGACGTCTTTGGGCGGCCAAGAACCCGCTGGAAGTGAGCTTGGAACTTGCACCATCAATGGAGTTTGGTGGACTTGGATGGAGATGGAAAACTTCAGCATGGGAGGCTCCAAGTGGTGGCAAACTAACCGAAAGGAGACCGGCTGCCGATCTGGGCAGGAATCATTGGAAAAACGGCCAAAAAACTATCGAAACACGACCGGTTCAAAACCGGGTCAACGTCGGGTTGACCAGGTTCGGGTCGGGTCTGTCGTGCCCGATTAGAGGTAGAAGAAGGGGTGATGTCAGCCAAGCGTCATGCTAACGCATGCGACACCCAAAACGGTGTCGTTCAGCTTACTGACGTGGCGCTGATGACTGCCTTGGCTGGCGAATTACATTCTGCACCCCAGATCTTCTCCTTAATCACAGAATCTTCAATCTTTTCCAAAATATTTCACTTTTGCCCCTGATTTCTCCACAATTACACAATTGCCCCTGAACTTCCCTAATTCCCTGAAACAGTTATTTACACCCTATTAAATACACAAAAATGCTCGGAAACGAATACAAAAGGTAGGAAAAGGGAGCGCTAAATGTGAACATTTGGAGCGCGATCAAGTACCAAATCCCATAGTTAGAAGTCCCATTCACATATCGAATGATTATCTTAATGGAAGAGAGATGGGACTCCTTAGGATCCGCTTGGTACCTAGCACACACACCCACACTAAAAGATATATCGGGCCTACTTGCGGTTAAGTATAGCAAGCTACCAATCATGCCCTGATATAGAGTTTGATCCACACTTTTACCACTAGCATCCTTGCTTAGCTTCAAAATGGTACTCATGGGTGTATCACAATGTTTGGCATTAACAAGACCAAACTTCTTCACTAGGTTCTTAGCATATTTGGCTTGGGTTATGAAAATCTCATCATTCATTTGCCTAATTTGCAACCCTAGGAAGTAACTAAGTTCACCAACAAGACTCATCTCAAACTCATGAGACATGACTTCAACAAATTGTTGGACTTTGGTGCTGTTGGTGGATCCAAACACTATATCATCAACATATATTTGAGCTATAAATAGCTCATCATTGTCTTTCTTGATGAATAGAGTGTTGTCAACACTACCCCTTGTGTAGTTGTTATCAACAAGAAATTGAGTGAGGCGCCCATACCAAGCCCTCGGTGCTTGTTTCATCCCATATAGAACCTTTTTGAGGCGATAGACATAGTTGGGTGGTGTGCATCCACAAACCCCTTGGATTGTTCAACAAACACTTCCTCTTGTAAGAAGCCATTGAGGAAAGCACTCTTGACATCCATTTGGTGCAATTTGAACTTGTGCACACAAGAAATGGCCAAGAGAAGCCTAATGGACTCTAAACGGACAACGTGAGCAAATGTCTCCTCAAAGTCAATACCCTCAATTTGAGAGTACCCTTGTGCTACAAGTCTAGCCTTGTTCCGCACTATGTTACCATCCTCATCGGATTTGTTCCTATATATCCATTTGGTGGCTATGATATTAGTGTTCTTAGTCCTAGAAACTAGAGTCCAAACCTCATTCCTTTCGAATTGGTTTAGCTCTTCTTGCATGGCAAGAACCCAAAATTCATCATTAAAGGCTTCATCAACTTTTTTGGGTTCTGTTTGAGAGGTGTAGCAAGTGTAGCTAATGCGATTAGCTATTTGACGTCTAGTCCTAAGACCCTCATTAAATTCTCCAATGATGTCATCCTTATCATAGAGTTTCCCAACCCATGGAGCGGGTTCATTAGAGTTCAAGAGAGGAACTCTATTAAGAGGTTGTGTGTCCACTTCATCAAGGTCGAACTTCCCAACATTAGGAGTCTCCATAACCTTCTCCAAGGGAGAGTCATCAACATCAACAACATCCTCCTCATGGTCACTAGACTTGAGCCTTGTATCATCAATGACAACATCAGATGATTCCATGATGGTTCGAGTCTTCAAATTGAAAACTCTATAAGCTCTACTATTCAAGGCATAGCCAATAAGATACCCTTATCACTCTTAGCATCAAACTTGCCAAGTTGATCACGGTCATTTAAAATGTAGCATTTGCTTCCAAAGGTGTGAAAGTAGCTAACATTTGGCTTTCTACCTTTCCATAACTCATAGGGGGTTTGCCTAGTATCGGGCCTTAGAAAGACTCTATTTCCTATATAGTAAGCCGTATTGACGGCTTTGGCCTAAAGGTTCCTAGGGACATTGTTGCTAAGCAACATCACACGGGCCATCTCTTGAAGGACCCTATTTTTTCTCTCAAACAACTTCATTTTGTTGAGGTGTCTTAGGAGCCGAAAACTCATGGGATATGCCTAAGCTATTGCAATAGCTTTCAAATTGGGCATTCTCAAACTCCCTCCTATGGTCACTCATAATCCGTTTAATGCTTTTAATGTTAGAGTTCATTTCATTTTCAAGTTTATTACAAAGCATTTTAAACTTAACAAAAGTTTCAGATTTTTCTCTAAGAAAATATGTCCATGTGAACCTAGAGAAATCATCAACACAAACAAAAATATATCTCTTTCCACGTAAACTCTCAGTTTGCATGGGACCCATAAGATCCATATGGAGAAGCTCAATGGGCTCCTTAGTGGAGAGATACTTGCCCTTTTTGTGCATGCTCTTGGTTTGTTTTCCTTGTTGGCAAGGTCCACAAATACTATTGGCTTTCTTCCCAAGCTTAGGGAGGCCACGCACAACATCGAACTTATCTAAGATTCGTAAATCCCGATAGTTATTGTGGCCAAGTCTTTCATGCCACAACTCAATTTGATCATCCTTGGACATATTACAAGAGAGAACTCTAGCTTCAAGACAATAGCAATTGTCGCTAGATCTCATACCTTTCAATAAGGTTTGTCCATTGGGCTTTAGGATAGACCAATCATCTTTGCTAAACAAGACGGAAAATCCTTCATCACTAAGATGAGAAATGCTTATCAAATTGGCTTTCAAGCCATCAACATACAAAGCATTGGATAAGGAGGGTAATCCGGGAATGGAGATGGTTCCTTTCCCTACAACTTTCTTTTTAGACCCATCACCAAATCTGACACATCCTCTTTCCCCCATAACAAGAGTCTCAAAGAAACTCTTGTTTCCCATCATATGCCCAGAGCACCCACTATCAAGGTACCAAAAATTAGAAGAATTTGCCTTTAAGGCCATTTGAGCAACATGGAAAACATTTTCATTCTTTCTAATCCGCCTAGGTGAAACTTTTTCCTTTTTTAGTGGTCAATGGTACATGGGCTCTAGATGTTCTAGGATCATGTAAATCAATTTTATTATTCCTAGGAACATGCATCTTGGCTCTTGTCTTTCTCTTTTCAATCATGCTTCTAGTTCTACACATTTTAATGTACCGAAATCAATTTGGTCTAATATGACCATAAAAACCACAAAAGTGACAAATAGGGACAAAGTTAGGAATCATACCATGTTCTTGTGAATGCATGGGTGCCTTTCCATGTCGTTGTGGTTGCATTGGTTCATTTCTTTTTCGTTGTTGAACCGGTTTTACTTGCTTCCTTGGTTGGGCTTGCATGATTGGTCTCTTTCTATTGTGAGCCAAATGTTGAGGAAGATTAGCTTGAGGTTGTCTTCTTGGAGCCACCTTCACTTATGCACTATTTGAACATCGTCCTAGATCAATTTTCTTCCTAGGAGTTTGCACCGATGAAGTTTCTTGATGTCCCAAGCTCTTGACAAATATGGTCTTGTGTGGAGTAGAAGTCTCCTTGCCATCTTCAAATCCAAGACCCCTCTTGTCACAAGGACTCTTTCCGACACCAAGCATGTGGTCAAACTTCTTGGTGCTAGAAGCCATCCTAGTCAATGACTCTTTAGCTTCTTCAAGCTCCCTCTTCAAGCCATTTTCATTCCTCTTAGATAAGGCTAACTCCTCTCTTAGCTTATCTTCATTCTTCAAGGATCTCACTACCTCTTCACTTAATTGGTCAACATGTGTTGAGAGCTCTAGATTCTCTTCCTTCAATCTCTTGATTTCTCTCTTGTTCTTCAATCTTGAACATTCAAACTTCATCACGTAGTCTTGAAGATCCATCTTGTCCATATTACCATTTGTGGAGTGAGATGAAGAATAATCCTCACTTGAGTCATTTTCCTCTTGACTTCCATCCTCATTTTCACTAGAACCTTTACTTTTATGGGATGAGGCAAAGGCTATGAAGTTATCCATGAGTTCTTCATCCTCCGAAGACTTATCTCCCTCATTGTAGTTATCACTTCCACTCCATGTGGCGGCCATCACCTTTCCCTTTTTCTTGTTCAAGCGATTGGCACAATCGGGGGCGAAGTGTCCTATACCACCACATTCATAGCATTTGACCCCTTTCCTTTCGGTCTTCTCTTGTCTAGGCTCAAACTTCTTGAAAGGAGTCTTCTTCTTCAAGTCTTGACCCTTGGATCCAAAACCCTTCTTCTCGGACTTGTAGAACTTCTTGAACCTTCTCATCAATAAAACCATTTCTTCATCCGAGTCATCATTCTCCTCTTTCTCAACTTTGGAGGCTTTCAAAGCAATTCCCTTTTGCTTTTAGGAGGTCTGGAGGTAGGACCTTTCCTAGACTCATAAGCTAGAAGTCTCCCAATCACCTCACTCGACTTCATATCTTTGTAACCAGTATTTTCTTCTAAAGCCGTAACCTTGGACTCAAATCTTTATGGTAGAGATCTCATAATCTTTTGCTTGATTCTTCTATCCGAGTATGGATCACCAAGTTGATGACTTTGATTGACTATGTCCATCAACTTGATCTCAAAATCATTGAAGCACTCATTCTCCTCCATTCTTAGCATCTTAAATTGAGTTTGGAGGACTTGAAGCTTAGAGTCCTTTACCACCTCGGTTCCCTCATGTGCAACCTTTAGGATGTCCCATGCTTCCTTAGCTGTCCTAGTATTTTGAATCAATTTGTACTGATTTTCGTCCATGGCACATAATATGGCATGCATAGCCTTTCTATTCCATTTAGATGCCTCAAACTCTTGAACATTCCATTGAGCCTTAGGCTTAAGCACGTCCTTTTCTCCACCTGCTGGAGTCATCATGGCAGATATGTAGCTGTCTTCAACCGCCATCCAAGCCCGGTCATGTATTTGGCAAATATACGACTCCATCTTGCCTTTCCATCAGGCATAATTCAACCCGGTGAGAAGTGGAGGTCTCGTACTAGAAGCACCCTTGTTGCCACCACCATTTCCACCGATTCCACTCATAGTGTTTATGAAATGAAATGAATGCAAATGTATGAATGATCAAAAATCACACAAAATGCAAACACACCAAAAAGCAAAGGATCACCTATGTATATCTAAGAACCCGCTTTGATACCAATTGAAACAAATTAACGGTGTGTTCTAATATTAATCTAGAAGGGGGGGGGGGGGGGGGGGGGGGGGGGAGGTGAATAGATTTTAAGCGTTGTTACCCAAATTTCGCATGCATGTCAATTTTATGAAAATGCCCCTAACTAGTCTGAAAGTATACAAACGTAGTTAAATTGCTTAAGACATACCTATAGGGGGGGGGGGGGGGGTGAATAGGTTTTACACCTTTTTCAATCCCTTGAACAAACTCTCGTTTGTCCCTCAAGGTTGCCTTACATATAACAAATAAACCAAGAAAAGACAACATACATAGACAATATGAAAATGTGATCATATAAGCATAGTCTATATACATCATCAAGTTGTATGAGGTATACACACAAATAAACTCAACAACAAAGAATACTTGTTTCAATAGATGTTCAATGAGTTACAAGAGTGATCAAATATCACTATACAAAAATACAATATTCAAAAGAATAATATATACAACAATGATCAATAAGATGAATCCACAAATCACACTTATTAAAGTCTTGCTTCACTATATCACAAGTGAATAAAATGAAACAAGAGAATAATATACACAAATAAAATATAAGAGATAGAGATAGGAAGAATTAACACAAGAGATTTTTTAACGTGGTAAAACCTCCAAGGAGGAAACATCCACGGGTTGAACTAAAACCATTGGGTACTATATATATTGATGATAAAAATAGAGAATCCACAAAGTGACCAATCTTTAGCTCACCCAACCTAGTGGAGTTTAAGTCTACCCTACCCTATTGGAAAGTGTGAGATACCTTAATGATGCGGAACCACCATATATTGGACAACACACAA
>CM059867.1:43081050-43470561 GCA_030490815.1 Acer saccharum
AGGTGCTTGCTAAATACCATGCCGAGTTCAATGATTTAGCACTTAAAAGCACAAGAAAGATTGAGAGGTTGAGAGAAGAAAACCTTGAACTTTCGGCTCACAATGACCACTTAAGTGAACAAGTGGAAAGATTGAAGAGGAGAGAGGATAAGCTAATTGAGGAGTTAGACTTGTCCAAGAGAAGTGAAGAAGGCTTGAAGAGGGAACTTGTAGAAGCTAAAGGGTCCTTGGCTAGGATAGATTCTAGCACCAAGAAGCTTGATCATTTACTTGGTGTTGGAAAGAGTCCAAGTGACAAGAGAGGTCTTGGGTATGAAGATGGCAAGAAAATCTCAACCTCTAACAAGACCGTGTTTGTCAAGAGCTTGAAGAATGAAGAAACTTCATTTGTGCAACCTCCTAGGAAGAAGTTAGAAATAGGACAAAGTTCTAATGCACAAGTGAAAATGGGGCCAAGAAGGAAATCTCAAGCTCAACCTCCTAAGGTTCCTCAAGCCAACACTCCTCCCAAATTGGCTCACAAAGGAAAGAGACCAATCATGCAACCTCAAGCTTGGAAGCAACCAAGACCGGTTCAACAACGAAGATGGATTGAACCCACTTATCCACAAAGACATGGACGTACTCAAAGGCGAGGTATGATTCCTTTTTTCATTCCTATTTGTCACTTTTGTGGTTGTGATGGTCATATTAGACCAAATTGCTTTCAATATATTAAAATGTGTAGAAAACAAAGCATGATTGAAAAGAGAAAGAATAGAGCCAAGATGCATGTTTCTAGGAAAAAAAATATTGATTTGCATGATCCTAGAAATAGTAGAGCACATGTACCAAAGACCATTAAGAAAGCTAAAATTGTTGCTAAGTGGATTAGAAAGAATGAAAATGTTTGCCATGTTGCACAAATAGCCTTGAAGGCAAATTCTTCTAATTTTTGGTACTTGGATAGTGGGTGCTCTAGGCACATGACGGGAAACAAGAGTTTCTTCGAGACTCTTGTTATGGAGGAAGGTGGAAATGTCACTTTTGGTGATGGATCCAAAAGAAATGTTGTAGGGAAAGGAACCATTTCCGTTCCCACATTACCCTCCTTATCCAATGCTTTATTTGTTGATGGCTTGAAAGCCAATTTAATTAGCATTTCACATCTTAGTGATGAAGGATATTCCGTCTTGTTCTCTAAAGATTATTGCTCTATCCTTAAACCCGATGGACAAACCTTGTTGAAGGGCATGAGATCTAGCGACAATTGTTATTGTCTTGAAGCTAGAATTGTATCTAATCATGTGTCCATGGATGAGCAAATTGAGTTGTGGCATGAAAGACTTGGCCACATGAACTTTAGGGATCTACGGACCCTTGGAAAGTTCAATTGTGTGCGTGGCCTCCCTAAGCTTGGGAAGAAAGCCAATGGTATTTGTGGACCTTGCCAACAAGGAAAGCAAACTAAAAGCATGCACAAAAAGGGTAAGTATCTCACCACCAAGGAGCCACTTGAGCTTCTCCACATGGACCTCATGGGTCCCATGCAAACCGAAAGTTTGGGTGGAAAGAGATACATTTTTGTTTGTGTTGATGATTTCTCTAGGTTCACATCGACATATTTTCTTAGAGAAAAATCCGAAACTTTTGATAAGTTTAAAATGCTTTGTAATAAAATTCAAAATGAAATTAACTCTAATATTAAAAGCATTAAGCGGATTAGAAGTGACCATGGGAGAGAATTTGAGAATGCCACCTTTGAAACCTTTTGTAATGGTTTAGGCATCTCCCATGAATTTTCTGCTCCTAGGACACCTCAACAAAATGGAGTTGTTGAGAGGAAGAATAGGGTCCTCCAAGAGATGGCCCGTGTGATGTTGCTTAGCAACAATGTCCCTAGGAACCTATGGGCCGAAGCCATCAACACGGCTTGCTATATAGGAAATAGAGTGTTCCTATAGCCCGGTACTAGAAACACCTCCTATGAGTTATGGAAAGGCAAGAGGCCAAATGTTAGCTACTTCCACACTTTTGGAAGCAAATGCTACATTTTGAATGACCGTGATCAACTTGGCAAATTCGATGCTAAGAGTGATGAGGGTATTTTTATTGGCTATGCCTTAAATAGTAGAGCCTATAGAGTTTTCAATTTAAAGACTCTAAGTGTTATGGAATCATCCAATGTCGTATTTGATGATACTAGGCTCAAGTCTAATGATCATGAGGGGGAGGTTATTTTTAGTGATGGTTCTCCTTTGGATGAGGTTGTGGTGTCACCTAATGTTGGGACATCTAATGTCAACAATAATGACACACAACCTATTGATAGAGTTCCTCTCTTGGACTCTAAAGAACCCGCTCCATGGGTTAGGAAACTCCATGATAAAGAAGATATCATTGGAGAGGTAAATGAGGGTGTTAGGACTAGACGCCAACTTGCTAATCTTATTAGCTATACATGTTACACCTCTCAAATTGAACCCAAAAAGGTTGAAGAAGCCTTAAATGATGAATTTTGGGTTCTTGCCATGCAAGAAGAGCTAAGCCAATTCGAAAGGAATGAGGTTTGGACTCTAGTTCCTAGGCCTAAGACCACTAATGTCATAGGCACCAAATGGATATTTAGGAACAAATCCGATGAGGATGGCAACATAGTGCGGAACAAGGCTAGACTTGTAGCACAAGGGTACTCTCAAATTGAGGGTATCGACTTTGAGGAGACTTTTGCTCCCGTTGCCCGATTAGAGTCCATTAGGCTTCTCTTGTCCATCTCTTGTGTGCACAAGTTCAAATTGCACCAAATGGACGTCAAGAGTGCCTTCCTCAATGGCTTCTTGCAAGAGGAAGTGTTTGTTGAACAACCTAAGGGGTTTGTGGATGCACACCACCCCAATCATGTTTATCGCCTCAAGAAGGCACTTTATGGGTTGAAACAAGCACCGAGGGCTTGGTATGAGCGCCTCACTCAATTTCTTGTTGACAACAACTACACAAGAGGTAGTGTTGATAAGACACTATTCATCAAGAGAGACAATGATGAGCTTTTTATAGCTCAAATATATGTTGATGATATAGTTTTTGGCTCCACCAACAACACCAAAGTCCAACAATTTGTTGATGTCATGTCTCTTGAATTTGAGATGAGTCTTGTTGGTGAGCTTAGTTACTTCCTAGGTTTGCAAATTAGGCAAATGCATGATGGGATTTTCATAACCCAAGCCAAATATGCTAAGAACCTAGTGAAGAAGTTTGGTTTAGAGAAAGCCAAACATTGTGATACACCCATGAGTACCACTTTGAAGCTAAGCAAGGATGCTAGTGGTAAAAGTGTGGAACAAACTCTATATCGTGGCATGATAGGTAGCTTGCTTTATTTGACCGCAAGTAGGCCCGATATATCTTTTAGTGTGGGTGTGTGTGTTAGGTATCAAGCGGATCCTAAGGAGTCCCACCTCTCTTCCGTTAAGAGGATCATTCGATATGTGAATGGGACATCCAACTATGGGATTTGGTACTCTTTTGACACTAATGCTAGTCTTGTAGGCTTTAGTGATGCGAATTGGGCAGGAAATTGTGATGATAGGAAGAGCACATCGGGCGGTTGCTTCTTTCTAGGCAACAACTTGGTGTCTTGGTTTTGCAAGAAGCAAAACTCGATTTCCTTGTCCACGGCCGAGGCCGAGTACATAGCCGCAGGGAGTGGATGCACACAACTCCTATGGATGAAGCAAATGCTAGTAGACTACGGATTCAACCAAGGTACTCTCACTCTCTTTTGTGATAACATGAGTGCTATTAATATTTCCAAGAATCCGGTTCAACATTCTATAACTAAGCATATTGACATCCGCCATCACTTCATTAGAGAGCTTGTTGAAAATAAATGCATAGTACTTGAACATGTAGGTACTAATGATCAACTTGCGGACTTATTTACTAAACCCTTAGATGCTACTCGATTTAAAACTCTTAGTAGATCTATTGGGATATGTCTTGTGGAGTGATGTTCTATGATTGACCCCATATGGGGAACTCAAGCAAAGAGAGCTATTTTGCATTCTTGTAACTTGCAAAAAATTTGAAATAACTTATGCCTCTTCTTTTGATTGCTTGAGTAAGCTTGGTTGTACATATGTATATATGCTTTCAAATTCTATAAGTGTGAACCTTGCTTGTTTACAATCCATGTCATATTTATGTTCAAACATGCATTTTTGGACTAGGAGATCTACATAGGAAGTATGATGTGAATGACCTATAGTTATCTCCATGACATGATGTTTCTTAAATAACATGCTAAAGCTAAATGAAAAGCATGAATTGTTGATTGCATATTCTTAAAAATGCAAAACTTGTGTGAAAGCTTATGAGACTCAAAATGAATAAAGGATCTTGTATCCGTTCAAAGGAATTTACATTCCAAATGTCTCTCTTTCTTTATTAGTTGAACATGGTTACTATCATACGGATATCTTATCCGGAAAAATCTAATAGGGTGCAAAGTCGCTCATGCCATGTTTCGCTTATAAAGTTGGATATAGTTACTCTTAAATTAAAATCAATAATCTCTATATCCTTGCTTTTCCCATGACATTGGTGAAATTGGTTTGAATTCGAATTAGAAACCTTTGTCATTTGCTTTGCCAAATACCATTGTATTTTGGACTTGAATGCTATATGTCTTGTATGCAAAGCATGTTGGATTCATACATTTTCTCAAATAAATCTCCTTGTTTCTCTCAAATTAATTGAAGTGCATAAAGTGACTTATATGTATATGCACATCTTGCATGCTTCTATCTCTCGTTGCTTTGAGTGACCCGGTTGGGGACTACTCCTTTGCCTATATCATGACAAAAAGGGGGAGTAGGATATGGTAAGGGGAGTTGCAAAATATAGAAGCTTTTGTGCATTTTGGGGAGAACATACATTGAGGGGGAGTAACCCTTTGAGGGGGAGCATTGCATTTATCATACATTGCATACATTTGCTAATGTTGTTCCTAAATTCTAAAAATGCAAATGCTTGGTATTATTCTCACATGATTAATCTCACACTTTACTTGAATTGGAATGTTAGAAACTCTTTTCAGGGATTGATTATTCTACAAGAGGATTGAAGATTTCAAGTTGCATTCTCTTATCTCTTTGTAATGTAGAATATCATTGTAATCCCGTAGTTTCTATTTTTTTGTGAGGATTTAATGTGAGTGATGGTTTTGTCACGAAATAGCCAAAGGGGGAGATTGTAAGGATTCCCGTTGTTTTTAATTGGCTTATTTCGTGATCAAACCATAAATGGGGATACTTTGTAAGGGTAGTTTAAATGTTGTTGTTAGTGCATTAGGCCCTTTGAAGATCTCATTATTGACAAGCACCAAAGGTAATATTCTAAGTGCTTTCTTGTCTTGAAGAGATAGTTGCACACACTCACAACTCATGCATATGTTTAATCTTTGTATATTGTGTTTCTTTTTGTTGTGCATAAATGATTATTTACATCTCTTCTTGCCTAATTATATGATTGCATCCTGTGTTGAAAACATCATAGCATTTAGGCTTTTAGGATGCATCTTGTTTGACTTTGTACCCCTTGCATGATTGCTTTTGGGGTGCAAATTTGGGCTGTGCGTTGGTCCACCAGCGCCGGTCGACCAGCGCCGCTCACCGGCGCAAATCGCCCAGTGGCGCGCCGCTGGTCGTGCGCTGGTGTGGACCAGCGCCGGCCACTAGCGCCGATCGCCCAGTTTGGCGCCGCTGGACTGGCACTGGTGGCAGCGCCTGACGTCCAGCGCTCAAGCCAAAATTGGCTTGTGCACTAGTCCTGCGCTGGTCCACCAGCGCAGGTCCACCAGCGCACAGAGTGTTTTTCTGGCAAAATTTCAAAACGACCTCACTTCACTTATGGCCTCTATATATATGCTAACTTGATTTTAGGTCACTCACAAGAGTTCTTATTCATGCTTCATACTTAGGATATTTTTCAAGAGAAGAAAAATACACAAAGAACTCATTTTTAATTACTCAAACTCAATTTCATGATCATCAATCATCATCTAGCATCATCATAGATCATCTAGATGTCATCTTACATGGAATCTTCATCATACTTTGCTTGGTAAGCTTTTCACTAATATCTTACATATTTTGTGTTTATTTTATCTAGCAATCTCAATTAATTACTTGATTGTTATTTTGTATGCTTTAGATACAAAATTGAGATTAGTATGATGTATGTTTGAGAAGTTGTATTGTGCTAGCATATTAGGTTTTGTGCTTGATATTGATTAGCTTAACTATTTGACATGTCATTTAGTTTTGATATCTAGGATTGTTCTTAATTGCATATTAATCATCTTAGATAAGCATATAGGGTTTCCCTTGCTCTATGTTGCATTTTGGATATTTTCATATATTCACTTAGGGTTGTATTCTCTTCAAGAGAAGCTAAGTCTTGTGTGTAGCAATCGGGATTAGGTTGCTTAGATCGCAAGCAAATTGGACTAGGTTCACTCATACCGGGATTAGGTAGGTGTGTGATTACTTCCGGGATTAGGTTGTAATTGTTTGCACATTTAGTGGATTCGAGGTTCGAGTGTGGCTTACTTACATAGCCCGTGGTTTTTCCCGTGAGGGTTTCCACGTAAAAATTCAAGTGTTAATTTAATTTCCGCACCATATTACACTTGCTTGTTTATATTATCTTGAGGGTAATTTCGTAATTTTGACTAAAACGAAAAATTGGGTAAAAAGCGTAAAATCTATTCACCCCCCCTCTAGATAGCTTTATACACACCGTGGTATATTTAGTTTCATGCTTTACCCAGTTTTGAGAAGTTATTCGAGGTGGAATGTGATGCTAGTGGCATTGGTATTGGAGCAGTGTTGTCACAAGAGAAGAAACCAGTGGCGTTTTTTAGTGAAAAGCTAAGTGATTCACGTCGAAAGTGGAGCACCTATGACCAAGAATTCTACGCAATTGTTCGTGCACTAAAGAACTGGGAGCATTATCTGATTCAGCGGGAATTTATCCTTTACACTGATCATCAAGCGCCGAAGTACCTGAACAGCCAAAGGAGCTTAAGTAATATGCATGCAAGGTGGGCAGCCTATTTACAGAAGTTTCCTTTCGTTCTGAAACACAAGTCTGGTGTCCTAAATAAAGTGGCAGATGCGTTGAGTAGACGTGCAAGTCTACTGGTTACTATGCAGCAAGAGATTGTTGGGTTCGAGTTCCTGAAGGAATTGTACCCGGAAGATGAGGATTTAGGAGAGGTATGGAAAAAGTGCGTTCTGAAACAGGCCGCGGGGGAATTTCATATGAGTGAAGGATACCTTTTCTTTGGCAATCAGTTATGTATTCCGCGAAGCTCGTTGAGAGAGAAACTGATTCGAGAGTTGCATGGTGGAAGTTTAAGTGGACACCTAGGGCGTGACAAGACTATCAGTGGGGTAGCCGAGCGATATTATTGGCCTCAGCTGAAACGTGACGTGGGTAATTTTGTGCGTAAGTGCTATGTTTGTCAGACTTCCAAAGGGCAGGCTCAAAATACGGGACTTTACATGCCTCTACCTGTACCAAATGCAATATGGGAGGATTTGTCGATGGACTTTGTTTTGGGACTTCCACGAACTCAACGTGGGGTCGATTCTGTGTTTGTTGTGATTGATAGGTTCTCCAAGATGGGACATTTCATTCCTTGTCGGAAGACATCTGTTGCATCACATGTGGCTCAGCTGTTCTTTCGGGAGGCGGTTCGTTTACATGGTGTACCCCAGTCTATCACCTCTGATAGGGATACGAAATTTCTGAGCCATTTCTGGATTACATTGTGGCGGCGGATGGATACTACTCTGAAGTTCAGTAGCACTGCGCACCCACAGACTGACGGTCAGACAGAGAACCTAAACCGAACTTTGGGAAATTTAATTCGGAGCATCTGTGGAAACAAGCCAAAACAGTGGGACGTGGCTCTAGCACAAGCTGAATTTGCGTATAACAATGCTGTTCATACTGCTACGGGTAAGTCTCCTTTCGCTTTAGTGTATCGGCAACCTCTTAAACATGCGTTGGATCTGGCATGGCTTCCCAAGGTCACTGGTATGAGTGTTGCTGCTGAGACCATGGCTGAGCAGGTTCGTGATGTTCAAGCTGAGGTGAAGGCGCGGTTAGAGGAGAATAATGTAAAATATAAGGCTGCAGCAGATGTTAAAAGGCGTGAGAAATTATTTGCTGAGGGTGACCAGGTTATGGTGTTTCTGCGTAAGGAGAGGTTCCCAGTTGGTTCCTACAACAAGTTGAAGCCAAGGAAGTATGGTCCGTACAAGGTGATCAAGAAGATCAACAACAATGCCTATGTGATCAACTTACCTGCTGATATGAACATATCTCGTACTTTCAATGTGGCTGACCTTTATGAGTTTTGTGATGATGTTCCACTTTATCCTGATTATAACTCGAGGTCGAGTTCTTCACAGGTGGGAGAGACTGATGTAGGACAGTTGGCTTTAGAGTTTGAAGAAGAGATGGACAGGAAATTGTCCAAAAGAGGTGCTCCAAAGAAACGGGCGTAACTTTTGACTCGGTTGTCAGATTTCCTGTTATAATATGTTTTCGGAAAGGGTTTTCAGAGATCTATAGCGTGGCAACCAGGGTTCCCCTGGTTGACGTCATTTGCGTCCTCATCGGAGCAGTTTAAGTTAGGCTGTCGGGCAACCGAAGATTTTGTGTTGTTTCTTATTTTTCCGTTTTTAGTTGTTTTTATTTAGTTTGAGGATATTTTAGTCTTTTTGCTTATTTTAGGGTTTCGAGAGGCTATTTAAGGCCCTTTGTTATTAGTTTCAGGATTCATTCAATAATATTATCAATTTTCAGTTACATACATTCGTTCTTTGCTGGTGGATTCCAGTTTTGTTAATTTGGGGATTACGCTGGTAAACCCTAGAACTTCCGTTCTGCGTCAAAATGTTTGTAGTGCCGTTCAAAGGGAAGAAACTCGTCGAAAAACAATGAAGGTTGTGATAAAGTCTCTTTCTGAGAAATCTGAATCGCATGCTCTTGCAAGTGAAAAAAATTATAAGAAAAATCACCCTGGTTCTGAAAAAGGGAAAAATACTTATCAAAACAAAGGAAGAAAAAGGAGCTATCATTGCGATCACTGTGGAAAAAATGGGCACACAAAGGACCGATGTTGGGAATTGCATCCTCACTTAAAAAAAATCGTGCTGCCTTGGCAGAATCTCCAATCTTAATGAATCAATTGAGTCAACTTCTTCAAAAGCTGAGTAAGTCTATGCCTTCTTCAGATGTTGATCAATCTATGTCTACCCATGTCTCAGGTAATCTTCGAGCTTATCTCACTTCATCTTCTAAATCGGATTTTTGGATTATAAACTCCGGAGCTACTGATCACATGGCTAATAATCCATCTAGTGTATATGATTTTCTTCCTCAAACGAAAAAAACATGATGTTACAGTTGCAAATGGATCCACTGTTTCTGTTTTGGGAAAAGGAAAAATCAAATTTCTTCAAAATTGTTCTTCCTCTGATGCTCTTGTTGTTCCCTCGTTTCCTTCTCAACTTCTCTCTATTGGAAAAATCACCAATTCTTTAAATTGTGGTGTAATTTTTTCTCCAACATCTGTCATTTTTTAGGATCGAAAGACGAAAAAGACGATTGGTGAAGGAATATATTCCCATGGACTTTATCTTCTTAATCTTAGGGATAAAGCTTGTCATACAAGAAGTTCATTAGATTGTAACTCTTTACATAAGCATCTTGGACATCCGTCAAATCGTGTTCTGTTGAAACTTTTTCCTTCTATTTCTGTTAGTAACAATGAATGTAATGTTTGTCAATTTGCTAAACAAACTCGTCTACCTTTTTCTAATTCCTTATCTGTGTCTACCAAATCCTTTGAATTGACTCTTATGATGGTTACAAATATTTTGCTCTATTTATTGATGATCGATCTCGTGCTACTTGGATTTATCTCTTGAAATCAAAAAATGAAATGATGTCAGTTTTTAGAGATTTTTATCTTATGATTGCTAATCAGTTTGATGCAAGGATGAAATGTTTGAGATCAGACAATGATACCGAATACACAAAAGGGCTTCTTCCTAAATATCTTCACAACCATGGTATTATTTTAGAAACTAGTTGTATGGGTACACCACAACAAAATGGTGTTGTGGAACAGAAAAATCGTAACATTTTAGAAACTACTCGTGCTCTTATGTTTCAAATGAAGGTTCCGAAAAGATATTGGTCTCATGGTGTCCTAACTGCTATATATTTAATCAATAGATTGCCAAGCTGAGTCCTTGATTTCAAGTCACCTTTGGAAGTATTAAAAGGTCATATTATTGATTTATGTCATTTACGTGTGTTTGGATGCGTTTGTTATGTTCATCAATAGGCCATTCATCATGACAAATTGTAAGTTCGAGCTGTCAAATGTGTATTCTTTGGGTACTCCTCAACAAAAAAGGGGTACATTTGCTATCATACGGCAACTCGGAAATTATTTGTCTCTCGTGATGTACACTTTGTTGAATCAGAACCATTTTTTCACTCATCCAGTGATTCTGAAAAACTGATTCAGGGGGAGAATTTGAATGATCTAATTCCTCTTCCAATTGTGATAGAAAATAGCAGTTCTGACTAACAAGAAGATTCACAACAGGAAGATACAATTGTTTCAGATCCATCTAATGAGCATTCGTCACCACCATCTACTGCATTTGATGATCATTCAGTACCACCCGAATAGGAACAGTGTCTTCGCAGATCTCCTCCAGACAATGTCGTCCACCAAAGAAGTTAAAAGACTTTGAAAGTATACAAACGTAGTTAAATAGCTTAAAGCATACCTTTAGGGGGGGGGGGGGGGGGGGTGAATAGGTTTTTACGTCTTTTTTAATCCCTTGAACAAACTTACGTTTTTCCCTCAAGGTAGCCTTACATACAACACATAAACCAAGAAATCATATATAGACAATATAAGCATGTGATCATTTAAGCAAAGTCTATGTATATTAATTAGTTGTATGAGGTATAAGGACACATAAACTCAACAACAAAGAATACTTGTATTTTAATATTTGTTCAATGTATTACAAGTATAATCAAATATCATTATACACAAAAATTACAATATACAAAAGAATTATATTTACAAATATGATAAAATGAATTTGTTCACAAATCACACTTTACAAAATCTTGTTTCAATATACATCACAAGTGAATAATATGCAACAAGATAACAACATACACATATACAAATATAAGAGATAGAGATAGGAAGAATTAACACAAGAGATTTTTTAACGTGGTAAAACCTCCAAGGAGGAAACATTCACGGGTTGAATTACAACCATTGGGTACTATATATATTGGATGATAGATTAGAAATTCCTCAAAAGTGACCAACCTAGATCAACTTCCTATTTGAGTCTATGTCTACCCAACCCTATTGGAAAGTACGAAATCCCTCAATGATGCAGAAACACCATATATTGGAGATCATACCAAACCAACATCGATGGAAGATTAGAAATTTCTCAAGAGTGCATACACATCCTATGTACCCCGATCTTTTGGAGTCTATGTCTATCCATACGCCTAGGCCTACCAATAATGTAGCCAACTCCCTATCCAAGACACTCATGCCTCTAGAGAGCCACTCATGCCTCTAGAGAGCCTCTCATGCATAGCTATCTGGACATTCCCGATTTTAGCCATGACTTCTTGCTTAGTTATCTGGACCTCTTGTTCTAACCAAGACTTCCTTGCTTGACTATCCGGACACATTGTCCTAGTTAAGACTTCATGCCTTTTACAAGAACTTCCTAGTGTGATCATGTGAATACAAATGATGCAAACAAACAATACAACATAGAATATATGATCAATACATTCCATGGAACAATTAGACCTAAACATGTGAGAACACAAGTAATAAAAGTCTAGATGCAAAACTTGAATAAAAACCTAGAGCATATGAAAACACCTAACACATAAAACTCATAGTTTCATTCACACAAATAACACTTGAATAATTTATATACTTGAAGCACAAATTCAAGATGATATAAACATACATAAAAATG
This sequence comes from Acer saccharum, assembly GCA_030490815.1. Taxonomy (NCBI): domain Eukaryota; kingdom Viridiplantae; phylum Streptophyta; class Magnoliopsida; order Sapindales; family Sapindaceae; genus Acer; species Acer saccharum. The sequence goes on from CM059867.1 coordinate 43,093,152, forward strand.
CTAGAATCACAAAATGTGTTCAAAGACTATTCTAGCTAACAATTAGAGCAAGGATATACTGAATAATCAATTAAATCATATTTGTCTCTAAATACACAAACAATTGAATTAATCCTAGATTTTATCAATCAAAGGATCAAAACACATTTCAAGGATTATTAATTATAAAATGATTCAATCAAGTTACAAATAATCCTAGATATCAATCTAATCACAATACAACTCTCAAACATGTGAAAAACCTAGAATCTAAGAAACTAGTTCACATATGTCTCTAATTAGACTTTTGATTAGGATTGATTATGAAGCTATCTTTCTCAATAGTATTCACCATACATATACATACATATAGAAGAAGAAACCCCAAGCAAATTGAAGGTTATAAAAAAAGAAATCTCAAATATACGAACACTACCTTGCAATCACGAGCTGGTTCATTTTTCTGGGTAGAACCACCACAAAAATCGATCAAACAACTGCAAGACCATTGGAAAAGGTAGAGGACTCAATTATGAATAATCTCCAACTTGATTCACTCAATTCTGACTTCGTATGAGAAAGTTATGGTATTTGGAATGTGAGAAAAATTGAGAGAAAAATTCTGGTGAGATTTTCTAATTTTCTTCTTCTTCAAATGAATGGGAGGGAATGAAGAAATTTAAAAGGAAGAGAGAGAGGGAAAAAATGAACCAATCAAAGGCTGCCACATCAGCTCTTTGTGTGGACCGCGTGTGGCACACGTGGCCAGAGGGTAGTGCTTGAAGTGTGGCACACGTGGCTCACACGTGGACACCTTGCTTGGCTGTTGGCCGAGCAAGCTCCTCCCGTGCTCCTCTCGCGTTCTTCGACCGTATTCGGGCCTCCAAACTTCAATTTCGAATCCGTCTTTAGATTACGAATTGTGACTCCCTCACGCACAACGATGACTATAAAACTTTGACAAAAGGTTGAGAATTCATCTCGAAAAATAATGACAAAGATAACTCAACGAATAAGAACACAAAGTAGCGTAGCTACATCGTTTGGACTCGAAACCTAATGAATGAGTAACCGAAATGACCGGTGAATGTACACAAACGAAGTTAAATTGCTTAAAGCATACCTAGAGGGGGGGGGGGGGGTGAATAGGTTTTTACACCTTTTTTCAAACCCTTGAACAAACATCCGTTTGTCCCTCAAGGTAGCCTTACACACAACACAATAATCCAAGATAGACATACATAGACAATATGATGACACAATCATAATAGAAATGTCTAAGTATATCAACAAGTCATGTGAGGTAAAATATCAAATAATCATAACAACAAAATAAACTTGTATTTCATAAGATGTTCAATGTGTTACAAGAGTGAGCAAAATGTCACTAAACAAATATTACAATATACAAAAGAATCAAAGATACAAATTGATCTATAGAATGAATACACTAATCACACTATACAAAGACTTGGTTCACAATACACCACAAGTGAATATTATGAATCAAGACAATAAAATATACAATTAAAATATAAGAGAAGAGATAGAAAGAATTAACACAAGGGATTTTTTAACGTGGTAAAACCTCCAAGGAGGAAATATCCACGGGTTGAATTACAACCATTGGGTACTATATTATTGGAAAGTAAACATAGAACATTCACAAAGTGACCAATCTTTAGCTCACCCAACCTAGTGAAGTCTAAGCCTACTCAACCCTATTGGAAAGTATGAAATCCCTCAATGATGCGGAACCACCATATATTGGACAACACACTCAACCAATATCGATGGTAGATTAGAAATTCCTCAAGAGTGCATACACATCCCGTGTACCCCGCTCTATCGGAGTCTATGTCTAACCATACGCCTAGGCCTACCAATATGTTAGCCAACTCCCTATCCAAGGCACTCTTGCCTCTAGGGAGCCTCCCATGCATGACTATCCGAGTCCTCCCGACTCTAGCCATGACTTCTTGCTTACCTATCCGAGTCATCCCGACTCTAGGCAAGACTTCTTGTTTGGCTATCCGAGTCATCCCGACTCTAACCAAGACTTCATGCCTTTTACAAGGACTTCCTAGTGTGATCATGTGAATGCAAATGATGCAAACATTCATTTCAACATAGAACATGTGATCAATACATTCTATGGCACAAATAGACCTAAACATGTGAAAACACAATTAATCAAGTCTAGATGCAAAAATCCATGAATAGAAACCTAGGCATGTGAAACACCTAACATATATACTCAAAGTCTCATTCACACATATAACACTTGAATCACAAAATGTTCATTAAGTCCTAATTCAAGATGCTATCAATATACAATCAAAGTCTAGATATATGAGATTAAAATCAATCAATATACTAGACAAAAAATATAGAGCAAGGTTTTGAGATTTACATCAATCAAAACCTATATTCTCTAAATCACAAACAAATACACAAATCCTTGATTTCTTCAATCAAAGGACCAAATCAAATCTCAAAGTCATTTTAACACAAAATTAATTCAATTAAGTATCAAACAACCTAAGATGCCATTCTAATCACAATACAACTCACAAACAAATGTAAAACCTAGAATCATGAAATCTAGTCAACATAAGTCCATAAATTGAATTTCAATTGGAATGATAATCAAGCTACCTTTTCAAATAGCTTTCATAAAACAATAACAAAGATATAGAAGAAGAAACCCCAAGCATTTGGAAGGTCAAATAACAAGAAATCCCTAAGATGAGACCATTACCTCGGATTATGATGCTGGTTCGGAATTCAGTGGTCAACCACTGGAAATCACGATCAAACAGCTACCAAACCACTTGGAGATATTAGAGGACTCAAATACGAACACTCTCCAACTTGAATCACTCAAATCCGACTCCGGATGAGGAAGATATGGTGTTTCGAAAAACTGAAATTTCAGAGGAGAGGGCTGACGGGAATTCTTGAAAATTCTTCATGAAAATTCAAAATGAGAGAGAGAGAGGGAAGAAATAGGAGGAGAGAGAAAGGTCTTTTTGACCAATCACGTGGTGCCACATCACCCCCAGGCCGTGGGGGGCGCGTGGCCCACACGGGAGCAGAAGGGGCTCCAGGCCGTGGGGCCCACGGCCTCAACCACGGCCAGCCCATGTGGCCCACGGCCTGGGCTGTCCTCTCCCGCGCACTCTCTGTTCGTCTGCCCGTATCTCAAGCGTCCGAACTTCGAATTCGAATCCGTTTTTGGATTACGAACCGTGACTCTCTCACGCACGAAAATGACTATACAACTTTGAAAAACGGTTGAGAAATCATCTCGGAAATCATCGATGAAGTCAACACAATGTAAGAGAACGTAAAGTGGCATAGTCAACACGTTTGGACTCGAAACCTTATGAATGAGTAACCGAAACGACCGGAACTCAATAAGGCATTGAATAAGAACATGTTCAAGTCCTAAACACAAAATACGGAAATATACAAACACAAATACACACACATATGCTAGTTTCCGGACATAGTCCTAGAAAATGCAAAACACAAAGTTTATTAACTAAATGTGAATGCATGAGCATATTTTGCCAAGTGTGTGAAAGTGAAATGTAAATGAAATAAAATCATGAAGGGACACACAAAAATGATATGTGTGAGTGTGTGCCTAGCCTTGTAAGAGATAAGAGGACATGTATACCTTTGTAGACCGATAATGTCCGAGACTCTTAAAAGCCGGCAACTTGAACGAATAATGGTTGAGACGTCCTTCGTCTTCGAAATCCTTCATTTACTAACCACTAAACATTACAAGTAAAACACGTTTTGATATGGAATTAATGCCAACACTAATTATCAACCTAACAATCTCCCCCTTTGGCAAATTCCATGACAAAACCCCTAAACAAACACTAAAACAATTACAAAGAAAATTTGGTCACAATGAGTACAATGAGTTACACATATAGACACAAATTATAAATCAAGTCTTGAACTTCATCTTGGTCTTCTCTTGATATTACCTAAAAAAAAACTTGAAAGCACAAGAATATCCAAGAGACACCAAGTATGGCAATATCCAAGTATCCAATCATAGGCAAGAAAATAATAACATATAAGTTCAAATGGATCAAGTATGCTCCCCCTTAATACATACTATCCATCAATATATTCTAAGCCAAGATTCAACAAAAATATTACATGCCATATAGTTCAAGCTAGATACCAAATATACAAAAACAACTAACAAAAGGCTAAGTAAGCTAGATATCTCCCATGTGTTTCTCATATTTCTCCCCCTTTTTGACATGATATGAAGCCAAAGGGAAAGAGTAAGAAATTATACCTCATGAAGCTTTCTATCCACTTGTGCCACCAAGGAAAGAAGAACGGTGTGCGGATCTCACATATTGCCTTGTTGGAGTTGATTTTCCTTCCAACTCTTTGATCCTCTCATCTTGAGCAACAAGCTTTGCACTAAGGTCTTCAATCTTCCTTTGTGACGCCTCAATCAACCTATGAGATTCTTCAACCTCTTTCCTCAATTTTAAAGCCCAACTAGGAAGAGCGGGTGAGTTAGGGACATGGTTAGAATCAAGAGAATCACCAAAAAGCCTAAGTACATCATTAGACTTTCCCTTGTCCTTGTATGACATGGTTGCCATACGTTTCTCACTCAACTTCTCTAAGGGAGGAAGCATAACATCACCATCAAGATTCCTCACACCTTTAGCTAAGCACAATTGAGTTATAAACCCCGGAAAAGCCAATTTCTTGTCCAAACGACTAGTACAAGCCGCACTTTGAATTTGCTCCACAAACAATTCACCAAGGTTTATAGGTTGGTTAGTAACCAAGGCATACACAATCTTAATCTTGTCTCTATTGAGCTCCGAAGCATTAGTAGAAACAATAAGATTGGAGCATACAAATAAATGCCAAAATGCACTAATTTTTGTTAGCTCACCTTGCCTAATAAAAGCACGTTTCCCCCACACAAAATCATCATCATCACAAAGAGTCTTACCCATTAAATCAAGGTTTTCCAAGACATCAACATCAAGGAAATCCGATTCAATGTCATCGGACAAGTTAAAAAATTCATTAACCTTCCTAGGGCAAACTCTAAAGACAACTTTCCTTATGCTAAGAGTAGCACTAGTCATAGTAGAACCGGATTTGTAAGCATTATAAAATTCTCTAACAATGGTCTCATTAGATACTCCTAACATGTTGACCCATGAAATCCAATTCCTACTCTTAAGCACATCATAGACATATGATCCAATACAAGAGTCCAAGTCAATACCTCTTTCTTGAATTATCTTTTTGCACCCAAAAATTCCCAATTCATCAACTTTGTTACCTTTGGAAATTTTGGACGAAATTGTAGGTTTCGACTTGGCAATGGGAGATGAAGAAGTATTTCCACCAACCTTCTTTGCTTTACCCATGATCTTGCAACACAAAACAAACTAAAAACAAAGTGAGAGGAAACAAAGAAACAAATAAGAAACCAATAAACGTATACAAAGGCAAAACACTATATTTAATAAATCACCATGCAAGTAAGAATTTATCATAGCATCTTCATGATTTATCAAAAATAAGAATAATGCCAACAATTAACAACCTTGAAGAACATGTGAACATGTCATAAAAGAGAACAAGAATTTAGCATATTATGCTCCCCCTTGACAAGTGCCTCATCTAAAATCAAGATAGACAAATGTTCACAAAAATCACCACACAATCACATCACAAGCAATTTTTATTAGATTTGCAAATAAGCTTCACATATCTAAGAGAGTTACATCAAGATTTTCAATCACTCTCATATGTCATCAAAAATTGCTAAAGTATCACAAATACTAATTAAGCAAAAGTGAGTGTGTGAAGATTTTGCTTCAAGTATATGAAAAGAAGTAGTTTGATAATCAAGCATGCATACAATTTCAACATCTATTCATCTTAGGCCTTTCCATAAAAAGGTCAAACCGGTTATCATCCGAAATTTTGCTTATAAAGAGAATAGATTTCAACATGTGAGCGTGTGTGTGCATGTGGCTCGTCAACCCATTTCTATTTGTCAACCCGAGCTCATTTGATTATTCAACTATACTCCAAAAGCCTTTTATATATTTTTTATTTATTTATTTATTTATTTTTATTAAGGCTTGAATCAAAGAAATTTTATTTTTTTATGATTCAATTCAACACTTCTTTGATTTTTCTAACATAAACATATACACCTCATGGCGGCTTTCACTCATCACAATGACGTAGCCCTTTCCAACATTGGGTGGCTTCACAACCAAGGTGTGTAGCCCTTTCCATGAGGGTGCTCGTTGAGTTCTATGTTGCCGAAGCAAATGGATACCAACCATTGGTCATTTTTAAATGTACTAGTCCTTAGGACTTCAAGGTGTATCCAAAGCGAACATCAATCAAGCTCAACATACTTAACAAAACATACAAGAGAAGCAAAGTGCATTTTTGAAACCAATTTCAAGGCTTAAAAGCACATGATCTAGAAGCAAGTAAAGAGACTTACTTAAGATCTCTACTTCTCAAGAGAGTAGCTATCAAAGAATATGAAGCTCACATTATTCAAAAATTAGCCACTCAACAATCATACAAATAACAACACACTTCATGAAATAAGATCAATGTGAACACTTATCACCAAAAGATCTTAAACTAGCAAATGTCAAAGAGTACCATATAAACACTATATTAGTTCTCAATTATGACATGCTTCATGAAAGTGATACAAACAATGAGTTGATAGATGAAAAATCAAGTAAGCAAGCAATATGATATAGAGATACCTTCGCAAGCTATTTTCACCAAATACAAGGCCTTCACCCTTTTTATGAGTCCTCTTGGCTTGTGAGTCCTCATGACTACAAGTTATAGGTGTGTCGATTCCAAGAGACTAAAGGCAATGTAATCCAACTCAAACAAACAAAAAAAATGACTTTCTCTAAAAGCCATAACAATAATGTTATCATATAGATTCCAAAAAAAAAACTTCTCAAAAGTTAACCAACAAATTTTGACTATCAAAACAAACAAAGTGAGATAGCTAAGTTCATGTCAAGTTGTAAAGATACAAAGCAAAAAGCTAAGCCTCTTATCAACGACACTAATCTTAAAGCTAACTCACATGTGCAACTTACACTAATGGTAAGAGCACTCACCCTTGACAAATTTTGTCTTGGGTGGACAAACATGAACATCATCAAGATTCTCTTTGACCACAATGTTGAACCTAGAGTAAAGTTCTTCCACAACTTGATTCACAATAATATCATTAATACTCTTCTTCTCAACATTGTTAGCAACACATGCATGGTCAAACTTTGTAGGATATGCATTCTTCACCTTCCGGATATTCTTAGCATGCTTTGACAAATTATCATGCTTTCCATATTCAAAAACTTTAGCATGCATAGAATTAGGTCCAATCGCTCTATTCCTAGATGCATTTTCTAAGTTGCAATATTCAATGAATTTATAGCACTTGGGCTTGATATGGCCTAAGGTATTGCAAAAATGACATATGGGAACAAAAGGAGAGATTTTACCTTCCGGTGGTGGTGGAGGACAAGTGGGAGTTTCAAGGGGTACCTTATTCTTCAATTTGTTCTTTTTCTTGGAACGTCTCTTCTTAGGAGCTTTCTCTTCAATGATAGCTTCACTAGTAGGAAGTGATGCTTCTATGAGCTTCTCTTCAACCACCGCTACACTTGAGCTCTCTAAGTTCATATTAGAGATGATCCTATCCTTTTCAAGCAAAATACCCTCAACTTCGCAAAGCTTCTTTTCAATAGCATTCTTTTCACGCAAAAGCCTACGAGTTGTAGCAACAAACTCATCCACTTGAATCTTGATCAAGTCTTCCTTCTCATCAATCTCACTCAAGGCTAATTTCAACTTCTCCTCAAGAAACTTCACCTTAGCCAAAAGATCAATGTAGGATGGATTATCATTTGAACACTCTTGATGACTTTGATCAATCTCCTTATCCAATGAATCTTGATTAACATCCTCTAGAGTAGAGTGAGAAGCCATGAATGCAACAAAGTTGCTCACTAGCTCTTCTTCACTAGAAGACTCATCACTTGAGCTCTCCTCATCACTAGAGGCATCATCTTCACTCCATGTAGCCGCCATAGCCTTTCCCTTCTTGTCCCTCTTAGAATCACCACTAGGACAATCCGAAGCATAATGTCCAAACTTCTTGCACTTGAAGCATTGAACCTTCCTATTGCTCTTAGCATGGCCACTCCTCTCATGAGGTGGAGTAAAGGACTTCTTGACTTCCTTGTCCCTTGAGTACTTGCCACTTGACTTGGCACCTTTCCTCATGAACTTCCTAAACTTCCTAACCAATAACGCCATCTCCTCATCATCATCGCTACTACTAGCTTCCTTGACAACCTTGAGAGCTAAACCCTTGTTCTTAGCCTTTGGTTTCATGCACGCCTCAAAAGTTTGAAGAGATCCTAGCAACTCATCTATGCTCATGACGTCAACGTCCTTGCTCTCTTCAATGGCGGTAACCTTGGCTTTGAACCTCTTTGGAAGTGATCTAAGAATCTTCCAATTTAGCCTCTCACCGGAGATAGGAGTACCAAGAGCTTGGCATTGGTTGGCGATGTCTAGAAGCTTATCTTGGAAGTCAATAAACTTGTCTTCCTCACCCATTTGCAAAACCTCAAATTGGGAAGTGAGCAATTGAAGACGAGACTTCTTCACCGCTTTAGTCCCCTCATTGGTGACTTGGAGAGCTTCCCATGCCTCCTTAGCGGTTTCTAGGTTTTGAATGTAGGAGAATTGCCTACTATCAACACCTCCGAAAATAGCATTCACCGCCCGATGATGCCATTTTGCTAACTCAAACTCATTAGTAGACCACTCACTCCTAGGCTTGGAAACGGTCTCTCCATCCACAATCTTGTTAGGAGCAAGGTAACCTTCTTCAACGGTCATCCAAGCTCTCTCATCAATAGATCGGATGTAAGCCTTCATCCTCAATTTCCAAAACCCGTAGTTGTGACCCTTGAGAAGAGGAGGCCTAGAATTCGAAGCCCCTTCGGTCATCACATCATCTTGGAAAACCATTCTAGCAAATACCTAAGCAATCCACTCGTAAGTGTAAACCGGATCTCGCCGAGTGCCGTCCGACGACCCGCTCTGATACCAATTGAATGTACACAAACGAAGTTAAATTGCTTAAAGCATACCTAGAGGGGGGGGGGGGGGTGAATAGGTTTTTACACCTTTTTTCAAACCCTTGAACAAACATCCGTTTGTCCCTCAAGGTAGCCTTACACACAACACAATAATCCAAGATAGACATACATAGACAATATGATGACACAATCATAATAGAAATGTCTAAGTATATCAACAAGTCATGTGAGGTAAAATATCAAATAATCATAACAACAAAATAAACTTGTATTTCATAAGATGTTCAATGTGTTACAAGAGTGAGCAAAATGTCACTAAACAAATATTACAATATACAAAAGAATCAAAGATACAAATTGATCTATAGAATGAATACACTAATCACACTATACAAAGACTTGGTTCACAATACACCACAAGTGAATATTATGAATCAAGACAATAAAATATACAATTAAAATATAAGAGAAGAGATAGAAAGAATTAACACAAGGGATTTTTTAACGTGGTAAAACCTCCAAGGAGGAAACATCCACGGGTTGAATTACAACCATTGGGTACTATATTATTGGAAAGTAAACATAGAACATTCACAAAGTGACCAATCTTTAGCTCACCCAACCTAGTGAAGTCTAAGCCTACTCAACCCTATTGGAAAGTATGAAATCCCTCAATGATGCGGAACCACCATATATTGGACAACACACTCAACCAACATCGATGGTAGATTAGAAATTCCTCAAGAGTGCATACACATCCCGTGTACCCCGCTCTATCGGAGTCTATGTCTAACCATACGCCTAGGCCTACCAATATGTTAGCCAACTCCCTATCCAAGGCACTCTTGCCTCTAGGGAGCCTCCCATGCATGACTATCCGAGTCCTCCCGACTCTAGCCATGACTTCTTGCTTACCTATCCGAGTCATCCCGACTCTAGGCAAGACTTCTTGCTTGGCTATCCGAGTCATCCCGACTCTAACCAAGACTTTATGCCTTTTACAAGGACTTCCTAGTGTGATCATGTGAATGCAAATGATGCAAACATTCATTTCAACATAGAACATGTGATCAATACATTCTATGGCACAAATAGACCTAAACATGTGAAAACACAATTAATCAAGTCTAGATGCAAAAATCCATGAATAGAAACCTAAGCATGTGAAACACCTAACACATATACTCAAAGTCTCATTCACACATATAACACTTGAATCACAAAATGTTCATTAAGTCCTAATTCAAGATGCTATCAATATACAATCAAAGTCTAGATATATGAGATTAAAATCAATCAATATACTAGACAAAAAATATAGAGCAAGGTTTTGAGATTTACATCAATCAAAACCTATATTCTCTAAATCACAAACAAATACACAAATCCTTGATTTCTTCAATCAAAGGACCAAATCAAATCTCAAAGTCATTTTAACACAAAATTAATTCAATTAAGTATCAAACAACCTAAGATGCCATTCTAATCACAATACAACTCACAAACAAATGTAAAACCTAGAATCATGAAATCTAGTCAACATAAGTCCATAAATTGAATTTCAATTGGAATGATAATCAAGCTACCTTTTCAAATAGCTTTCATAAAACAATAACAAAGATATAGAAGAAGAAACCCCAAGCATTTGGAAGGTCAAATAACAAGAAATCCCTAAGATGAGACCATTACCTCGGATTATGATGCTGGTTCGGAATTCAGTGGTCAACCACTGAAAATCACGATCAAACAGCTACCAAACCACTTGGAGATGTTAGAGGACTCAAATACGAACACTCTCCAACTTGAATCACTCAAATCCGACTCCGGATGAGGAAGATATGGTGTTTCGAAAAACTGAAATTTCAGAGGAGAGGGCTGACGGGAATTCTTGAAAATTCTTCTTGGAAATTCAAAATGAGAGAGAGAGGGAAGAAATAGGAGGAGAGAGAAAGGTCTTTTTGACCAATCATGTGGTGCCACGTCACCCCCAGGCCGTGGGGGGCGCGTGGCCCACACGGGAGCAGAAGGGGCTCCAGGCCGTGGGGCCCACGGCCTCAACCACGGCCAGCCCATGTGGCCCACGGCCTGGGCTGTCCTCTCCCGCGCACTCTCGGTTCGTCGGCCCGTATCTCGAGCGTCCGAACTCCGAATTCGAATCCGTTTTCGGATTACGAACCGTGACTCTCTCACGCACGAAAACGACTATACAACTTTGAAAAAACGGTTGAGAAATCATCTCGGAAATCATCGATGAAGTCAACACAACGTAAGAGAACGTAAAGTGGCATAGTCAACACGTTTGGACTCGAAACCTTATGAATGAGTAACCGAAACGACCGGAACTCAATAAGGCATTGAATAAGAACATGTTCAAGTCCTAAACATAAAATACGGAAACATACAAACACAAATACACACACATATGCTAGTTTCCGGACATAGTCCTAGAAAATGCAAAACACAAAGTTTATTAACTAAATGTGAATGCATGAGCATATTTTGCCAAGTGTGTGAAAGTGAAATGTAAATGAAATAAAATCATGAAGGGACACACAAAAATGATATGTGTGAGTGTGTGCCTAGCCTTGTAAGAGATAAGAGGACATGTATACCTTTGTAGACCGATAATGTCCGAGACTCTTAAAAGCCGGCAACTTGAACGAATAATGGTTGAGACGTCCTTCGTCTTCGAAATCCTTCATTTACTAACCACTAAACATTACAAGTAAAACACGTTTTGATATGGAATTAATGCCAACACTAATTATCAACCTAACAACCGGGACTCAATAAGGAATCATAAGAGATCATGTTCAAGTCCAAAATCAATAAATGGAAACAAATAAACAGAAGTTCACACAAATATGCCATTTCCTAGACATATTCTTAAAACATGCATTTCTAAAATGTATGACAATATGAGTTCAATGCATGAGCATACTAAAACATGTGAAAGTGTTATATAAATGGTGCATAACAATGTAGGGACACTCATGAATGATTTGTGTGTGTGTGCCTATGCCTTGTAAGAGGAATGAGGTCAATTATACCTTTGATGAGCAATGAAGCTAATTCCCCTTAACAAGCCACTACCTTGCATGAACTGTAGCCGAGTCTTTCCTTGAAGCTTTGTATCATCATGATAACAACCACTAAACAATACAAGATAAACATCGTTTTGATATGGAATATATGCCAAGACAAACCAAAAACCTAATAGACTTCTTCACTTATCATGCTGCGACTTATCCTTTGCATGCCCATCTTACATATGATCATGTGGGAAAAGCTCACTATGCATTCTTGTCTGAAATTTCCATTACTGAAGAGCCAAAATCCTTTCAAGAAGCAAATACAAAGCTTGTTTGGCAAAAAGCTATGAAAGAAGAATTGAAGGCCCTCGATGAAAATAATACTTGGGAAATTGTTAAGCTTCCTTAAGGAAAAAAGACAGTGAGTTGTCGATGGATTTACAAGAATAAATTCAAAAGTGATGGAACCATAGAACGACATAAAGCAAGACTTGTTTCTAGAGGTTTTATTCAAACCTATAGAGAAGACTACAAGGAAACTTTTGCTCCAGTTGCAAAAATGAATACCTTTCATGTTCTCATGTCTTTAGCAACCAATCAAGAGTGGAATCTGTACCAAATGGATGTAAAAAATGCTTTCTTGCATGGTGATCTTCAAGAAGAAGTCTATATGACTATTCCACCCGGTCATCCTCAAGAGTTGAAGTCTGGTCATGTGTGTAAACTTCGCAAAGCCCTTTATGGACTCAAACAATCTCCATGAGCTTAATTGGTATGCTAAACTTAGCTTTGTTCTAATGGAGCATGGTCTCAAAAGAAGTGTAGCCTCTTTGTTTGTTAAGAGAAGCAAGTTAGGTACTATCATTGTTCTAGTTTATATTGATGACATAATTATTACTGGAGATGACGTGGCTGATATTTCAAGATTTAAAGCTCTTTTGCACAAACATTTTGTTATTAAGGATTTGGGAACTCTCAAATATTTTCTTGGAATTGAAGTTGCTTATTCCAAGAAAGGCATATTCCTTAATCAGCAAAAATATGTGCTAGATTTGTTGAAAGAAACTGGAAAGTTGGGAGCAAAACCATCGAACACTTCTATTAAAAGTGGAACAAAGCTTGATGAAAAAGGTGAATCTTTCCCGGATATTGGAAATTTTCAGAGAGTTGTTGGAAGATTGATCTATCTCACTATCACTCATCTTGATATTTCCTATGATGTTAGCTTGGTGAGTTGGTTTATGCATGCTCCTACTATAAATCATATGAATGCTGTTAATCGTATTTTGCATTATTTAAAGAGTTCACCTGGAAAGGGAATATGAATGCAGAGAAATGGTCATAATTCTATTTATGTTTACGCTGATGCGGATTGGGCTGGTTGTCTGGTTGATCATAAATCCACAACTGGGTATTGCACATTTGTTGGAGGAAAGTTGGTGACATGGAAAAGTAAAAAGCAAAATGTTGTTGCCCGTTTAAGTGCTGAAGCAGAATATAGAGCAATGGCTTTTGCTACCAGTGAAATTATTTGGCTTAAATCTCTTCTTCAAGATTTTGGGTTTTCCTCCTCAAAACCAATCAAGTTGTTTTGTGATAATCAAGTTGCAAATCACATCGCTTCTGATCCTGTCTTTCATGAAAGAACCAAGCACATTGAAGTAGATTGTCATTTTGTTTGAGAAAATGTTCAAGCTAATATTATATCTCCATCTTATGTTCGTAGCAATCAACAATTGGCTGATGTTTTCACAAAGAGATTGCTCGCAACAAAGTTTAAAGAAATAATGATCAACTTAGGCTCAATCGATATTTTCGCACCAACTTGAGGGGGAGTGTTGGTGGAGAAGGGAGATTAATTTAGTTTCCCAATGAGACTTTTCAGATTCATAGTAAATGTTATTTAATGATAGAGGGTCCCTAGAAGTCTTTTGGGTTCTCAATATCACTGATTGAATCTGATCATTCATTGTATTTGGGCTTGTTGATTGTGTATAAATAGCCCTCACCTGTAGCTCTTTCAATATAATAAAAACATACGATAGTCTCCTCCTTCTCCAGTGCAGTAGGTTGCTACCCTGGCATCTGAAGCACGTAATTTCTTTGTGTTCTTTCTTATTTTTCCTAATTTATTTACTTGTTGAATCCACAAAAACATCAAGGTGGGTGAGATTGCTGGTGATAAGATTTTGGAAGTAGAACCTTCTAATTCTTGTGTTTCTTTAATTTTGGCAGAAATGTATCTCGGCAGTGGAAGAAAGGAGGATGCAAAGACGATTTGGGATTGAATGAAGGGGAATGGAATCAAGAAGCAACCTGGTTGTCGTTGGATTGAAATAAACAACAGTGGGCATGTATTTCTTTCAGGAGATAGATCACATACTATTTATGTGAATCTATTTATTTTATTTTTTAATACCAAGAAATTACCAAATTCTAATCGAAGGACTAATGCTGAATCTTACAATCTTATTAGTCAAGAAACTCATCCAATATCACAAGGTATGAACTAGGTGACTTCAAATCCACTTAAATGCCCAACTCCACCTCAATTAGAATACTTACCTTGATTTTGTGGAACATGTATGGACAATGCAGTAACATCAGAAGCTTTAGCCATCCGACCTACTAAACACATATGTAACTAGGGTTCTATCTAAGCTTAGATAGATCAAATGTATTGTTTTTATCATGATCTGATTGGAGAATTTTCTCTTTTTAATTAGATGCTCACATGCAGTAGAATCATGTATGTTAGTTAATTTTATGATAATCCATACAAGGATTGGTCTCTTTTGATATTAGCTTTTCTATGTGGTTCATCATAATTTTTGATGAATTCTGATTTTGTTAATGATACTTTTAAGTGTTTATACACACACAGCACAGACAAGTAGTTATTTGAAATCAGATACAGAAAATGTTTCATTTGTTATAGTAACTTATTCAGAATTATATTGTCGATGGCTAATAATTTCTTTCGTTGTTCATCTTCAGATCCCTGAGTGGCTATGTGATTTAATCGGAATAGGTGCTTCTCATGGTATTGGCAAAGCCATGACAAGTTGCAATCAACTATGCTTCAAACTCCACCGAAGCAGATCTCCTTGTATCAAAGCTTAATACAACAGGTACCTCTCCTCAGCCTCAAGCAATTGTTGTCAGAGCTGATATTTCCGATCCTGATCAGGTCAAGCTCCTCTTCGATAAGACTTATAAGAAAGTGTAAAGCGGAAGGAAGACTAAAGAGAAACAGAGTATTTTGAGAGAAATGAATCTCAGATTTTATTGAAATTGAATGAATGAATAATTATCAATACAATGCTCTTATATATACATGTCCAGGTTCAGTGAACAATCAAAGATATATACATGTCCAGGTTCAATGAATAATAAGATAATCAGGAATTAGGAGAAGCACAAAACGTGTGCTCTAACAATCTGTAACTGATTCAGCTGACATGGCACGAATCTGTTATTGGCTGATGTCAGCTGAGAATCTTGTTATGAGCTGGAAGTGATATTCTGACAGCTAAAGAATCACAGCTCAATATGGACACCATTCATCTCCACAAGATTGCTGTCATCTAATTCCTCTGCAGAGTTGTTGTTATCAAGCTGATGGATATTGGCTTGATGATGTCTAACACTGAACAAGAATTCGGCTCAAAAATCCATATCCTTGTAAATTGTGCTGGGGTGATGGATCCCAAGTATCCGGCTTTGGCCAATACAGCAGTGGAAGATTAGGATAAGACATTCAATGTCAACACCAGAGGTGCATTCTTGTGTTCTAAGGAAGCAGCTAATCGGCTAGCACGTGGGGGCGGTGGAAGAATCATTCTAATATTGACATCTGTTGTCGGGGGACTCTTTCCAGGATACGGAGCTTATCCTGCTTCCAAGGCAGCTGTGGAAACCATGGCAAAGATAATGGCTAAGGAGTTGAAGGGTTCAGGCATAACCGTCAACTGTGTAGCTCCGGGGCCTGTGGCTGTGGCAACAGAGTTGTTCTTTGCAGGTAAAACTGAGGAAACTGTCAATAGGTTGGTGGATTCTTGCCCTCTAGGCAGGTTTGGACAACCTGATGATGTGAGAAAGATTGTGGGATTTTTGGCTGGTGATGATGGAGAGTGGATCAATGGTCAAATCATTAGAGCTAATGGTGGATCTGTTGTCTAACCAATTGCATTTTTGTTTGTTTTTATTTTATTTATAAAATATTATAATCAAAGTCAAATTCTTCAGCTTCATGATAGCAGCAGTGTTTCACCAGATCACTCAGCAGCTTAGTTCAACCCATACACGAGTCCTTATGTAACATAGTCCTACTCATACACGTTAGCTTATTTGTTTCCTTATGTAATTAGTTAATGTTTTCCTATTATGAGCATTGTATATGTATATATACTGCCATCAGTTAATGTAAACGTGATATAATCTTCTTCACAATTATTGAATCATATTATGGTATCAGAGCCAAGATCCTAAACACCTAACTAAAACCCTAGCCGCCTGAATTTTCTTTTCCTCTTCTCTTCCGCAAGTCATCTCTCTACCTCATCGATGACTAACACCTCCTCTACCTCCTCTGCCTCTTCTCCTCCTGTTATCCTCATGGGAACAAACACCTCCACTCAACCCCAATCACTAATTGCCATCAACTCCACTCAAATTCCGATCAAACTCTCCAAGGGAGGAAACTACGCCGCCTGGAGATCACAGTTTGAAAATCTCCTCTTCGGCTATGACCTTATGGGATACCTGGATGGTACTAAGATCTGTCCTCCAGCGGCTCTTGCTAATTCCCCATGTGTATCTACCGAACCAACAACTCAGGGTACTTCTTCTCCTAACCCGGACTACCAGATATGGCTGCGTCAGGATCGTCTTCTTCTACATGCAATTCAGGTCTCCTGCACCGGTGCAGCCCAAGCTATTGTCACTCGTTCCACCACTTCTGCTCAAGCGTGGGAAAAACTTGAAACCACATATGCTAATCGATCTAATACTCGTAAACTCGGCCTTCTCGATTCCCTTACGAATGTCAGTTTGGCGGACAAATCTGTCGCGGATTACATGCATGGAATTAAATCCATACTAGACAATCTCGAACTCATCGGACACTCAGTTGATGATGGTGCAGCCGTCATACATACTCTGAATGGATTGGGTCCGTCATACTTACCACTCGCTTCTGCTATTCGGGCTCGGGACTCCCCGATCTCTTTCAATGAATTATATGACAAATTGCTTGACCATGAGTCTTTTCTCAAACGGGAGGACACGAAAAAGGGTATACCGCAAATTACGGCACAGTACAACCAACGAACTTCCAATCGCCGAGGTCGTGGCTATCAAGGCAACTCCTCCCCTCATATGGCGCAGAATCACTCAGGTAATGGCGATCATACCAATTACACGAACCAGCAGCATTATGGTCAGAATTTTGGTCCAGCTCCAACAGGTGGCAGTCGCCATTTTTCTGGTCAACATGGCTCCTACAGGCCTCAGCAGTGGCGTCCACCAGTCTCCACCTACCAGCCACGTCCAATATGCCAGCTATGTGACAAACTTGGTCACACAACCCGTGTTTGTCGATCTCGTCAACCAACTGGGTCTCAAGCTTGGCCTCAGGCACATCACATGACCACGGATCAACCGAATCCTCCGAACAACTGAGTCCTTGACACAGGTGCTTCTCATCACATGACTTCAGACCTTCAAAATTTGTCTCTGCATTCCGAATATGGTGGCACTGAGGATATCGTGGTTGGGGACGGTAAAACAATTCCTATAACTCACATTGGCTCTACTTCTCTAACTACTCCATCTTCTTCTTTTCGTCTTAAGCATGTTTTATGTTCACCACACATCTCACAAAATTTGGTCTCCGTGTCACAGTTTTGCACACACAATAATACTTCTGTCGAATTTTTTCCTGACTATTTTCTTGTGAAGGATCTAACCACGGGGGCATCCTTGGTCCGCGGCCAGAATAGAGGGAATCCTTAGTCTGGCCACAGTCGAGTCCTCACAGTCAATTAGTCCCGCGTGCTCAACAGTTCTTCACGTCGTCTCATCCCAGCGTCTCATCTCAGTCTTGGCACTGTCGTCTAGGTCATCCCGCCAAACCGGTCTTACAGAAGGTCATCTCGTCTCATAGCCTTCTGGTCATCGAGTCTGACACTACCGTGTTTCATTGCTCAGCATGTCTATGTAATAAGAGTCATAAATTGCCTTTTGGGATATCAACATTGACAAGCAATAAACCTTTTGAGATTTTATTTACTGATGTTTGGGGTCCTGCTCATATACAATCATTTGACAAATATAAATACTACGTTATATTTGTGGATTATTTTTCGAAATATACGTGGCTTTATCCTCTCAAAAATAAATCAGATGTTCCCCTTGTCTTTAATAGGTTCAAATTGCTAGTTGAAAATTTTTTCGATACCAAAATCAAAACTGTGTATTCGGATGGTAGTGGGGAGGCCCAAGCGCTTGGCCTTGACCTACAACACTTAGGCATCCAACACCTCAAATCTCCACCTCACACTCCTGAACATGTCGGTACTGCTGAACGCAAGCATCGACATGTGGTCGAAACGGCCTTAACTCTCCTTCACCATGCTTCCGTGCCCATTAAATACTGGTCTCTGGCATTTAACACTGCGGTTTACTTGATAAATCGCATGCCAACTCAGGTCCTAGGCAACCAAAGTCCATTCTTTCGTCTTTTTGGTAAGGAACCGAACTATCGGAAGCTCCGTGTGTTCGGGTGTCTTTGCTATCCATGGTTACGTCTATACACGTCCCATAAACTCCAACCTCGTTCTCGCCCTTGTGTCTTTGTTGGTTATTCCACTGAACACAATGCGTATCTTTGTCTAGATCGATCCACCGGTAGAGTTTTTGTCTCCCGTCATGTCGTGTTCGTCGAGCACAATTTTCCATTCTCTAATTTCGTAGTCCACGCACCACAGCCCTCTCCTCCACATGTCAGTCATTGGCTTGAGCAGCCTACTCACACACACGTCAGTCCAAGTCTTGTGCAACCCTCACTCACTGAGTCTTCTCCAACAACAGATTTCCCTACGCCACCTGTTGCCACTCTACCTGATTTATTACCAATTCCACTCAACTCCACGCCTCACAGTCCCTCCCACTTCCCTCCCTCCAATTCGACTGGTCGGTCACCACCTGCAGGTGTCTCGTTGTCTGCTGACCCTGACCCATGTCCAGCCGAGACAGTCCCTACACACCAGTCCACCAGCGTCCATCTTCCCCTTGATTCAAGCCCGAAAATCCGTGGAATGGAGAACAGCCATGAGTGTGGAATTTGATGCACTGGCTAAAAATGGAACCTGGATTTTGGTCCCGCCTCATTCGTCCCGAAATGTAGTTGGATGTAAGTGGATTTTTCGAATCAAACGCCACCCTGATGGCTCGGTTGCCAGATATAAAGCTCGCCTAGTGGCGAAAGGTTTTCATCAACGTCCTGGAATTGATTTTACTGAAACCTTTAGTCCTGTTGTGAAGCCGGTCACAGTCCGATTGATTCTAACTCTTGCAGTCACTAATGGTTGGCCCTTGCGCCAGCTAGATGTTAATAATGCTTTTTTGCAGGGTTCACTGACAGATGATGTATACATGGAACAACCACCTGGATTCGTTGATCCCAACCAGCCACACCACGTGTGCAAACTGAGGAAAGCTATCTATGGTCTTCGTCAGGCACCTCGCGCCTGGTACAATGAGTTGCGCTCATTTCTTCTAGCCACTGGATTTACCAACTCTCAGTGTGACACATCTCTCTTTGCTCAGCAATGCTCCGGCCATACTCTGTATCTCTTAGTGTATGTGGATGATATCATCGTCACTGGCTCTTCACCCTCACATGTTCAGAATTTCATTGCCACCCTGGCTCACCGATTTTCCTTGAAGGATCTCGGCCAACTCTCATTTTTCCTTGGCGTCGAAGCTCATCACTCCGCGAGCGGTTTATTTCTCTCTCAACAAAAGGACATTCGTGACCTCCTGACGCGGACAAATATGCTTGATGCCAACACTATTTCCACACCTCTCTCCCTTACTGATCCATTGAAATTGGTTGATGGTAGTGCACAAACGGATGCTACACAGTACCGGCAGGTTGTAGGCTCTCTCCAATACCTGTCCTTGACTCGTCCAGATGTCTCATTTGCCGTCAACAAACTGTCACAATTCATGCACCGCCCAACGGTAAATCACTGGGCTACAGTTAAACGACTTCTTCGATATCTTAAAGGCTCGCTGAACCATGGGCTGCTCATTCGTAAGAATTCTCCTTCCACTTTACATGCCTTCGCTGATGCCGACTAGGCAGGCGATCCGGATGATAGACGGTCAACCACTGCTTATGTAATTTTTCTTGGCACCACACCCATTAGCTGGAGCTCCAAGAAACAACACACGGTTGCAAGATCGACCACTGAGGCGGAATATCGTGCGATTGCATCGACTGCAGCTGAACTAAACTGGATTGGTCAGCTGCTCACTGAGCTTCGGATTCAAACTCCTAGTACACCGGTCATTTACTGTGACAATATAGGTGCCACCTATGTCTGTTCCAACCCAATTTTTCACAGCCGCATGAAGCAGGTTGCCATTGATTTCTTCTTTGTACGGGATCAAGTGGCTCGTCGACAGCTGCGTATCTCTCATGTTCACACGAATGACCAACTGGCGGACTCCCTAACCAAGCCTCTCTCTCGCAAGCAGTTCATTGACCATCGATACAAGATAGGCATCCTTGACGGAAGCTCTATCTTGCGGGGGCATGATAGCAGCAGTGTTTCACCAGATCACTCAGCAGCTTAGTTCAACCCATACACGAGTCCTTATGTAACATAGTCCTACTCATACACGTTAGCTTATTTGTTTCCTTATGTAATTAGTTAATGTTTTCCTATTATGAGCATTGTATATGTATATATACTGCCATCAGTTAATGTAAACGTGATATAATCTTCTTCACAATTATTGAATCATATTACTTCATTGTGCGGATTTGTTCAAAAATTGTCAAACAAAATGATATTAGATGTAAATGTGTATTTTTTTTTAATTCAAAAATATGAATAACCAGATAACCAATCAATCATATTCCATTAAGATATACTTGATACATTGATTGTCACAAATTTCAACTTGATTCCTCTTGTTTTCTGGAAAAGAAGAACAAAGATCATAGGCCTACGGGGAGCACCCTACTTCCCCACTGAGCATCCAACTCTAGCTGCAGTCCGAACCACCGAACCAACACCACTGTTAAAACGAGACATCTTTCTGGTTTCTTAGGCCTGCGGACAAGCCACCATTTGCTTCACCCACCACTGAGCAGTCTCCAGCTGCGGTCAAACCATCACTCACATTTTCATATAAAAAATTATCTGGATACATGTATTGAACCGTTGAACTCAAATAAATCACGGCCTCTATTTTCTTTTTATAGTTTTTTGTTGTTTGGTATTTTATATTCACAACGTTATTCAGCAATCAAATCTCTTATCATAAATATTTGTATATGTATAAATTAAATTGTTTAGTTTCCTCCAACATTTCAAACTCTCAATAAAATTTGTCATTTTCTTTTATTCTAAATTCATGATTGTAAAGCTAGAAATTTATATACACAATACTAAGAGTTCCATTAATAAAATCATTCCCTTATTTTATGTTCATTCATGCTCCAAATCGTTGAGATTTGAATAATGAATGTGAATTTATTCATGATCCTAACCAACTAGAAAGTAGAAAAGTGTGAAATATTTTTTTAAATGAATAAAACGTTTTCCTTGAAACAATTGATGAAAATATCAAATTTGATATATGATAGGTTGTCTCATATTAAAAATGTTATAAGAAATCAATGGAATTAAAATCGTTATGGACTTTAGAGTTATAGATGAATTAAAATTAATATATTATATATAAATTGGAAATATAGATGATTTTTTTTTTTTTTTTTTTAAAGCAAAAAAGGACAACAACTGATTAAAATTTTTCTGGTGGAAAATATATAAACTAGTTTTTAACTTATAAGACAAAATGTAATGAATATACTGAAATAATGGGGAATGAATTCATTGATATAGCACCAATTATTCGGTAAAATTAGCATACTAATTAAATTATGTTTACAAATTTATGTTGTATAGATTGTAAAATTAACGTTAATTGTTTTTAAGAGAAAACTAACGGCAATTGTTGTTTTAGGTTAATTAATGTTAATTGTTAAGTTAGAGAATTCATAGATAAGTTAAAATCAAATACATATATGTTTTTAAATTTTATGAAGTTTCCCACCGCCCGATGCGGCAATGTCTAAGTTTTGAATTGTCATGCCATAGATGTTATATATATATATATATAATATGAAAGTTAATTATAAATAAAAACAAATAAGAATCATTTTGGAGGTTTATTATAAATTTAATGAAATTTATAAATAAAAGTGTGCTCATAGAGCTATTTTTTAATTAGAGAATACAATCCAAAACAGAATGTGGATAATGTAATAGCAAGAATGTGAGACCATTAAGAAACTATCATATATGTTATAAGGATTTTTTAGTCGGCTGACACATCAACAGAAACAACGGATAATACAGAGATATATTGGTCCATATTCTCTCAACAAATAACACGTGGCAGTACCACGTACATAGGTAGTTAAAGGTTACCAAACCTGCTCGTAAAAAACGAAGCCAATTCGCCAAGATAAGGTCTGCTCAGCTCGCAGAATACCATGTATTTATCACAAAAAAAGGTACGCAATACATAGCTCTTACTTAGCAAAAACTGTGCTCACAGTCTTTTTCCTTGAGAATTGTTGGTGAATATATGTCGATCACCAACACCGACGCTCCTGACGAGTTTTCTGTTTTGTAGGCTTTCATTGTAGATCCAAGACACCTAGACAATCCAATTCTCTCAATCGCTCACCCCGATTCAGCGACTTCACCATATCCATATGGAGAAGGAGTTTTGCGTGCGTAATCCTTGGCCAGTCAAATCTTCGTTCTGACTTGCATGGTATTGTTGATTGGATGACTTTTTATCGGTCGAGAAATCACTGTCAACAATTAGCGCTAGAAAGAGAGGGTTTTTGAACAATAACTTCTAGGAACCTAAGTGAACAAACTCAAGACATGAATCAACATGAGCACAATGATCAAAAAGCAAACATTGTCGGGTTGGCTGGGGACCTGGGAACAATGACGAGTTACCCAAAGACTACGTACCTTCCACCACCCAAGGCCAGCTACCTCTAGTCCCAGCCGCGACGCCTACAGGCTACAACAGCCCTTGCCCCAAAAACCTTTTAGCAAATCCAACCCTACCTTCAACAGTTTTTCGACAACGTGAGGTCACGCTCCCTAGTAAAGGGTACTTTAGATGCATGCAGTTCCAAGTTAATGCCAGATAGAAAAGGATTTTGGTTATAATTTTCCTTACGACGATCCGGGACGAGACGGTACTTGTGATATTTCAGTTTGGGATGCTTTTTATTTGGCAGTTAATCACACTTAATAAAAGGTTTAATTAAAAGTTATGATATTTACTGAGGATTTCAAAGTCTTATAAATAGGCATTAAAAGTCCTTAATTAATCCTCGCACAAATGGTGTATCAAAATAATAATAATGAATTAATATACTATAACCTTTATTAAATATTCTCCTAAAAGCATCCAAAACTTCTTTTAAATTTAATTGTAATCATACGATTCTCACAAGAGTTATTTGAGAATACGACAAGATGAGGTTGGTCCAGTGGTATACCCCTCACACATACACCATGCGAGGTTGTAGGTTCGAGTCCTTCCTCTCTCTAAAAAAACCCCAAATTTTTGTAATACTTGAAAAAAAAAAAAAAAAAAAAAAAAAAAAAAAAAAAAAAAAAAAAAAAAAAAAAAAAAAAAGGAGTTGTTTGAGAATACTTCAATATTGCTAATTACATAATTTTTGGTTTTCTTGTATAATTTGCACAAAGACCCAGACCCGTTAGCAAACTCTTCGAGTATATCCAAATAAGACATTAAGGAAAGTGAAGTCGCACCTGAAAACTCAAAACCATTGTTCCGATATATTTTGTTCTCTTGCCTCGACAATCTTAAGGTCTTGTTTTGATATAGTTTGTGAAAGTTGGAAACAATTTAACAAATATTCATGATCATGATTGAGAGTAACATCTTCTTGTTCATGGTCATAGCAATATTCTTAAATGATATCTTCTTCTTATTAGTCGTTTTGGCTTGTGGAATATAGTTTTTTTTTCCAGCATATGAATTAAAAATTATCTAATCTGATTGACTTTATTGTTAATTCTTTAGTCTTATCTGATAAAACATATTGCCAAAAAATTAATGCATTCAATCAAACAACTAAAAGAGCTTAGCAAAATAGTATGAGTAATGGAGTTTGTATTAAGTCCCACATTGGCAGAATAGGTGAAGAAGCGAAGCATGGCTGGGTATAAAATGAAACTTTCAATGTTGGGCAATTCATACCTTTCTCGGCCTTTTGGCTAAGATCAAGTGTAGTATCTGTTCTTATCAGTTTAATATCTGATATGTGGACTATTGGTTCACACGATATTAAATTTATTTTTTAAGGGAGAGAGTCCAATACAGTAGCTTGCTACTAGGTTTGGGTCTCTTAAGCGTCGCCCATGCGTTGCACTACTGCAAGGGCCTGGCGTGCCCCAACCAAACCATAGTTCAAGTTACTCAAGCAAGTCCATGTTAAATATCATATATTTAATCGAGGACAATATATTCTCAATCCTATGTTTTTGGCTTCTTAGATGATTTTCTAAGTTTACAATAATATATCAAAAGTAGAATATATTTCCTAACTAAATAAACAAAATTGTTGCTAACAGGGGCGTAATATTGTAATAATGACAAATTATTTGGGCAGCAAATTTAGGTAAAGCAGTATTATTGTTTTTTTTTTTTTTTTTTAAATGAAAAACATTTAAAGTGTTTTCCATATTTTTCAATTTTAACACTGATTCTGTTTTTCATTTTTTTTTTTTTTCAAAACAAAATGAAAAACGTTTAATAAACACAATTTCAAAATTGTTTTCGGAAACCAAAAACAAAAACACACTAAAAAACTACTACCGACAGCCCCTAAGATACTAACATGAATTCTTTTGATTCAATTTATACGTAATTTTTATTAATGTTAAAAAAAAATGGCCTAGTTATTATACAAACTCCCGAAAATTCCTCAACCTTGATCCAGATCTTCAATAGTCAAGATTGGGGCGAGGTTAGAGGCAAATAATTTTGTTGTGGTCGGGATCGGGATTTCTTGCCCCACCCTCATTGACATCCCTCGCTAGAAATCCCACACCTGATCAGTTCGGTATGTTATATATACATTCAATTTCAAAAGTGCTTCCACAAGAATTGAACACTGGAAAATAGCAGTACATATACAATATGTGAATGTGAATTTATTCATGATCTAACCAACCAGAAATATGAAGTGTGAATTAATTTTTTTAATAATAAAAAAAAAAGACTTAAAACAATTGATGAATATATCCAATTTGATATATAAAATAGGTCGTCTCTTATTAAAAATGTTAAAAAAAAATCAATGGAATTAAAATTATTGTGGATTTTTATATTTACATATGAACTTAAAATTATTATATTTACATATAAAATGGAAATAATGAAATATATATGATTTTTTTTAAAAAAAAATTATAATAAAAGAAAAATAAAGATTATATGAGAGATTATTGTGGAAACCTAAAAAATTAGTTCAAAAACCAATTCAAATTCCTTACTATGTCATTCACCACATTATCTCATGATTTGTATGGTGAAAACAACTCATTTACTGTATCATTTGAAATGAATTTTAGGTTAATTTATTTTGGGTTGTATAGTATTACTCTTGTGGAAAATATAAACTAACCAATAACAATGCTCAATGTAGCAGAGTGATCATTCATCCTGACAATATTGCATGTTCAAGTCGTCATATCCGGTATATATATATATATATATATTAAAAAAAATTGTTTACCAATTTCTGTTGTAAAGATTGTGATATTAACGTTTGTAAGATAAACATTAATTGTTAAGTGAGAATTCATACAACATACAATACAGGTGTGTATAATCTGGAAACTAATTAATGGGTCTTTACTTCATGACTTGTGGGACTTCACCAATCCGATCTTGTTTGATAACCATTACAACAACAACAACAAGCACAATGAATCTAAGAGACAAAAGGGTATGCTTTGGACCCAAGAAGAACAAGTATGATTTTAAATTTTATATTTGGTTTAGTTATATATCTAGATACGAGTATTGAACAACAATAGTTCTTGGTATTTTGTATTGATGTCATTCTTCAGTAATTCTGTTTCTTATTGCTATACACGTTAGGGGAACAGCAAGTATAAAATTTGCATACAGGTATGGTTGTTTAGTTTCCTCCAACACTGCTGCAAAAAATGTGTGCCAGTCGAGTGGTCGTAGAAGATGGGTGTTGGTCGAACAGTCTAAGTAGAAGAAGAGATTAATTGCATTGGATGTTTATGGATCAGAGCTGTCCAACGTAAGCTAATCTAAACAAAGCAATAAATGAAACTGACGCCGGATGAGAACGAATTGTGTTTATTGTGGAGATGAGAATGAATTGTGTGTATTGCGCCTTCTATGTGAGTCAGGGGAAAAAACCCAAGTCGAACGGATTGGTAGAATGGGTATTAGTCGAGTGGCTTTGTAGAATGTGATTAGAGATGTACATTTTTCCCCGGGGCCCCAATTCCCCGCGTCCCCATCTCCATTTGGGGATTTTTTTTAGGGGAAAAATGGGGGGGGGGGGGGTGGGAAATCATCCCCAAATTGAAATGGAGATGGGGATGGGGAAGGACTCCACATCCCCATTTCCCCATTTTTCCCCATAATTATATTGAAATGGGGATGGCCCCATTTCCCCCAAACATATATATATATATATATATATATATATATATAAACCCTAACTCCCTAAGTATATATACACATTTACTCTTTAATTTGTTTTTTTTTTATTATTATTGAAATGTTTTTTTTTTTAGTTTAATTTATAATTTTTAGTCAAATGGGAAAATTGGGGAACGGGGGAAATGGGGAAATAGGGAAAAACGGGAAAAATAGGGAAAAATGGGGAATTGGGGATGGGGATGGATATAGGTCCCCCAAAAATTCCCCACCCCCATTTTCCCCAAATGGGGAAATGGGGGGGAGGATGGGGGAAGGGTCTGGGAAGTGGGGATGGGGATGGGGGGACCTATATCCATCCCCATTCCCCAAACGTGCATCTCTAAATGTGATATATCTGTATTACATTGAAATAAGATGACCTCATTATGCCTTTTGTTTTATCCGTGGGAGTCATAATCTTCTTCCCTTTTTATGAAATGGTGGGGGCTTTTTATAGTTGTTGGGAGGTGGAGGCGTAGAGCAACTGAAGCCTGATCCCCTTGATCTTGGCATGATATTGTAAACTGAATATCTTTGAATTTGTTGACAATTGAGCAACATCACAGACTTAGGGGTCGTTTGTTTTTTTGTCTGAAAACTGAATAGTCCTGAATTTTTTTGAAGACTGAATAAGGACTGAAATCTGAACCCAAATGACTTGTTTTTTTTTTTTTTTTTTTTTCTCATATCTGAATCTATGGTCAACATGTTTGTTTTTTAAACATAAAATTGTTTGAAAATAAGTAATTTTACATTTATACCCATATTAATTAAAAGAAGTAATTTAACATGCACCATTCTTTATAACATTTTGTATGTTTTTTATTTTTATTTTTTTTTATTTTTTTTTTTGCAAACAAAGTTCAAGTTCAATTTTGTATGTTGTCCACATTTTCGGTGTATATAATTCATGAAACCGTTTTTGTTTTTTTGGTTTCCTAGATCATATGCACCGGAAACCAAATTAAAAAAAAAAAAAAAAAAAAAAAAGGTTCTTGAATTTTTTATATACAATTATTCTATAACATCTTCAAGCCATGAAATCTACTCAATATGATAGACACATTTATTGAGCACTATACAAATAGTTAGATAAAAAATATATATATATATAAAATATAATCTACTCAATATGATAGACACATTTATTGAGCACTATACAAATAGTTAGATAATATATATATATATATATAAAAGCTCTTACCGGGATTTGGTAGGAGAGAAATTTAATTGTTCAATCCTTGAAAAATTTCAGTATGAGAAGCAATTAGGGTTTTTTTTTTTTTTTTTTTTTTTTTTTCCTTTTCTATAACCTGTTTAAAATAATAAATATGTTAAAAGAAAAAATTCTACACCATATCAAATTAAGATAAATTTGAAAATACATCTTCTTTGGGATGATAGACTTGGAAGAGAATATTTTAATTGTAATCTAGTGATTTGGAATTAAGTTAAAAGTCAGGATTTCTTACTTTTTATTTTAAGTTGTTTTTTGATATTTTTAAGTTGTTTGACCACTTAAAAAATTAAACAAAACAATTTAATGAGTTCAATTCAGACCTATTAAGTTTTAAGTGAAAAAAACAAACGACCCCTTAGTCTACACACGGACTTGGTCTTTGTAGACTTAGTCAAGGTCTGCACTTGCACTTGGGCCTACGATTGGGCCTAAATCATATAAAGTATTTGGGCTTGTCAATAGTCCAGATCAATAAAAGCCTGGTTATTATTTGGACTGTGCTATTTCTGATTACCACAGTTAGCCCCTCACTCTCTAACTTATGTTGAAGTCTTCAAGTTAGAGAGTGGATTGTGTTGATCGAGCTCTTACGTTGAAAGATAGTCGTTGGTAAAGTAGAATCGAAAAATCACGGGTTGGATTATTTAAATAGCCCTATTCTTTTGTAATGAATTCCTAAGAAGTCGTTTGAGCTTGTTTATTTTTGGCTCATCGTAGAGCGCTTTTTGAGGCTCCGTAGAGCATTTATTTTATGGCTCGTTGCATAGCATTTTTTGAGGCTTTGTAGAGTGCTTGTTATAGCTCGTTGTAGAGAGTTTTTTGAGGCTCCTGTAGAGCGTTTGTTGTAGCTCATTGTATAACATTTTTTGAAGCTCCATAGAGTACTTGCTGTGGCTCGTTGTTGAGGATTTTTTTTTTTTTTTTAGGCTTCGTAGAGTGCTTGTGTAGCTCGTTGTAGAGCGTTTTTTGAGGCTTTGTAGAGCGCTTGTTGTAGCTCGTTGTAGAGCGAAGTTTGTAGAATAAATTTTCTAAGGATCGTAACTTGATCCAATTTCGTACGAAGAGCTCGACGTAGAGCAAAGTTTGTAGAACGCTCGATGTAGAGAGAAATTTGTAGAATGCTCGTTGTAGAGCGAAATTTATACATCCTTAAAATGCAAGTATGCAAGTAAACAATGCTTTTATTAAAACGACAAAAGCAATAAACATAGATAGATAGATAGAAGTGTCAACTGCCATGCAATGTCGTGATAATATAAGTAAAAAGGAAAAGATAGGAGAAGATATGTAATTATAAAACCAAAAGTGAGAGAGAGAAGCTTGATGTAGAGTGCAGGATATGCCTTGTAATTCCAATTTGGCGGTAGTATGCTAACTCGGCAAGTAGTAATATATTCATCTAGCTTTAGTTTTTTGTTAATTTTTTGTTACAATTCGTCGTTCGACTTGGAGTTGTAGAGTGCGCCCAAAACTTTGGCCTAACTTGGAGCAAGCAATGTAGCACGTCGGAGAGAGCTCGACAGTCGACATGTAGCTTGACAGAGAGAGTTCGACAGTCGACATGTAGCTCAACGGAGAGAGTTCGACAGTTGACAAATATCTTGACGGAGAGATTTTAAAACTTTTCAGATTATAACTCACATTTTATCACGTGGACCGACGATTTACTATAGATCAACACAAAATGGTGTACAAAAGCTGGGAGAAGATCAAAGCAATGAGTGCTGAACTAGCTGCCCAAGTCGACCTCTGTCAAGCCTATTTTGGAAGGAATTGAGAAAGAAGCCATTGATGATGATGTCGATCACCAAGAGGAATAGAATTAAGATTGTTGCATTATTTGAAGTTTGTTTTCTCAATGTGTGATGTGTCGAATGTAGATTGAGGAGGCGAACACTTGTGAAATATTGGTGTAAATACTTATTTTGTCTAATACTTAAGTAATTTCTTGAAGTCATTTAACTTCACAATTACTTTGTAGACCCACATTGGGCACTAACTTATACTTTCTCAAACTGAAAGCATGCAGCTTGGTTTGGAGCGCTAGATTTGAATACCTCTATTTGATATAGAGCTTACACTTGTAGAACTCTTTAACACTTGTCGCTCGACATAGAGCTTGATCTTCTACTGGCAAAAAAGTTTTCCCATTTATTCTTTGTTTTTTTTTTTTTTTTCTCGTTGCAAGAGCGATTTGCGTTTGTTTTAAACTTCATATAACGTGGTCGACAGATCCGATGTCGAGCAGTTTATATTTGAATGTTGCTTGGCGTAAAGCTTTCGAAATTCTATCATTTATCGATCGCCCTTGTTTCTTTTTCATAGAACGCTTGGTTCTCGGAGTAACTCGTCAAATTGTCAATTTTATGATTTGATTTTGGTTTTGACAAGTTTGAAAAACATTTTATGTTTTCAATCAATGAGAGACCAATAGTTGTACCTGTAGATTCAAAATACACAAAGGCAAAGAGAAACTAGAGATTTCAAACGTTTTCGTTACAACCAGAAAGGTTAAAGATTGGAGCATGTATAGATTGGCTTCATAGGATTGCAACTCAGACTACATGCTATCATATCAACGGTGAAATTTCTTACCACAATGCCTCATTTAATTATCCTATTCAATCATTTCAGACATAGAACAAAGATGAGCATTCTAAAGTAATTGATCAAGTAGAAAACCACAAAAATCAAGGCATGCCCGATTATTGGCATCCAGTAAAACAGAGGGAAAGTGCAACGTAGACAATAAAAAAATTGGGTTTTAGTTCCTCAAGCATCAAATAATCCAATGAAAAATCTAAGATACAAATTCTCAAATTCTAGTCCATTTCATACATTTTCTAAGCAAATTGACAAGGCACAAAATTTTCACAAAGATCAAGAATTGTTGTTAGACAACAGAGCATTTCAACCAATTATAAATTCGAAAGAAAAGGAAAAAATTCAAATTTAAAAGCAAAATTAAGTAATAATCTTTGACGAATAAGTACAACAAATCGTTTCCAGCTTAACCTCATTTCAAGAATATAGTAGAGTCAAAAGTAAAATAAATAGTAAATGAAGAACCTTGAATGTAGATTTTGCATTATAGAATTGCCAAGGCGACATGGTGGGCGCCAAATTGAAGAGCCCGAAAATCTCTAGTTGAATTTTCGTAAGTCGGTGGGCACTGACAATGGTAGAGCAAAAAATATAGGCCAAATGTTCCAAGATCCTGCAAAGACGAAAAGGTAGAGCGAAGCAAGAGGGGTGTCCCGTTGGGGACTTTTCGATGCTCAAGTTAGACAATTTATCAACAAGTAAAATAATTTCAAATTAACAATTAAACTAAATAAAATCTAAATCAAACCGTAAATAAAACTGGCTGAGTCTTGGGTGGTGTCGTTCGAAGAGCCTTATATTCGCTTGGGCTGAACGTAGGATAGACAAGGTCGGACTGTTGTCGAATGAATTTAATATGCTACAAAAAATGTGTGCCAGTCGAGTGATCGTAGAACATGGGTGTTGGTCGAACGGTCTAAGTAGAAGAAGAGATTAATTGAGTTGGATGTTTATGGATCAGAGCTGTCCAACGTAAGCTAATCCAAACAAAGCAGCTATTCCAAACAAAGCAATAAATGAAACTGACGCCAGATGAGAATGAATTGTGTTTATTGTGGAGATAAGAATGAATTGTGTGTATTGCGCCTTCTATGTGAATCATGGGAAAAAGCCCAAGTCGAATGGATTGGTAGAATGGGTATTGGCCGAGTGGCTTTGTAGAATGTGATATATCTGTATTACATTGAAATAAGATGACCTCATTATGCCTTCTGTTTTTTCCATGGGAGTCATAATCTTCTTCCCTTTTAATGAAATGGTGGGGGCTTTTTTATAGCTGTTGGGAGGTGAAGGCATAAAGCAATTGAAGCCTAATCCCCTTGATCTCGGCATGATATTGTAAACTGAATATCTTTGAATTTGTTGACAGTTAAGCAACATCACAGACTTAGTCTACACATAGACTTGGTCTTTGTAGACTTAGAGCATCTCCAATGGTATAAGCAAATTTGGATCCTCAAAAGTTGCCACCTCAGCATTTGAGGATTGTTTTCAGAGATTACTAAATTTGATTATTGTATAGTCCACAATGGTACACTTGTAATGATACCACAATGGTATATTAGTTTTTTTTGCTAAAAAATAAAAAAAAAAATTATAAAAAACAAGAGAAGGTATATGATAGGGGTATTGATCAATTCGTAATGAAGAGACGAATTTTACCTGATTGAAATTTTTAGGGTTGAAACAATGATAAAATACATAGATGATTAGAGAAAAAAAGCGAAAAAAAAAAAGCCATAGAAGAGAGAGAAAGAATAAAATTATAACAGTTAATTTGTGTTAAGTTTGTATTTGATGATTGAAAGTTAATCTTCAAATTTGATTATTGAAGAGGCAATTTGATTATTGATAACTACTATTGCTAAATTTTAGTGACTCCATTGGACAGTGTTTTTTTTTATAAATAATCAAATTTTGATTACTCTCCTACTTTTGAGGATACCATTGGAGATGCTCTTAGTCAAGGTTTGCACTTGCTCTTGGACCTACGATTGGGCCTAAATCATATAAAGTATTTGGGCTTGTCAGTAGTCCAGATCAATAAAAGTCTGGTTACTATTTGGGCTGTGCTATAATAAGTAATGTTTCACATTAAAATCAAATACATACAAGTGTATGTTTTAAATTTAATTGATGTTAATTATATAAACAAACCCAAATAAAAATCTTTTCGAGATTTATTATAAATTTAATGAAGTTTATAATTAAAACTTAAAAGAGCCTTAATTAAATAACGTTAATTACGGTTAATAACGTTAGGTTGAATGGAACATTTTCTTCATTGGAAGAAGAAGTTCCGTTCCTACTTACAATGTTAAATATTTCATGTCTTGGACCCAGATCTACACCCTTTGCCCCCAACAAGTGACAAAATTGAGGAAGAAACCCCCACCTTTTTTTTTCTTTTTTCTTTTTTAATTATAATATTTGCGAACTAAATGATGTTTTAATTATCGATAATGGTTCTAGGTATACATATTATTTATATATAAAAAAAATTAAAAAAAAATTAAATTACTTCGAACTGAAGAGTGAAGAGGTGCTGAGGTGGTGAATTTTTTTTTTTAAAAGAATTTTCATTTTAATATGAAGAGTATGCATTATACATCAAAG
Organism: Acer saccharum; assembly: GCA_030490815.1. NCBI lineage: Eukaryota > Viridiplantae > Streptophyta > Magnoliopsida > Sapindales > Sapindaceae > Acer > Acer saccharum. Next base: position 43,126,856 of record CM059867.1, read on the forward strand.
TAGAAAACCAAATTTTGCAAATATTCTTAATTCATAAGGAAATTATGTCAAATTTTATAGAAAACAACACATTTTTACGCAAAATTTCTTGAAATCATTCTACCAAAGTCCAGGACAACACAAAGTTAATTAAGCCGTCAGCCGTGGGCCGAAAAGATAATCGAATTTCCAAGAGTGCATTATTATCAAAACATTGACCTAGGTTCATTCATAATCCATCAGAAAGTGCCGGGCGCTTCAAATTTTGTTTGAACAAGTCCAAACTCAGTATAAGGCTTTACAAAGGTAAAAATTCACAAACAAATAAGCCATCCAAACAATGTTTTGTTTTCTTCTCCATCTAACAAAAATAGTTCCCAGATACTGTCTGCCTTCCCACATCTTACCCTCCTATTACTCTCTCTGCTTTTGTTACCTGCAATTCACTCCAATGGGGGGCAGGCAGGGACATCAAGGGTCGTTCCAGCTTGAATCTGGCCCCATCCAATCAGACGCCAGTGCTTCTCAACTCGCCGACTCAGTGCAATCTTCTCCCCCTTGCTGGTGCACACTGGAGATGTCAGCTGCAGTTTGGCCAAATCGTTCTTCACAGCAACAACTCTAGCTCCTGTCGACATGGACCCTATGTTCAACATTAGAATCTCTCCCTTGGTAAGTTTCGAGACTTTTCCCTGCCTCTCTGAGCCCTTTGTCCTCACACCAAGAAGGCGACGGAGCAAGAAGAAGTTTACCTGTAAGATCAGACATCATACTAACTAATCAGCACCAGTGGACTCTCACATTTTGCCAACATCTGTATGTTGTGCAAATTTGTATCTCATGTGACCAATCCAAGCAAATCATCACACCTAACCGAACCAAATTTGAAACCACAAGACATAATAGTAAAACGTGAAAGGGAAAGTATTAAACAAGATGTACTAGTACAACATATAGCATGACATCCCACATTGATGTACAGACTGACCTAAGCATATTAACTTAGGTGACAAGCTGTAATCAATTCAAAAGTCATAAAAGCTTCAAGCAGGCTCAGCTTCTTACCTCAAGCTCAACAAAAACTTCAGGTAGTGACCCAACTTCCCCAAGAACCTGACCCACTAACCTATCTGCACGTGTCAAAGTAGGATCCATGGTTGTGCCAACCCCAATGAGACCTCCTGGCACAGCAAATTGTAGCTCATTTTGCTCAGCATACAATGAAACTATTCTAGAATATATTGGGGTGCACTTGATGTTTCCACTCTCATCTTTAACAACAATACCAGGACGAACCTCAATAAATTGGTTAACCTTCAAAACACCCTGCAGAGAAAAATTACCACTTAGAAAAATATCATACATACCGTCTGTTTTGCTTTCAGCCTTCAAAAATTGTACAGCTCAAAACAAAGCATCTTCCACCAATATGTATTCAAAAAGAAACATACCCTAAGGATGCTTCCACCAGCCACACCACCTCTTATATCGTCCACCTCAAAGCCAGGCTTATTGACATCAAAAGACCGAATCACAATCATATTAGGTGGCGAGGTGAAGTTCCTCTCTGGAATGGGAATCTTCTTCACAATATACTCACAAACAACATCGATGTTATACTTCAATTGTGCAGAAATTGGCACAACTGGAGCACCATCAGCAACAGTTCCCTGGTAAAAAGTGTTACAATTCAGCAAAATGAATCCTGATCATGACTAGTAGTGAAACTCAGTACCAAAAGATGATACAAACATTCCAGGATATATTTGTTAATAATGGTCTAAGATCAATTCACCTGTATAAATTTCTGAATTGCTTCATGTTGATTGATGGCTACATTTTCTTGAATAAGATCAACTTTGTTTTGAAGAATTATGATATGTTGGAGCCGCATGATTTCGACAGCAGCAAGGTGCTCAGATGTTTGTGGTTGTGGACAGCTTTCATTAGCAGCAATGAGAAGTAATGCTCCATCCATAATAGCTGCTCCATTAAGCATTGTAGCCATGAGAATATCATGACCCTGTTCAAAGAAAGAAGAAGGCTTCATTATCGGAACAAATTTAACCTAGAATGATTGACACAAATAAATATTATGGGGGAAAATATGAGGCCACTCAACTCATTGAGTGAATAACAATTATTTGATGTAAAGAACATTTGGACCTTCACAGTAGGACAGTTAAGAGGCAACTTGACAGGAATTATAAGTTAAAACGAAATAACCCATTCAATGAAAAACAAAGTAGCATTGCAGATTGAGTGAATTGACTTACAATAGCAGAATCAATGTTATGGTTGGGCAACACAAAATAACAGTAATGTAAAACTGATTTTTTTATTAACATATATTTATATACACAACTAATTAAAAGCATAAAACGCTCTGGAAGCAATATATTTCTTCCATTATTCCAATCCATGTCCTGATCAAACATAATGTACATTAAACAAGAAAATTTCTACTTACTGGGCAATCTACAAAAGAAACATGCCTCAGCAACTTCATCCTGCTATTTTCAAACCCAGGCACATCGCACAGGGGAGTATCTTCCTTCCCACTTCCATAAGCCCTAAAAAAGGAAATATTTTGCAATTAGCATATATAACAAAGAAAACTATTAGAAAACAGAGTGATTATCATATAATGCACATAATTATTAGAAAACAGAACTGCATCTATTATATGCCACTCACTTGTAGCACATAGGTCGAGGGCACCGATCATCTTCACATTTGTATATCTTCGCATTTGCATATCCAAGCTTGATAGTAATATTGCGCTCCAACTCATTTTTAAAACGAACAGTCTATGGATAAGAGGCCAAAAATAAGAACAATTGGTTAGATTATACATGTAAACAGATAAACAAAAGTAAAGCAATATCAAGATTATTGTCTTGTTAGGTACTGTCTAATTCTAATCTAAACACCAAATAACGGCAATAAATTAACATTACAATAAAACTTTATTTAGAATAAATAAACTTAGTTGAAGTGGATAGAGCACATGATACCAATAAAAACTCTAGTTTGCAAAATTATGACACCTTTTTTTAGCACACACTGTAATCTGCCCATCAAAGCAAAAAGTAGTCGCAACCTTCAAATGCTTCACTTATGTGGAGACACCCCCTTCTTGGCAACAAAAGGGGATTAATAAAGACACTCAATTCAGAAGTCGTCTGATTATAAACAAGTCTTGTTTAAAGAATCTAAAAAACATTAACTCTAAACAAATCTCATTCCATTTTTCTTTTATCATGCTATATTACTATTTTGTATTTAAATTTAAATTGATATTAGATTGTCTTGCACATGTCCTGAGAGTTTAAACGGACTTAAAACAAAAAGGAATAATTATATCCATGACTCCACGCTTTTCTCTTTCCCTCAAGTTCAACAGATTTTCATATAACTTCTAATATAATGAAAATAAAAGAAAACAAAACACTTGAATCCATAATATAGTCTTATAATTGGGGAAGAACCTTTGCAAACAATTCAACCGAGACACTAATGACCATACAAAAGAATACATGATATATAAAGCATGATGCTCGAGTACGTTGCAAACCAATGAACATAAAAGGATATAATTACCTGAACACCAGATATTGCCTTCACAACAGTTGATTTACCATGTGCCACATGACCTATAGTGCCTGGAAAAATAAATCAAACCACAAATCATCAATTTCAAATGTTAAATCAAAATCCAAAAAGGAGCAACAACCGTAAATCATTGAATCTAACATTGCAAATCAATTCATCATACAAAGCAAATTTGGTGTAAAGCAGTCTAAGCATTTCATGGGTGCAAAAGAGCGTTACCAATATTTATAGTAGCCTGGCGAGATATGACTTCCGGAGAGAGCGGATGCAACTTTGTTACATCCAGCTTACTCAAGTCTTGCTCCATCAAACCTTTCCGCGACATCTTGACTGTTACTCAAAAGTTACTTCTATAATTTCTATTGGTAATCTTTTCGTTCAACACCCGATGAGCTGAAAGGGCAAAAAACTAACTATAATTATATATTCAAAGTTCAAACACTGTCTTAAATAAAGATAACAAATAAAAGACTAATCAGGGACACGAAAAATCGACATGGTTGGGCACTAATTGCAGCAACAATACCTTCAATGAATTACTCAGTTGTCAAATCCGTTCAAACTATACATTAATATAAATGTTTTGAATATCTTTAAGGTGAATTGCTCATGAACTCTCACTATATTAAAAATAAAAAAATAAAATGAAATGAAATAAAAAAACCTTGAATTGAGAACAAGATACCACTCTTACTTGCAAGATTGAAATATAAAGAGTAGAGTCAGACAAACAAAAAAGAAACATGTTGTTAAATTTTTACCTAAAAACGAGAATTGAATAAAACAACTTGCAGAAATATCAGGCGCTAGAGATGAATCCTTGTGTTACAGATAAAGATCAGAGGGAGGTGGAAATGAACGGACCTGATTGAGTGGCAGTGCGAGCCGACCTTATTGAGTGTTGCGCTATCAGACGGCGACGGCTGAGAGAGAGTCGAGAGAGAGAGAGAGTGTGCTGTTGTAGAGAGGGTGCGTCTGAGAGAGTCTTAGAGAGCAGAGATAATAGGCTAGGGTTTTTTTATTGGGAAAATTTAACAAATAACCCGGACATTTTATATAATTGCACGCATACAGGATTTTCAACCATAATTACACAAACACCCCTGTCATTAGCCAGTAGCCATTAAATCTTGATATGAGGGTAAAATGGTCAAAATTCTATTAATGTGTCGTCTCATGTAATAAGCAATGATTTTTTTTTTTTTTTTTTTTTTAAGTTTCTCCTTACAATCCAATTTTTTTTCTTTTAAATGTCTTTTCTAAAGATAGTTCATTTAAAAAAATTTAAATTAAAAAAAAAAAAATCTAAAGGCACTTTCCATTGTTCCAAAATTATCCTTTTATCTTTTGACACTCCTATTTTAAATACACTCCATTTTAAAAAATCAATTTCTTGCACACATACGGGATTTTTTTACCATAATTACACAAACACCCTTATCGTTAGCCGGTAGCCATTAAATCTTGATAGGAGGGTAAAATGGTCAAAAATCTATTAATGTGTCGTCTCATGTAATAAGCAATGTTTTTTTTTATTTTATTTTTAAGTTTCCCCTTACAATCCAATTTTTTTCCTTTTAAATGTCTTTTCTAAAGATTGTAGGGGGTCGACCTACGGTCGATGTGGATCGGGTCGGATTTGTGTTAGGCCCAAGGCAACTTGATCGGGCTTGTCGAATGGGGGAATGTCGTCTCGTCTGAAGACCTGCAAAAGATGTTAGTCTGTCGAATAAAGGGATGTCGTCTCCTCAAGAACCTGCAAGATAAGTGAAAGGCAGAGATAAAACACAGTAAAAACGAAGGTAGTGGGTTTGGATCGTTTAGCCTTAGATATGCTTGGGCTGAGCAATCGTGACTTGAGAATCTCACTTATCGGAATAATCCTAGAATCAGAGGTTTAGTACGCAATTAATATGCTTTAGTTCAGAGAAAATCAGAGAGCTCTAGTGAAGGAGGCCTCTCTTATTTATACTAGGCACCTTTGCTCCAATGTCCACTATCTGCACTTGATAGTGGACGTGATTCTAGGAGAGATTTCCTCTCAATGGGCAGTTACGAAACATTTTCGTAACTGCTCACTTTGAATGAGTCTTCAACGGTAGCTTCTGCTGGCAGCTAGTTTGGGTCGACCCAGCACAATGGGCCTGGGTTAGACTGGTAAAGATTGGGCCTTGGCATGTTGGGCCATTGGACCGTTTTTGGCTACTACAGTTTATCCCCCACTCTCTAAAGAAGAATCCATGGAATTTAAAGAGTGATTTCCGTTGAGTCGACCGGAGTCGAACGACTTTCTGTCTCGAATTCGATAAATACCTTCATTGGTTCCAGCCACTGTCGAACGATATTCGTATCAGAATGGGGTCAACATTGATCCTGGATGGAGTCGACCATTGTCGAATGAACACACCTTAGCGATGTCTCTTTAATGACTGTTGATCAACAACGTTCTTTGGGCGAGCGACGTTGTATCGCTAATAAAGGCTCGACGTTTAGACGATCCTTTTTTCGGTTGTTGGTTGGGTATTTAATCTGAAATGATGGATATTAAAAGCAGAAGTGACAGGCGTTTGAGTTTCCAATGCTGGCGTCAGCTGCATTTATTTCTTGCGCAGTTAACTAGAAAAGTTTTTTGAATTTAAAATTTTCATTGGGTTGTTCACCCAGGTTAACCGGTGTGGTTTGATTAACCGGAGCAGTTGAATCGGCAGTTGGGAGGGTGTCGACACGTGGCAACTAGGGTTAGTGGGTTTTATAAAACCCAAACCGACCAACTCCTTCAACCATTTTGCTTTGTGTTTGAAAGAATTCTCATTCTTCACTGAAAAAACTCCATTCCCTTCTCCACGATCCTTTGCTTAAAGAATCCTTGTTCTCGAATCTTTTCCAGGTTGGTGAAATCTTTCATTTGCATTTTATTTTTTATTCTTTTTGCGTAAAAAACTCGTTAAACATTAGTTTAGAAAGTACCTTTCTTTATTTCTGAATATCTCTGATGCTTGAGTGAAGTTTTTTTTTTCGTTTTCTTGAACTTTTCTGAAATTGTATCTGAGGATGTTCTTCACAAGTTTTGTTAGATCCTGACGTTTGCATGATTGATCCATATCAAGTTAGCTTTTCTTGCAAAATGTTGTTTCTGTTTCCGTGTATATGTCGTCTCGACGAGAGTAGCTTTCTAGGGTAGACTCCTATTTCAGGATCTAGGTTAGCTTTCTAATAGGAAGTTAGAAAACCCTAGGTGTCTGAAAAACTCCTTAGGTTGTGATTGTAGCGTGTAGCTTTTGTCTGACTTGTGCATTTTCCGCATTTGTCAGATTTTGGAAATACGATGTCGAGCGACCACACAATCTCTGACTTGGATATTAACTGGTCTAATGATGATGATGGAGGAGTCGACAGTAGGACGCGAGATGTCGATAGACGGGTCACGGTTTAAGATCCGTCTACGCCTGTCTCTATCGATGCTAGGGGTATCTTAGAGCAGGGTGTCGTATACGCCATTGCGTCGGCTGTTGAACACCCTGAGTATGTCGACATCGATGAGCCGTCGACATCTGGTCGTGCATTAGGTATATTAAAAGATAGTCCAGCCAGCGTGATCACTGAGGACATGTTACCTGGCATTCGTGCGATGTATGGTATTCCTAAGGACGTCGAACTACGTGCGCCGAAGGAATACGAATGTGCTGATTGGGATATACCAGGATGGACGTGTCTCTATGAGTACACCTTCCGTTTAGGCTTTAGATTTCCCATCCCTCAGCTGGTCCGACGAATGTTGGTATACTACGAGCTTGCTCCTGGTCAGCTGATGCCCAACACTTGGAGAATATTGTTGGGCTTAGGAATATTATGTGAGAGGAATATTATACAGTTCGGGCTAGGGTGTCTCCTTCACAATTATTACCTAAAGGAGCATCTGACCGACATTAGACGTTATTCGTTAGTGTCGCGAAATAAAAAGAGGGATCTTATTATCGACACCAAGACGAATGATAGGAACTGGAAGGACACGTTCTTTTTTGCAAGGGGTCCTCCAGTCGACGGCCCGTGGAGGATGGGGGAAGAGGAATATCAATACCGACGAGTTTGGAATCGTTATGGTAAGTTTTTCTTTACTGTCGAATAGATTGTAGACACCTGTTTAGATAACCATCTGAATATATTTTGTTTAAAACTTTTGCAGAGGTTGGAGGGGCAGGCAAAGCACCGGAGTGTGGAGTTGCTCCCGAGCGTACTAGGATTTTGTTAGAAATCCCAGCAGCGCAGAGAAGTGTTAGCAATTTGCTAACGGAAGGTAATTTCAGGCCTAGTCGACTGTGGAGGTGGTCGACGTTAAATAGATCGCGCGCCCCCTATCCTCACGTGAAGGATTTTTTAACGTGCCTATGGATTAGGAGGAGTTTTGAGATCCTTCAGTACAACTTGCATTTTTTAAAGCCCCTAACTGATGTTGAACGTCGTTTCGCAGTGACGACGATGGCGAGCGCAGAAATTAACATACCTGATGAAGCCGAGACTTTGAGGCGCTATAAAGAGGAATTCGCCAGGAAACGGGCGGCTGCGCAGAAGAAAAGGCAAGCTGCTGAGAAGTCAGCTGGAGGTTCTCCGTCGGTGGTAGGGCCACCTTTGGAGTCCTCGCCAGAGAGGAGTCCATTAAAAAAGAAGCCAAGGAGGGCTCCTGCTGTCGAACGACAGAAGAAGGCTGCATCCAGTTCGAAAGACAAGTCGATTGGATCAGATTTTGAGCCTGACTCTCCGATGAAGCTTCTTGCTTCGGGGTTGTCATCCTTCAAGGATCCCGCTGGGTTTTTGAAGAGGTCGGACGACTTTACTCTGGTCGATGACGACATGCACTTGAAGAAAGTCAAGACGGAGGAGGTGTTCGACACGCTGCTGCTCTCGAACTTCCAGGTAAGAGTTCTGATTTTGTAATTTTCTCTTTGTTGGTGAGATTCTTTATTGATCGACATCTCTCCTATGTTGTAGGCCTACCAAGCGACGTTGCATCTGCATGGTCGATATAAGGCCATCAACGACAAGAGTGTGGCGCTTCGTAAGGTGGGTGATGCTCTTAAGGCGGAAAACGCTAAACTCTCCGCCGAGAAAAGCTTGGTCGAGCAGCAGAAGGCAGCGCTGGAGGAGGAGCTGAAAAATGAGAGGGCTCGACACCAGGCTGAGGTGGCGAGGCTCAACGAAGCAGCTGGCCAACAGGACAAGACCATCGAGGCTCTGAGGGAAAGGGCTCTGTCGATAGTGGTAGAGGCCGTCTGTAAAACTAGAGCAGGACTCTTCAAGGAGTACCTGTCGGGCGACCACTTGAAGTGGATTCCTCAGGCAATGCAAGAAGAAATTGATATGTATGAAGAGATGCAGCGTTTTAAGCTTGAGGAATCCCAAGGGGCGGGCGTCGACGGAGATGTTCAGAATGTCGATGAGAACCTTGGGGATGATGCGTCACTCGACAAGGATGATGCTGCTGCTACCGATGGTCCTCCGCAGAATGGCTTATAAATTTTTTCTTCACAATATGTAATATTTCGAATGATTCGGTTGACTTCGACCTATTTATTTTTAAATAGTCGTAATAGAATATCTATTTCCTGATTTTGCACTTGTGACGACTCTTTTAGTTATATTTTGGTTTGCTTGGTTTGTTTTGACTTTCATGTGGTGATAACTTTGAATTTTGCATGGAATGAGATGAGCCTGTAAACCCATGCTCAAACGTAAGGCGATCGACATTATATGAAACTTGAATTCGTTATCTTGATTTTGTATATATATGATAAGCCTGTAAACTTATGCTCATATCTAGGTCGGTCGACGTAATTTATAAGGACGATTCAGTTGATAGAATAAGTTTATCGTTGGTGTCGTATCTTTCAATCGACAAAATCTTTTTATTGTAGGATTTCGCTTGTATGCGTTTGATGGTCGACACGACCTTTTACATAGAATTTCGCTTGCATGCGTTTGGTGGTCGACACGACCTTTTACCTAGAATTTCGCTTGCATGCGTTTGATGGTCGACACGACCTTTTACATAGAATTTCGTTTGCATGCGTTGGGTGGTCAACATGACCTTTTACATAGAATTTCGCTTGCATGCGTTTGATTTTGTCACCACTTGTCTCGTTACTGTCGCCACTTGTCCCTAGTACTACTCCCCCACTCTTAATATGCGTTTGTCGATTGGAGTATATTGGGAGTGGTCATTGGAAATTTGTCTGAAATAAAAATTTTGCTTGTCGACGTTGACAGCTAGGTCAGCGGAAAAAATGTCTGTTGAGCTCAGTTTTGCACTTAGTTGCACTAAGTTGTCGTCATTGCTCTTGACCACAGTTTGTTAGTAATGAGAAGCCAAAATAAACAATAATGATAAAGATTTAACAAAACAAAATGGAAAAAAATGGAAAAAAAATGGAAGTTCAGAAATGGTACTGTTTCAGATGTATGGCGTTCCAACTATTATGCAGTTCTCGACCGTCGAGTCCTCTTAGCTTGTATGCGCCTCGCCCGACAACATCCGTTATTTGGTATGGTCCTTCCCATGTTGGCCCCAGCTTTCCGGCGCCTTCTTCCCTGGTATTTTGGAACACTCGTCGTAGTACCCAGTCGTGGAGTTTGAAGACTCAGACACTAACCTTCTTATTGTAGTGTCGAGCGACTTGTTGTTGGTACGATTGAGTTCTTAGGGCTGCACGATCTCGTCGTTTGTCGAGGTGGTCAAGTTCGAAACTGAGCTCCAAGTTGTTTTGTTCTTCATCAGGATTCTCGCTGCGTGCGGTCGACAACCTGGTTTCTATTGGGATGACTACTTCTGACCTGTAGACGAGTGAGAAGGGAGTTTCTCCTGTCGATCGCCGTGGGGTAGTTCTGTACGACCATAAGATCTCTGGAAGCTTCTCTGCCCACTGGCTTTTCTCAGCTTCCAGTCGTTTCTTCAATGTGTTGACAATTGTCTTGTTTGTCGACTCCGCTTGTCCATTTGCTTGTGGATATCGTGGAGTTGAGAAGCTTAACTTGATTGCGTATTTATCGCAGAAATTTTTGAAGTCGAACGAAATGAACTGGGACCCATTGTCGGTCACTATCTCCTTTGGGACCCCAAACCTGCATATGATATTTTTCCATATAAAATTGCGTACCTCAGTGTCGCGTACTTGTTGATATGCTCCGATTTCGACCCATTTGGTGAAGTAGTCTGTCAGGACTAACATGTAGACAACACCGCCTGGCGCAGCTGGTAGCTTACCTACAATATCCATTCCCCATTTCATAAAAGGCCAAGGGGCCGAAATTGAATTCAACATACCTGGGGGGAGATGTGATATCGGTGCGAAGCGTTGGCACTTGTCGCATGATTTGACGTGATTTTGAGAGTCAACTCGCATAGTCGGCCAGTAATATCCTGCTGTGATGGCTCTGTTCGACAAGCTACGGGCGCCGGAATGATTTCCGCATTCTTCTTGGTGCAAACTTTTCAGGACGTCGTGCGCTTCTCGAGGGGTCACACATCTCAAATATGGGCCTGTGAATGATTTCTTGTAAAGTTTACCATATAAGATGCAGAACTTGGCTGACTTTGCTTTGATTCTTCTTGCTTCTGTCCTGTCGTCTGGTAGAATGTCTGCTTGGAGGTAATTGAAGATCGGCTCTATCCAGCTTCTTCTGTTGTCGACCGGTGCCACTGTTTCTGATTCTTGAATTGATGGAGACATGAGATGGATTATTGGAACCGATTTTGAATTGTTTGTTGTCATCGAACCTAGGCTTGCTAGTGCGTCTGCTCGTGTGTTCTCGGACCTGGGTATTTGCTCGATTGAAAACTCGTCGAAAGTCGACTGCAGCTGTTTGACTTTGTTTAGATAGGCCGACATTCTCTGATCCCTCGCCTCATATGTGCCATTTATTTGTCGAACGACTAATTGGGAATTGCTTCGCACTTTAATGATTTTCACATTCAGGCTTTTTGCGAGGTCGAGCCCGGCGATTAGGGCTTCGTATTCGGCTTCGTTGTTCGTTACATGAAATCCACAGTGGATCGACTGCTCCAGTATGTCCCCTTGTGGGGATTCGAGTACCAATCCTAATCCGCTTCCTTTGATGCTACTTGATCCATCGACCGACAAGGTCCATTTACCGGGTGCAGCCGTTTCTGTTAGTGCAACTAGTTCCTGTTCGACCTGCACACTTTCACCAGGGGTAAAATCCGCAATAAAATCGGCTAATACCTGTGATTTCATCTCTGATCGCGGGTGGAAACTGATGTCGTATTCGCTGAGTTCTACTGCCCACTTCGTCAGTCGACCTAAAAGTTCAGGTTTATGAAGTATATTTTTGAGGGGATAAGCGGTTAATACCTTAATCGAATGGCATTGGAAGTACAGTCTGAGTTTGCGGGCTGCCATCACAAGAGCAAGAGCTAGCTTCTCCAGTCGACTATATCTGGTTTCGGCGTCGAGCAGAGTCTTGCTTACATAGTAGACTGGATGCTGATTACTATCCTCTTCTCTGACTAAAACTGCACTTACGGCTGTATCAGACACGGCCAGGTATATGAACAGTATTTCGTTGTCCTTTGGTTTCGACAGTAATGGGGGCGACTTCAAGTAGGTTTTCAAATCTTGTAACGCTTTCTCACAGTCATCGTTCCATTCGAACGCTTTGTTCTTCCTGAGGATGTTAAAGAATGGGAGGCATTTTTCGGACGACTTCGATATGAATCGGTTTAGCGCTGCGACTCGACCGGTTAGTTTCTGAACGTCCTTCATGCATTTAGGCGACTCAATATTTTCGATCGACCGTATTTGATCTGGATTGGCTTCGACGCCTCTTTGAGTGACTAGGTAGCCTAAAAATTTTCCTGAAGACACACCAAAAGAACACTTAGTAGGGTTCAGTTTCATACCATATTGGTCGAGTACGTCGAACGACTGCCGAAGATGGTCGATATGTTGCTGGGCGACTAATGACTTGACCAACATGTCGTCGATGTAGACTTCCATCGTCGATCCAAGCATCTTGGCGAACATTTTGTTGACTAGCCTCTGATACGTTGCACCTGCATTTTTCAAACCAAAGGGCATTACTTTGTAACAAAAGATACCTCTTTCGGTGACGAAGGCATTCTTTTCTTGGTCGTCTGGATGCATCAGAATCTGGTTGTAGCCGGAGTAAGCGTCCATGAAGCTCAATAATTCATGCCCTGCAGTTGCGTCGACCAGCATGTCGATGTGTGGAAGTGGAAATGAATCCTTGGGACATGCCTTGTTGAGATCAGTGAAGTCGATGCAGACTCGCCACTTCCTGTTCTTCTTTTTTACCACGACAACGTTGGCCAGCCAGTCTGGATATTTTACTTCTCTCACTGAACCGATGTCGAACAATTTTTGTATCTCTTCGTTGATCACTTTATTCCTTTCAGGAGCGAATTTTCTTCTCTTTTGTTTAACTGGCTGATGGTCTGGGTCGACTTGTAGTCGGTGAACCATTACTTCTGGGTCGATTCCGATCATGTCTTCGTGCGACTAGGCAAAGCTGTTGCGGCGTTCTCTCAAGAACTCGACTAACTGCTTTCGGATGTCGTCTGGTAACCTCGACCCGATGAATACTTTACGATCTGGTTGGTCTGGGTCGATAGATACCTCGTCGAGTTCCTCCATTTTATGCTTGGTTGGAGTCGACTCGACCGTGGCTTCCTGTAATTGCTATGATTCCTGTTTCTTCTTTTTTAAAGCGTTTTGGTAGCACTCCCTAGCGGCTCTTTGCTCTCCTTTAATTTCTTTAACTCCCCACTTGGTTGGAAACTTGATCAGCTGATGGTAAGTCGATGGGATTGCTTTCAACTCGTGTATCCAGGGTCTGCCGAGTATTGCGTTGTAAGGGGATTGGCAGTCGAGCACTAGGAAGTTGATGTATAGGTTGACTCCTTCGGCGTAGACCGGTAGCACAATTTCGCCTAGAGTACTCTTTTGTTCTCCACTGAACCCGGTCAACATCGTCGTTCGACGACTGAGTTTCGATTCGTCGACCTGCATTTCTCTTAGAGCACTGTTAAACAAAATATTGCATGAACTGCCATTATCAATTAAAATGCGTTTAGTTAAACAATTGGCAATATGCAAAGAAATAACTAAAGCATCATGGTGGGGAGAGAACAAATCTGATTTATCTGTCGACCGAAAGGTGACGGTTTCGTCGACTTTGGATGGGTGTTCTCGATTTGGTTGAATCTCTGCGTTTGACACTTGTCGAGTGTGTCTCTTAGCTGCTGAATAGCTCACTCCACTGACTTCAGACCCACCAGAAATGCAATTGATTACTCGATCTTGCCTAGGCGGTTCTGGAGGGCTGTCGACTGAACCGATTTGTCTTTGGTCATCGCGTCTCGCATATGTTTGCTTACCCTTGTCTGTTAGGAATTCTCGTAGATGCCCCTGTTTCAGCAGTTCTGCTACTTCAAATTTCAGGGCGATGCAATCTTCCGTGCGATGGCCATGGTCGCCATGGAACTCGCATCGAAGTTTTGGATCCCTATGTTCGGGAAGGGCGTTCATTTTCCGGGGCCACTTGATCGACTTGCCCATTTCTCTCATAATGGCAACGAGGTCGACTGGTTCAATGTTGAGGAGGTATTCTGGTGCTTCCACCTTTGGTCGACTCGACCTTGGAATACCGCGCCCGTAGGTGCTTCTCTCACCAGAGCTTTCATGCCGCAGCTGGACGTTTCTTCTGTCGCTTGTCGGGTATGGTTCCGACCGTCTGTCGTTAGACTTTCTATCGATTCGCTCGTTTCGACGACCTCCATAGTAACTGCTGTTGGCTTTTCCAATGAAGTTCGCCTCATCTTCCTCCCACTTGATCTGAGCCCATGCTTTGGCCAATACATCTTCCATTGTCCTGCAAGGGTATTTGGTAAGTTCTTTGTATAAATCGGAATCAAACCTGAGACCTTTTCTGAAGGCATAGATGGCAGTCGCCTGGTTGCAGTGCGGGATCTGCACTTTTTCTCTGTTGAAACGTCCGACATAGGCTCGCAAGTTCTCGCCAGTCCTCTGCGTTATGGTGTAAAGGTCGTCCGACAACTTTTCCAACTTGCGGCTGCTTGCAAATTGCTCCACGAACGTGTCCGTCAGCTGTGCAAAAGAATCGATAGAATTATTAGGTAAATTTGTGTACCATTGTAGGGCAGGACCACTAAGGCTAGATCCGAAGGCCTTGCACATGCATGCTTCTCTAAGGTCGCGTGGGATTGCAGAAGTGAACATCCTCTGCTTGTATTGTGCTATATGGTCATCCGGATCGGTCGTTCCTTCGTATTGCTTCATATTTGGGAAATTGAACTTCTTAGGCATCTCCATGAGAGCTATTGCATCGACGAAGGGCGAGTCAGCGAAGCTATTTGCGGTACTTTTCTTGATAGGAGCTGGGAATCCTGGGATTCTTTGGATGAGAGCTTCCATTTCTGCAAACCTGCGAGAGAATTCTAGATTAGCAGATAAATGTAAGTCTGGCCCCGGTTTTACCAATCCGGGTGTCGACTGGAGAGACATAACCGCCTTTGAGATATTGTCCGGTTATTGATCTACTGGCTGTTCGTATTCGTTCACAGCATCGTTTCTGGCGGGTACGTCGTTGAGGTCGATCTCAACCCTTGCCGTCTGAAGTGTTGGTCGATTCTGATGGTCGACCGGATTTACTTCTGGTGCGATGGGGTTGCCTGGAACTCTCCGAATAGGTCGGTCGACGCCATGTTCGTCGTTCGACGTCGGGACTGGATGCTCCGAAGTGGCTGAATCTGGAACTACTCCGTCAACCAGCGTTCTCAATTCTTCGTTTACCGCCCGGATTGCCGCATTTTCTGCTTCGAGTGCTTGCAGCCTCTCAGCACTGGCGGCCATTTGGGCGTTCAGCATAGCGATCTGCTCTTCGACGGTTGGGTTTGATCCATTTCCGGCCATGTTGAGTCATAGTTAGGATTGATTGATTTGGATTCAAAGGTAGTTGCAATGGGCCCCACGGTGGGCGCCAAACTGTAGGGGGTCGACCTACGGTCGATGTGGATCGGGTCGGATTTGTGTTAGGCCCAAGGCAACTTGATCGGGCTTGTCGAATGGGGGAATGTCGTCTCGTCTGAA
This sequence comes from Acer saccharum, assembly GCA_030490815.1. Classification (NCBI taxonomy): domain Eukaryota; kingdom Viridiplantae; phylum Streptophyta; class Magnoliopsida; order Sapindales; family Sapindaceae; genus Acer; species Acer saccharum. The sequence continues at coordinate 43,142,590 of CM059867.1, forward strand.
GACCTGCAAAAGATGTTAGTCTGTCGAATAAAGGGATGTCGTCTCCTCAAGAACCTACAAGATAAGTTAAATGCAGAGATAAAACACAGTAAAAACGAAGGTAGTGGGTTTGGATCGTTTAGCCTTAGATATGCTTGGGCTGAGCAATCGTGACTTGAGAATCTCACTTATCGGAATAATCCTAGAATCAGAGGTTTAGTACGCAATTAATATGCTTTAGTTCAGAGAAAATCAGAGAGCTCTAGTGAAGGAGGCCTCTCTTATTTATACTAGGCACCTTTGCTCCAACGTCCACTATCTGCACTTGATAGTGGACGTGATTCTAGGAGAGATTTCCTCTCAATGGGCAGTTACGAAACATTTTCGTAACTGCTCACTTTGAATGAGTCTTCAACGGTAGCTTCTGCTGGCAGCTAGTTTGGGTCGACCCAGCACAATGGGCTTAGGTTAGACTGGTAAAGATTGGGCCTTGGCATGTTGGGCCATTGGACCCTTTTTGGCTACTACAGTGGTGCTCCAACGTCCACTATCTGCACTTGATAGTGGACGTGATTCTAGGAGAGATTTCCTCTCAATAGGCAGTTACGAAACATTTTCGTAACTGCTCACTTTGAATGAGTCTTCAACGGTAGCTTCTGCTGGCAGCTAGTTTGGGTCGACCCAGCACAATGGGCCTGGGTTAGACTGGTAAAGATTGGGCCTTGGCATGTTGGGCCATTGGAGCGTTTTTGGCTACTACAAAGATATTCCATTTTTAAAAATTTAAATTAAAAAAATTCTGAAGGCACTTTCCATTGTTCCAAAATTATCCTTTTATCTTTTGACTCTCCTATTTTAAATACACTATATTTTAAAAAATCAATTTCTAAAAACACTCCATTTTAATATTACCCGTTATTATTTTTGAATTTTGAATTTGAATTTGAACATATATGCAAATAAAATAAAATAAAAACAAATAATTTCAATTTGATCTCTTTAGTCCATAGAGATAACATTGGCACAATTCATATGATGGACTCATTTTTTATTTTGCATATTTATTGAATGATATTTAAATGTGGTTTCAAGCAAAACTTGATCAAAAAGTTTTATATTTTTTGTCGATAAACTGTAGGGAAAAAAACGATTGCACGCAGCGGAAGCGAGACTAAAATAGGTTTAGTATATTTCAAAAAAATTTCCTTTTTAAAGATGAACCTTAACCCTTTAATTAATTAACATATAATAAAGATATCGTACATTTGTCGCGTGATCCGATTAACGTTGCGTCGATGGTAATCCGTAAGATCTTCCAATCCAATCACGAACGTGAATCACCTAGGAGCGTGGTCTCCCCTCTCTTTGAATTGTGTACCTGAGGATGGATAACAAAAACTTTTTCTTTTTCGTTAGTCACAATTAGTTCCAAGAGACTACAAAGAATGTTCCGATCACTTTTGAATTCACAGTCGTTATATTGAAACTCGCATGAACCTTATTCGAAATTGTACACAAAACCTTTTGATGTAAAAGTTACAAGTGCACTATCGAAATAAGAACAATCTTTTCTCTCTTTTCCTCTTGGCCGAAAAATCACACCAGTCTAAGAGTTAGATTCTATTTTTCAAGTTAAAGAAAAATAACTCTCAAGCCTTGCCTTTTGGGTTACCGAATTCTCTTTGCACAAAATATATATATATATATCAAAGACCGAATTCTCTTTTCCATAAATTATATGTATCAAAGACCAAATTCTCTTTATATATATATATATATTTTTTTTATAATCTTGCACCAAATTCAACTTGCCTTATATAACTGATGTGTAAAATCGTGTTATAAAAACCTAACTCGCAAGTGCACGAATCGTGAGATAAGCACAGCGACAAGTAGGGATCGTTCCCACGAGGAAAAGTGATCTACTAGTTATAACTAATTCTAATTAAAGCTAAGCAATTAACAGTATCCAAGAGAGTTTGTTTGATTAATTGATTGAGTATCGATTAACTAAATTAAACTAATAAAACAATTAAAAAGAATATGTGAATGTGATCAAGAGATAAGAGGACTAGGTCATCAATGCTCCCCAACTATGTCTACTCAATGCTTCGAATTGACTTTTGATGAAAGATGTAACTCAAGTTAAGGGTTCGTTCTTATCTTATTTATGATTGTTACCGTATGATCCTGGGATGAATTAAGTGTTCTTAACTGTAATTCAATTTAACTCAAAAACTTGAGATATGAATCACAACCAAAAACCCATTAAGCTCAAGAATAAGTGAACCAAAATTGCGTCCCAAACACTTGGGGTTGCTAATTTTATTCATTCAATTAAATATTAGCTCTCAATTATAATTTAATTTAACTCAAACACTTGAGATATAAATCACAATTAAAAACCCTAAATTCCTACCTAGCATAAAACTATGCATCAACAAGAATAAAGATTTAAGTTATAGGATGAATTGAATGAATCAAAACTTGAATTAAGAAAATATAATCAATTCTAACAAAGAGTATTCATAACGGTTCACATTGACTCCCTAGTATGGAGTTAGTTACACATTAGAAACAAAGAAACAAGAGGGAGAAAAGATAAAACCCATTGAAAAGCTTCAACAAATTCTTCAAATCCTCGATAAACTCCTTCGTCTTTGAATCTTCTATGAGTAAGATGAATGATGAAATTGTGTGATGAGCAAAAGTGTGGAATGTCTGAATGGGAGAGTTGCAAAACCCGAGAGACAGCCCTAAAGACCACTCAATATATATATAAGCCTCCTCAATCTGAATACGAAAAGACTCCTTTATCGGGCAAGATTCACCAAACCGCTACCATGACCGCTGCCAGTGTGGCAACGGCGTGGCAGCGCTCTAGACGAGAAACGGGGAACCACTACGGCTATGGCAGCGGCGCTGCAGCTCCCTGGCAGCGGTAGCTACTGTTTTCAGAACGCTGCTGCATCGCTGCCAATAAATTAGGAGCGATTTCAACTGCACTATTGAGTATTTGCACGAAAACCCTGAAGTCTTCAAAATAGCACTTTTTGCCTGAATTTCTTCAATTTATTCATCTGGATCCAAAATCCTGAAAATGCTCACATACACACATTAAATCCCAAAAAGACTCGAGAAACAAGCAATTGATTGGAGGAATGGGGATAAAAAACATATACAATAAATGACCGATCAAATACCCCCAAACTTATCTTTTGCTAGCCCTCGAGCAAAACTAAAACAAAAACAAAACCTCAAAACTAAACTAGAAATCATAAATCCTAACAAAGCCACTTTCGTAGGGAACACGATAGCATTGAGCGTATGCTACAAGCCTTTAAACCTCTAGGTGTCCCTAGTAGGAGGAGTTTCGTCTCCTGAGGGTTTACAGCTATGACACCCACAAACATATCCTGCGAAAACCGGTCATCAAAATACCGCAATATGTGCCCATGTTGAGACAATGCATGCAAAAGCCAACAAGTAAAGACTAATATTACGTCACAAGTCAAAAAAAATTGCTCAATTTTTAAGTGAAAAGCCCATGCTCTAACATTCTAGCATCCAGGACACATCATCAAAAGGCCATAGATATAATTCGCCTAGACTCTAATCCTCACAGGATTTCTCTCATTAGTTCTCTCAGAACCTAGGTTAAAATCACTCATCAAGCATATGCGATGGAATTTATACACAAGAAATTCAAATTATTCGCACATGAATATATCACTGGAAGAACGCTTGATTTGTATGCAAAAGATCTCATGAAAAGAATCAAACATTATGAACAAGATAAACACATATCACAAATCTACTATCATAGCAAGGATAACCAGCAGATCAAATAGACTTCATTTAGGTTGTAATGGGGCCATTGGGTGAGGACTAAGAAAGAACGGAAAATTGGAATTCAAAGAACCTAGGATCATACCATGAGAGCCTTCTATTACCTTTGCGGCTTCGCACAAGTCTGTTGGTCTCCTTTTCAAGTGGAATTTGACCACTTATTAACTAATTCCTCGGAATTTTCCTAACTCCCTTTGCCAACTCCTTTTGAGTAGATTCACACGTGCAGTCTTTATTTGACTTATCACACCCCTTTACACTGATTCTTTGATTCTTTTTTTTTTTTTTTTTTGAATGAATCAATGAACATAAATACAACCATTGGATTACCTTCAGCTTCACAACTTTTGGATTGAATGCAGCTCTTTGCTTCCTTGACTTTAGCAATAATTCATGCACACAGTTACGTGCAAAAATTCGTACCTCCACTTCACCTTCTCAAAGTATGATCCCAAGTTATAAGGTATGGCTAAACATTGGCTTATTTGGGTTGCAGTTATTGTGGTGAAGAAAGAAAAAAGGCTATCAGTGTTTGGCTTCAAACAGGGCTATGGAGCACACACATAAGGTAGGAAATATTTAAGGCCTTTTAAGTAGCTAAAACACACATAGTCTATATCACTTCCACTGGTTCGACTTACTCAAGAACAACATGCAACATGTGAAATCTTTTATGATGGTCGTTCTATAATGTTCAATGTACAGCCTATAGAGATCGAATCTAAGCTAAGACCCTACTGAGTGTTTAAAGAGTAGAAACAACAGGACCCTCAAAGTATGTCATTTATGTACGCTTTTTGGCTTAGTGAACTCACAAGGGTAGTCTCCACTATTAATTATGACAATTCAACTCAGCATTCTATCAACTATCACATCAAGAGCATGCCATAGATTTTGAAAAATGCAATGTATTACCCTAAATGGCAAGATGTTAGTGTAAACCCATTGATTAATACACATCATCTCTACGGCACACACCGAAGTGTCTCGTCTCGAAAGACGTAGGAACAACAGACTCTCAAAACAAAAACAAAAACAAAAATTTGACTCAAAAACATAAATCACACCCCCAAACCTAAATCCTACATTGTCCTCAATGTATAACATCAAAGCACAAGACAAAACGGATAAAGATAAAGAAGAGTAATCATGACATAAAAATAAAGCAAAAGAAACAAAAAACAGAAATAACCTACATCCACAAAATAAACGCACAATCCAAAATTCTAAAAGAAAAGGAAAGAAAAGAAAATGAAATAAAAACAATAAAAGAAAACATATCCTTCTGTAGACTCAGGACCGTCTACAGTGCCTCAGCTGCCATCCTCTCACTGCTGGCTTAGGCCAGGCCCAGTTCTGTCATCTCATTGCTGAGGCTCGCCTGGGCAGACCGTGGCTGCATGGATTTCATCAATCGATATCTCCAAGGTGTCCAGACGGGAGTACATATCATTCCTCAAACCTGCTATCCCTGCATCTACATAGCCCCTCATCGTGGATAGCATGTAATCTACCCACTCAGGCCTCTGTTGTGAAGACCCAGCTCCGGGATCGCCCTGAGTCTGCTGCTCCAAAACCTGCTGGTCCGCAGCATCCATCGGCTCATCTCCATCATCAGCCTGACCAGCCCGACGCCTTTTCCGCCCAGGAAACTCACCAATCAGGGGAAGCCCATGCATGCTAGCCTCATTGTTCCATGTGGCAAGTGATAATGGCCTTTCCGACTCTGTTGTCTCATCCCTGGCACTGTCATTCACTACTAACCCAGCTACGGCGCTCACGGCCGTGATCAAGCACGGGAATATCATAGTCACTCCAATCTGTCGACCAACACCCCAGATCTCCTTCTTAATGAAGGTTGCCACATCAAAGTATCTACCTGTCTTGGTAGCATACAATACCTGAGACACCTCCTTGAAAATCTCCCCAATATGACTAGATGGCTTAAGAGAAGCCGAGATAAACAAGTTCCAAAAAGCAATATCCAAATGCAAGTCACCCCTCTTCAGCTCTTGCCCATTCCATCCTGCTCCACCCTCTCTACGAAGCGCATAGCATAACTCGTACCTGCTTGGGTACGCCACCTGAACATCCTCATGTGGTGGTAAGCCACAGTATTCTCTAATTGCCTCCACAGAAATCACCACAGGCACTCCTCTAACCACAACTACACTATGTGCCCCGTACTGCGCATCCACCATATTGGCATAGAACTCCCTGACTAGGCTAATATTAGCATTACAGGGCCTACGCACATAACCTTCCCATCCCCTGGCTTCAACAGTAGCTGGTATGGGTGTCTCTCCTAACTCCTCCAAGGCTATCCCCCTTTCCAAAATGAAGGTCCGGGTCTTCTTCAATCTCTCATTGTATTCTGGATGTCCTTTGAATTGCTGCTCAACCGGCCTCTTATCTTGCCTTCGGTTGGGATCCGCAGGAACATGACCTTTTCTGACTACTGTCCTTGCCATAATTGCAAAGAAAATTACAATAAAGCAAGTAATCAAACAAAAATGGACAGTGACTAATCAACGAAAAATTCAGCAGCATTCCGGCAGTAAAATTAAGAAACCCAGGTGCCTACATTGCATAGATAACATCACTTTACATTCAGCACATCACAACACAGTTTATAGAATAGCAAATAATGTTCAACTCAAGCACAAATCCAATATCATTGCTAACACTATATTATTGTCATCATAAAGCACAAAACCACTTCCAACTATTGCCTATACCATAAGCATTCAACAACAACACATGCAAAGGATTAAATTCGTCCCAAATCCAAAACCCCCAATTTTCGGTCTTAGAACCCTAACTAATGAATTGAAGAACAATGTGGGAGAAGGGAATGGGAACATGCAATTAAAGGCAATATACAAATCATAATCAAAGAAAAATAGGGTAGAAACACATACCCGGAAGTTGTGTGTGACCGGAATGAAGAAGAGGAGAAGAGGGAAGAAAATTTTTGAGAGAGAAGTGGACTGACAAAGACTCGTCAAAACAGTGATTTTATAATTAGGGCACGACCGCTGCCATTACCGCTGCCATAGGCGCAGCGGTTGGGCAGCGGTCCACTCCTATTGGCCGTCCAAGCGGCAAAGTGGAACGCACCGTTTTACTTTATCAGTACCGCTGCCATTACCGCTGCCAATGAGGCAGCGGCGTGACAGCAGTTTGGCCAGTTCTCACTTTTTCCGTCGTTAAGAAATCGCAAGGATCAAAAGATAATTTCATTTAAAAGGGGGTTTCCTACGCAATGTGCTCTAAACTAGCAAAAGACTAGTAAAGCGGCAAGCGAGGGTATCGTTCTGCAGGGAGGTGTTATTCGTCAACCATTTCAAGTTCTAGAGTTTATTGTAAGCATGTAAATAGAATGCGGAAAGGTGAGAATGGTGTGTGTGAAATGTATGTACAATGCGGCATGTGTGTGTGTAGAGAGAATGAAAATGAAAATAAATAAAAACAAAGAGAATATGGAAGGGTGAGAATGGTGTTTAAAGTGATAAATAAAATGGTGGATAGGAGAGATGCATGAAAATGGTCACACAAGGTTCAACAAGTTCACCATACATAAGTGCACAAATAGTTGGTTGTTAGACATTAAGGACATCCAATTTTTAGTTAAGGGTTCGTTCTTGCCTCAATCCGATTTATACCCATTCATAGAGCTAACGGTTGAAGAGTGTGTTGAGAACCTCTCAAACACGAAACCGCAACCAACATATGTGAACCGATTCTACAAACAAAACTACATTGAGCCCCAATAATAGCTTTGTAATGTAAAATGGCAACGTGAAAGTCTAATGAATGTGGAAAGAGTGATTGTATCTCCAACCATAACTCACCTAGAGCCCCTAGCGTGAGAAATAGCCAAAAATCAATAATTGTAACTCTAACCATGACTCACCTAGAGCCCCTAGAGTGAGAAATAGCTAAAATCCAATTGTTAACAAGAACAATGAACCAAACCCTTCTAATGTGGCAATTTATAGGTTCACCCACTCTTCCTAGCTAATTAGCCAAAACTATGCCCGGAGAGCCCCTCCAAAGGCACAATCCTAACTCTAAGTCACTCAAACCCATTCATGACATGCAATTTTGACCTTCCATCAACATACAAACACAAAATGGGATATTTGATTACAACTACTCCTAATTTACATTAATCTACTCCTAATCCCATCCATGAATACATATTAATTTCCAATCATCCATAAACATGCATTTCAAGATAAGAGACATATCAATAACAATCAAGAATGAATCAAAACACAAATTGGATATAAAAACAACCATATATATATTGAGCACAAAATAGGTTCACAAATATTCCCAAGTGGGGATTACACATTCAAGAAAACAAGAAATACATAGAGAGTGAGAAATAGATACAACCCTTAAAGAAAACCTCCTCCAAGAGCTCCTTCCCTTGCTAGCTCGAAATTGGCCAAAGCCCACTCCTATCTCTATGCAATCTACTCCTAAATGTGGTGGAGGATGTGTAGAAGGTGAGATGGGGAGCATCCATGGAGGAAAAACCTCCATGGATGCTCTTGGAAGCTCCTCTCTCTGTTATTTGGTGAAGAAAATGAAGAAGAAGAAGAAGAGGAAGTTTGTAGGGTGTGTGTTCTAGTGGGAGAGAAGAGAATAAGGGGTTTATATAGTGTTGGGAGGTTAGGGCTGAAGGTTGGGGTGAATGGACGAAACTGTCCCTGAAATTTGCCCAAAAAATGACTTTTTGGAGTGATTCGGCGGTTTGTATCGGCGGCCTGGCCGCCGTTTGAAGTAGCCGTTTAGACCTGACAACGTTTCAGCGTTTTCAGCATCACGCACCGTTACGGAAATGGCCATAACCTCCTGTAGAAAGCTCGGAATTGCAATCCGTAAAATGTTCTGGAAACTAGACTTCCGGGGCTTTCCGAATATATAAAGATATCCATGTGGTTCTATCTGAGGAGGAAGATATGATCTCCGCAAGTTGTATATTCTGCACACGTATATATAATTTCAGCTCTTTTTGCTCCATTTTGCCTCCCAAACTAATCTTTAAGCTCAAAACCTTATTATAAGGAATATGTACCTACACAAGGCTCAAACAAAACATTATATACAAAAATACGCTCGAAAACGAGACAAACGATCGGAAATGGGGGACCTCAAATAGGTATAAAATAGTCCGATCAGTACCGCTGCCATTACCGCTGCCATTACCGCTGCCAATGAGGCAGCGGCGTGACAGCAGTTTGGCCAGTTTTAACGCTCCCAATTGTTTGGCAACGGTTATGTAGCGGTACAAAAATAGTAGGTACCGCTGCCATACCGCTCCCAATTGTTAGGCAGCGTTTAGGCAGCGCTTTGAGGACAGAATGCAACGCTGCCCCTACCTCTCCCAGTGCGCTGTGCATCTGGCAGCGGTCAACCTGACACAAGATTATCTATATATATATATATATATATATATATATATATATTATTATTATTATTTTATTTATTTTTTTTAACAATGAACAACAACGCCCCCAAACCTTCTTGAAAGCAAGGGGGGAACACTAATTTAAGACACAACAAAAGCAAAATGGAAGGAAAGAAATTACCTGGGTGGGTTGCCTCCCACCGAGCGCTTTATTTAACGTCTGGGCAAGACGCACAAGAGCCTTATGGCTCAAAGAACGAGGAGAAGCCAGCGCTTCTTATCTCGGACACACTCATATACGGCTTAAGTCTGTGGCCATTTACTTTGAATCTCTCAGCGTCATGAATGTTTTCAACCTCCACAGCTCCATGCGGAAAGACTTGGGTTACTCTATAAGGTCCAGTCCACCTAGATTTCAGCTTTCCTGGGAACAGTCTCAAACGAGATTGATATAACAAAACCAGCATTCCCGGATGAAACTCCTTACGAAAGATCTTACTATCATGTAATTTCTTGGTCCTTTTTTTGTAGATCTTTGCATTCTCATATGCATTGTTTCGGAGCTCCTCGAGTTCACTCATTTGTAAGCTTCTTTCCTCCCTTGCCTTGTCCAAGTTGAAGTTCAGCTTCTTGAGGGCCTAATAAGCGTTGTGTTCCGGTTCTACCGGAAGATGGCATGCTTTGCCATAGACGATCCTATATGGGCTCATCCCTATGGGGGTTTTGTAGGCTGTTATGTACGCCCACAATGCATCATTCAGCTTGAGTGACCAATCCTTAGATTTGGCTGCACAGTCTTCTCTAATATCTGCTTAATCTGCCTGTTGCTCACTTCAACCTGTCCCAAGGTCTGAGGATGGTACGGGGTTGCCACTTTGTGTTTGACACTATATTTCTTCATTAACGAGGTAAAGACCTTGTTACAAAAATGGCTTCCACCGTCACTTATGATTGCTCTAGGCATACCGAATCTGGTGAATATGTTCTCCTTGACAAACTTTACTACCACCTGACTGTCGTTTGTCTTGGTTGCGATTGCTTCGATCCATTTTGAGACATAATCTACAGCAACCAAGATGTACACGAACCCATGTAAGGATGGGAAGGGTCCCATGAAATCAATCCCCCACACGTCAAATATCTCCACTACCAACTGGCTTGAAAGAGGCATCTCATCTCTTTTACCAATGTTCCCCGTTCTCTGGCACCTGTCACAGGAAATACAAAAAGTATAAGCATCTTTAAATAGAGAGGTCCAGAAGAAACCTGATTGGAGAACTTTCAGAGCAGTCTTCTTGGCACTAAAGTGCCCTCCACAACTAAGGTTGTGGCAGAATTTCAGCACATCTTGCTGCTCCTCTTCAGGGACACATCTTCGAATGATCTGATCAATGCCATATTTGAACAGGTATGGCTCATCCCAAAAGTATTGCCTAGTGATGGAGATGAATCTTCTCTTTGCTTGCGAGCTCAGGTCAGCTGGTATGACGCCATTGGCAAGGTAATTCACTATGTCCGCATACCAAGGATCATTGACTCCTACCGCCATCAGCTGTTCATTTGGGAAATTCTCATTGATTGGCACCAGTTTAGTGTTTTCCTCCACATTCTCATCCTCCACTAATCGAGAAAGGTGATCAGTTACCACATTCTCGCTGCCCTTCTTATCCCTGATTTCCAAATCAAACTCTTGCAACAAAAGGATCCACCAGAGTAATCTCGGTTTCGCTTCCTTATTTGTTAGTAAATATTTCAAAGCAGCATGATCAGAATAAACAATGACCTTAGATCCAATTAGATATTGACGAAACTTTTCTAAGGCACTAACAACAGCAAGCAATTCTTTTTCAGTAGTGGAGTAATTTAACTGTGCATCATTCAAAGTGCGACTAGTGTAATAAATAACATGTGGAACTTTATCTACTCGCTGTCCTAAAACAGCACCTACAGCATAGTCTGATGCATCACACATTAACTCAAATGGTAAGGACCAATCAGGAGGCATAATAACAGAAGTAGATGTCAATTTATCTTTCAGAGATTCAAAAGCATGCAAACATTCATCATTGAAAACAAATGTAGAATCCTTGGTCAAGAGGTTACATAGGGGGTGACTAATCTTTGAAAAATCTTTTATAAAACGCCTATAAAAACCTGCATGACCAAGAAAACTCCTCACACCCTTCACCGAAGTGGGAGGTGGGAGTTTTGCAATTACTTCAATTTTAGCTCTATCTACTTCTATGCCTTTATTAGATATCACATGTCCTAGCACTATTCCAGATTTCACCATAAAGTGACTTTTCTCCCAACTAAGAGTTAAATTAGTCTCAGTGCATCTTTTCAAAACACTAGTTAAGTTATCAAGGCAGTGGTCAAAAGAATTACCAAAAACAGAAAAATCATCCATAAATACCTCAATATACTTCTCTAGCATGTCAGAGAAGATTGACATCATGCATCTCTGGAAGGTGGTAGGGGCGTTGCACAGCCCAAAAGGCATTCTTCGATAAGCAAAGGTCCCGAAGGGGCATGTGAACGTCGTCTTATCTTGGTCCTCTGGAGCTATGGCAATTTGATTGTATCCTGAAAATCCATCCAAGAAGCAATAATAAGCATGTCCTGCTAAACGCTCGAGCATCTGATCAATGAATGGCAAAGGAAAGTGATCCTTTTTAGTTGCCGTGTTGAGCTTGCGGTAATCTATGCACACTCTCCATCCTGTTGTCTTCCTTGTAGGAATCAACTCATTGTTCTCATTAGCTATCATTGTTATCCCATACTTCTTTGGTACAACATGGACCAGACTCACCCATTTACTGTCAGATATAGGATATATAATACCCACCTTAAGTAGCTTTAGGACCTCTTCCTTTACGACCTCTTTTAAATTCAGGTTCAGTCTTCTTTGAGCCTCTCTAAATGGCTTCATACCTTCCTTTAAAAGAATGTGGTGCATACATGTGGCAGGGCTTATTCCCTTAATATCTGCTATGGTCCATCCAATTGCAGCCTTATGCTCTTGTAGCACCTTCAGCAGTCTCTCTTCTTTTTCCGCCTCTAAGTCAAAGGCTATGATCACTAGCAGAGTATCATTCGCCCCTAAGAAGGCATATTTGAGGTTAGAAGGAAGTTGTTTGAGTTCTAATATAGGGAAAACTCACAGATGGGATTAACGACTTGTTGATCTCATCTTCTATTTCAGCACCTACTTCCTCAATGTCAGAATCTTCTTCTGAAACCTCACCCTATTGAATTTCTTCATCATCTTCTATTGCATCACAAATCCAATCTAGTAGTTCTTCAGATATCTCTTCTGTCAATTCATCTTGTATTGCTGAATTTACCACTTCAATTGAACTACACTCAGCTGAGTAACAATCATCAGCTGCTTCAGGGAATTTAAGAGACTCAAAGACTTTGAACTCTACAGTTTCATCTAACACAGTCATCGTTAGTTTTCCATTCTGAATATCTATAAAAGCCTTTGCAGTTGCCATAAAAAGTCTTCCTAAAAGGATAGGTTTGCAGTTCCTATCTTTAGATCCTTCATCCATGTCTAGGACAACAAAGTCAGTAGGAATGATGAGATTATCAACTTGCACTAATACATCTTCAACATAACCCCTAGGGTATCTAACAGAACCATCAGCCAACACAAGTGACATAGATATCTTCTTCAGGTCATTCAAACCCAGTTGCTCATAGATATAGTAGGGCATTAAATTAATGCTAGCTCCCAAATCTAACATGGCTCTCTCCAAAGTGGTACCTCCTATAGTGATGTTGATGCAAAAACTACCTGGATCTTGTAATTTAGGTGGCAACGACTTTTGAAGGACTACATTAGCACTTCCGGTCATGAATTCTTGATGATTCTCCCCAAATCTTGTCTTGTATGTATGAAGGCTCTTGAAGAACTTGGCATATGCGGGTATCTTCTGAATCATCTCCAATAAGGGTAAATTGACATTGACTTTCGAAAGAATGTCATATATGTCTTTGTATGATTTCTCCAACTTGCTCTTTTGTAGCTTCCCTGGGAATGGAATTGGAGGAATGTATGGATTGGCTGATTTGTGGAGGAGCGGTGAAGCCTTGGATTTTTCCACCACTATTTCTTCCTCCTAGGGCATGTTGTTATCTTTTGAAGGCCCTGAAACAGTAGCAAATTTATCAGAAAGTTCAGCAGGTCTATTATCAGTTAGAACCTTGCCATTTCGAAAGACTGTCATAGCCTTTGCCTGTTCAGTGAAACTTGGAAATTTCCCCTGTTCCATCTTTTGTTGAGCTCCAGCTAATTGCCCAACTTGAGTTTTTGTTTTCTTCAATGAAGCATGAATATTCTGAAACTGTACCTCATTACGTTGGTTCATTTGCTGCATTTGTTGCTGCATTTGTTGGAACATCTTTTCTATTGATGGCTTCTTGGGTTGGGGTTCAGAATTCTGTTGGGCACCGGTATTGAATTGCCTTTGATTGATATTGTTGTTGCCCTATTGGTTCCCAAAACTCTGATTGTTGTTGGACCACGAGAAATTTGGGTGATTTCTCCAACCTGGATTGTAAGTGTTGGAATATGGGTTATTCCGTGGCCTAGGATTAAAGTTATTCATGGCTTGAACTTCTTCTTCTTCTTCTTCTTCTTCTCTAGATCCAGAACATCCTGCTTGGTGTTCTCCCATAAACACTTTTTGTTGCCAACTCTTCATTTGCCCCATATCAGTAGCTAAAGCATCCATCTTTTTTATTATTTGTGTCATTTGAATGGAGTTTTCTATATTGGCATCCACTGTATAGATTCCCTTCTTTCTCCTGAAATTCTTGTGACAGGAATTCTGAGCTAACTTCTCAAAGATAGAATATACCTCCTCAGGTTGTTTGTCATACATGGAACCTCCACAGGCATTGTTCACTAGAAGACCTGATACTTCCGTTAGACCATCATAAAACCACTAACATAGTTGATTTGTAAGAAATCCGTGCTGAGGACAATCTCTGGTGTACTTCTTGAAACGCTCCCATGCCTTATAAAAAGATTCATTGTCTTGTTGGTAGAAACTTGAAATCTTGGCTCGGATTTCACTGGTCTTCTGAGGTGCATAATACTGGTCAGTGATTTTCTCCCTTATTTTATCCCATGTTCTCAAAGATGCTGGAGGCAGTGTCAACAACCATGTCTTCGCCTCATCCTTTAATGCATGTGGAATGCATCTCATGCGCAGCTGGTTTTCTGTTATCCTATGGTTGGGCAAGGATTGTATTGCTGCGTAAAACTCTCTAAAGAACAGAAGTACATCTTCATCTGGTAAACCTCGGAACACAAGCAGCTGGTTGTAATGGCTACTTCTCAATTCATAGTTCCTAGCTGCAGGTTCTAGCACAATGCACAAGGGATGGTTGCTCACCACCGGCCTACTATAATCCTTCATAGTTCTGATAGGCTCTGGTTCATAAACCGGATTCGGAACAAGGTTAGGCATCGGACCAGGCTCCTGGTTGAGCCTTTCTTGGTTCTGAATTTCCTCGTCTTCCATTGTTTGATTTCTGTTGCGATGGATGTTATCGTTCAAAGGTAACAATTCTCCTTGTTGAGATCTTCTACCTTGCATCTATTGTTAGCACCTGAAACAAGAAAAGACAAGTAACAAGTCAACTATAAAAAGAAAGAAAGAAAGAAAGAAAAATCTAAAAAACTAAAAATTAATGACTCGACTACATAAACTTAAAGTAAACCTATTAACTAAAACTAAAACTAGAAATAACCAATAAATTCACTAAATCCCCGGCAACGGCGCCAAAAACTTGATGTGTAAAATCGTGTTATAAAAACCTAACTCGCAAGTGCACGAATCGTGAGATAAGCACAGCGACAAGTAGAGATCGTTCCCACGAGGAAAAGTGATCTACTAGTTATAACTAATTCTAATTAAAACTAAGCAATTAACAATATCCAATAGAGTTTGTTTGATTGATTGATTGAGTATCAATTAACTAAATTAAACTAAGAAAACAATTAAAAAGAATATGTGAATGTGATCAAGAGGTAAGAGGACTAGGTCATCAATACTCCCCAACTATGTCTACTCAATGCTTCGAATTGACTTTTGATAAAAGATGTAACTCAAGTTAAGGGTTCGTTCTTATCTTATTTATGATTGTTACCGTATGATCCTAGGATGAATTAAGTGTTCTCAATTGTAATTCAATTTAACTCAAAAACTTGAGATATGAATCACAACCAAAAACACATTAAGCTCAAGAACAAGTGAACCAAAATTGCGTCCCAAACACTTGGGGTTGCTAATTTTATTCATTCAATTAAATATTAGCTCTCAATTATAATTTAATTTAACTCAAACACTTGAGATATAAATCACAATTAAAAACCCTAAATTCCTACCTAGCATAAAACTATGCATCAACAAGAATAAAGATTTAAGTTATAGGATGAATTAAATGAATCAAAACTTGAATTAAGAAAATATAATCAATTCTAACAAAGAGTATTCATAGCGGTTCACATTGACTCCCTAGTATGGAGTTAGTTACACATATTAGAAACAAAGAAACAAGAGGGAGAAAAGATAAAACCCATTGAAAAGCTTCAACAAATTCTTCAAATCCTCGATAAACTCCTTCGTCTTCGAATCTTCTATGAGTAAGATGAATGATGAAATTGTGTGATGAGCAAAAGTGTGGAATGTCTGAATGGGTTTTTTCCTTTGGCGACTGCGTTTCTACCTGTGGCGAGTATATATCTAGTTCTGGCGACCACGCCTTTGACTTTATTAGTTTAAGGCAGCAATATTCTGACTCGCCACATTTTCTCCCTTTGACTCGGTCAATGAGTGACGTGGCAACCTTCTCTTCATTATCTATTTGACTCTTTTGGTGACGTATCCGCTTGGCGAATTTATACATACAACAATACCCTCATAAATACTTCGAGCTGGGCGAACGACTTGTTCTTTTTACTTCGTTTGCCCCTGCGAGCAGTATTTATACCTATGCTTTAAAGATTTCAGCGCATTTTGTAATTAATTACCTCTCTATTTTACCACGCGTTGCATTGATCATTTGATTCTTCCGGTGCAAGCTTTTAATTTTAGCCACACAATTTCTGGCGCTTCCACTTACTTGACAGGCGATGGTACATTCTGACTGCTTGGTGACCCCCGAGATGCCACATGTCCATTACTTGGTGGTGACTATCGCGGCTGATTACTGTGGCCGTCACTCACATTAATTGCGTATCCTCTTTTTGATTTTTCTTTTTGAATTTCAAAATTCTCTCTTTTAAGGCCCGATCGTTTCTTCTTCCTCATTTCACTCCTCTTTTATGCCTCCATTGTTTTTCTCAGAGCAAAAAAGAAAAGTTTGAACCTTCGTTTTTATCTGCCTCGTTTCTTTGAGTATTTGCTACAGCCTTTTTCCTGTGCCTTCCATTGCCGGACGGTTCACCGGACTCGACTATTCCTGTCTCTCTACGTCCCCAACTCTCCTGTATATCTTTGCGAATCTAGGGTTTTCTGGTGAGTTCCCATTGATCCTTCCTTACGTTCTTCTCTTTTTAATCGGATGATGCAAGCCATGGAGCTTGGTGATAAAAGTACTGCAGACAAAATCGAATCTCTGATTCGTAATTTTCACCCGGATTCTCCGGTCCCAATTTCTGTTTATGTCCCATCTTCTGAGGATGATTTTATTCCTAACATCTCCCCTTCATCTTCCAACAGAGATTCTCCAACGATGCCAAGATCCTCTAATCCAGGTGGCAGTAAACGACACACTCCTAGGGCTTCTTGTGAATCCCTACTAGATGCGCAGACGACTGTTGATTCTGATGTTGAAGACCATCAAAGGGACAGGCTGCATTTTTCGCTAGATCGTCCGTGTTCCTTTGACACGGAAGTTAACGTGGTTGGTGAGGACGAGCTTCGCAAATGTAAGAGTCGCTTTGACATTCCAGACTCAGTGACTCTGATGTTACCTGGCGATCGGGCTGTGTGGAATCCTCCCGAAAATGCGGTCGCCATTTATGGTGCCATGCTCAGCTGTGGGGTAACCCTTCCTCTTCAGCCTTTTATCGCCAGATTTCTCGCAAAGGCTCGAATTGCACTGGCACAACTCGCTCCAAATAGCTATAGGATATTGATGTGCTTGTGTCTCATGTGGAAGCTGAAGGGTTATGGGCCCCCTACACCTCGCGAGATCCGCCATTTTTACACACTAAGGCAGGTGGGCAATGGTGGCACGTATTTCCTTCTCTCTTCGCCCATGGAGAACTGGATCCCTAAGGGTGTGGCGAACCCTGGTCAAGTAGAAGTCTCCAGCGATGAGAAGAAAAAAGGTTTCATCTGGGGCTTTCCCACTTCAAACAAGAGGTGGAAGAATAGTTGGTTTTTTATTGGTGGTGAGTAGGGCCGCGATGCACCTGCCAGCAGTTGCCGTAACCTCTCGGCGAAGAAGGTCCCCAAGCACTTCACATCTCCTGAAGCCTGGTCGAAGGCAGCCCTTGTTTTGTTGGATAGGGAGATCTCTTACCTTGCCGCGGCAGCTGTCCTTCCTTTGAACTTGAGGGATAGATCCTTCCTCTTGGATGAGGAAAAAATGATCTCTCAGCAGATTTTCACTCGCCTACATGCTAGGCTTCCTCATCGTAAGTCTTTATCAGTTTCTCCTTTTGTATCATTGTTTCGTTTTATTCTGTTAGTGACACTTGGTTTGTTTTTCTTGCAGTTTGCGATTTTGATACTGTTTGCGATTTGCAAGCCTGGGCGGTGAAGAATTCCGAGGCTGCCAGCAAAAGACACGCTGCTGGTTTGGCCAATGAGGGAATTGTTAGCCCGGATGGCGATGACCACTCGGATGGCGAGGAAGCTGGTGATGTTTCTAGGGGAGGTGCTGAGTCGGGGCGACCCCCCATGCGTGCAGAGGTTGCTGTGAATACTCCTGCTGCTACCCCTGCTGCGGCTACCCCCAGCCGTAAAGGTAAGGAAAAAGTAGGTGCTTCAGGGGGGGTCGGTGACATTCCAGATTTTAACGCGGATGTCCTTGAGATCCCTCACGATCCTGCAAGTGATCTTGCCCCTAGAGTTTGTAGAGGTAAACGCCCAACTGAGACTACACCTGATCGTGCTGCTCGACCCCCTAAGCGGGCATCAAGGGTGGTGCAGTATGTCGTCTCTTCAGATGAGGAGGGTGCTGGCGAGCCAGCTCTCTCTAAAACTCCTATTCAAACGGATGTTTGCGAGGATAATGCTGAGGGGACTAATGCAGCGGTGCCCCCCCCTAAGGAGGTTGATGGATTGAATATCCCTGCTTCTACTCCGCCCCGAATAGTTTCTCCTCCAGTGGCCATGGGCGAGTCTAATGTCTCTTCAGATCAGCCTAGACCGTCTGGTCAGCCTGAATCAGTTGATCGGCCCAGCCCATCGAAGCAAACTGGGACTTCTGCTTCTGGTTCGAGTTTTGCCCATGAAGCCCCTCCCGTGGGACCAACTGAAGCCGGTGAAGGGACCGTGTCTCTTTCTGACTTTTCGGCTACTGAAATCTGCTCCCACCTGATTAATAATGATGTGTATATCGGTGAAGGTTGGGAGCATGTTAAAAGCAAGTCTTGTAACAGAAAGATGGAATTCTTCTTCAATTGCCACTCTCTGGTAAGCTTCTCGCCATAAGTTTCTATGTCTTTTTATTATATACTTCCTAATTCGGCTATTTCTCTTTTCAGATGATGTCTGAGTTGGTTGACAACTACAAGTATGGGAACAAAGCTTCCCGGGAGATTAAGCGTTTACGCGAGCAGACTTCTATTTTGGCTGCTGAGAAGCTCTCTGCTAAAGAATCCCATGCTCAACAGCTTGCTCAGTTAAGAGAATCCTCTGATGGTCATCTGTTTGCTCGGCTAGCTGTCGAGGATAAACTATCAGCTGATGAGGAGGAGATCCGCTCGCTGAAGGAGCTTTTGTCTGCAAGTCAAGAGTCCTTCGCAGCACGTTTGGAGGCTGAGCGGGTGGCTGAGGAAGCTAAGGAAAAAGCTGAGTGAAATTTCCCTCAATGTAGTAGTGAAATATACCTAGAGGGGGGGTGAATAGGTATAGGCTCCAAATTCTTCCAATTAAAAATAATGCGGAAAATTACAAGACAAATGCACACTTGAATAGATTTAGCAAATGAATTGAATTAACTAAGACATGAGTTAATCAATTTACAAGAAGTGCAAACAATGTAATATATGGAAGATAAAGGAAAGTAAAACAAAATTAAACACAATGATTTTAACGTGGTAAAACCTCAATGAGGAAACATCCACGGGTTGATACCACAACCACCGGCGAAGCAATTCACTATGATGAAAAGGACTTACACACTCAAGCTACCAACTCATGATATCCGCTCAAGCTATCAACTCCTAGTCTACCCTCGGGCCTAGTGAACCACCTAGCCTACTCCCTATCCGAGATGTGTCCTACACCTCTAGGAAGCAACTTCCTATCCAAGACGCTCACGTCTCTAGGAAGATTTATTGCTTGCCTATCCGGATCCTCCCGACCCTAGACAAGACTTCCTTGCTTGATTATCCGAGTCCTCCCGACTCTAATCAAGGCTCCCTTGCTCTATCCACAAAGCTTCACTCACTTTGCTAGAGACTTCAACCTAATGCAAGGCTATGATCTAAAGTGATGCAAATGATGCAAGCACAAACAAATTAAGCTAGATGATCAATCAAGCAAAATGTACATGTTCAATGATAGTCTAGAATATGATTTCAACACTCAATCACAAAAGATATCTAGAAATCTAAACATGCAAAACAATAAGAACAATGGTATCAATATTCGATTTAGCACACTAAAAACCTAGTTCTTAGATCATGAAATAAAACATAGAAAATAACATGAAGCACATCACATATATGTTTTCTAGAATCAATTTCATGATAGATCAAGTTTAGCACAAATATATTCAAAACACATTACAAAGCTAAAACTCAATTAACAAATGATCAGATAACCCTAGCATGTGATCTAACATACTTCTTAACAAATTTCATCAATCAAATGGAAAGAATCAATAGTTGATCAAAATGAAATTGAAAAAGAAGAAGTTGAAAATCCAATACTGACCACGGACTGGAAATGGACCAACTGAGAAAAATGCCGAAGTCAACTGCCTCTGAAAATGCTTGGGGTTTGTAGCTCTCTTCGAGACCAACAATTTTGGTTTTTGAATCGAATGATTTCGAGTTCGTATGAGAGAGATATGATCAAAACAAGTAAGCAAAAATTGTTGAAAAACTGATGCGGGATTTGAGTGTTCTTCAAAAAAATTGCATAAGTGATGGAGGGAAGGAGGTTTGATTAAAATGAGGGAAAAGGAGAAGATTTCCGAGCAAATCACGTGGTGCCACATCAGCACCCCGTGGGGGGTGCGTGGGGCCCATGGGAGCAGAAGGCTCCCTTGCCCGTGGGGCCCACGGCCTCCCACACGGGCTGGCCAAGTGGCCACACGTGGTTTGCCCACCTCTCACGCGCTCCCTCGGTTCGTTGCCCCATATCTTGAGCATCCGACCTCCGATTTCGAATCTGTTTTCGGATTACGAACCATGACTCCCTCACGCACGACTATGACTACTCAAATTTGAAAAATGGTTGAGAAATCATCTCGGAATCCGATGATGAAATCAACACAACAAATGAGAACGAAAAGTAGCATAGTCAACTTGTTTGGACTCGAAACCTTATGAGTGAGTAACCGAAACGACCGGAACTCGATAAGGCATTAAATAAGAACATGTTCAAGTCCTAAACACAACATATGAAAACAAATAAACACATATTCACACAAACATGCCATATCAAAGAGATAGTCACAAAGCATGCAATTTCACAATGTTTGTCAATACAAGATCAATGCATGAGCATGCTATGAAGTGTGTGAATGTGTTATACCAAATGTTTGAACCACGATGCAGGGACACACATGTATGAATTGTGTGTGTGTGCGCTAACGCCTTGCAAGAGGGTGGAAGTCAAGTTTTACCTTTGACGATTTTCACCTCTTGAAGACGACTTTTGCACGAGATGTTGCTCTTCACTCTTTGAGCTTCCTTTCTTCAAATAATGTCCTAAGCAACAACTAATACAATCATAGAGTGTTTTGCAATGGAATCAAGCCAATACAAATAGTGAACCTTACAATCTCCCCCTTTGGCTATTCCATTGGCAAAAACACTCAACCTCACCATACAATGTTTCTCTCAAATAAACTCAAGATGATAGCATACTCTCAATCTCACATTACAAAGAAATTCCTAGACTAAAAAATCTTCAAATCTTCAAGAATTCCTCTTTCGGTCTTCAAAGTACCTATGAGAGAAAATAGCAACCAAAATAAGAGATCTTCTCTAAAGAAGAATGGTGAGTTATTTAACCAAACAACAAACATAGAAGATATCCCTTATCTCATACACGAATGCATTATCTCAAGTGAATAAAAAATGTTCAAGTTAAAGCATTCCCTTAGTTTCCCAATTTCCAAGAATCAACTATCCTTAACATTGTCAAGAAAGAATTCTTTCTCCCCCTTAAGACAAGAATTCTCCCCCTTAAGACAAAGTCACAATTAAGCACAAAGAGGAATAAGATTCACACAATTGGAACAATTTCCACACAAGGTGTGAAGTATACAAAAACTCCCCAATATCAAACATGGTGAGGTATACATTTTCTCCCCCTTTTTGTCAAGGAATAGACAAGGGACACAAGAGATAAAGAACGAGATATTAAGCAAACAAATCGTATAGAAAGCGAAAGTTGAATAAACTAAAGCTCCCCTTTAACATATGCTCCACATATTATCAACAAGTAGATTTGTTCACAAGGGACATCACACAATCACACAATCAAGCAATAAGAGAAAATATTTCATAACTTGTCAAAGTTCAAGAGAGAATCATAGATTTTCATTAATCTCTCAAAAATATTCTCACATTGCTAATGAATCAAGCACATAAGCAAAGTGTGTGTGTGTGAATGCTTCTCAAATATATAGTAGGAGTAATTGTGATATCAACATGCAAACTCTATCCACACCTATCCATCTAAAGCCTTTCCAAAAATAGGTCAAACCGATATTCATCCGGTTTTTGCTTTTAAAATGAATAGATATCAACATATGAGCGTGTGTGTGCATGTGGCTCGTTTTCCCGTTTCTATTTGTCAACCCGAGCTATTTCACAATTCTCAACTATACACCAATAAGCCTTTTATTTTTCATTTCTTTTAGGCTTAGAATCAAAGAATTTTTTTTTTTTTAATGATTCATTTCAACACTTCTTTGATTTTACTAACAAAAACATATACTCCTCATGGTGGCTTTCACTCATCACAATGGCGTAGCCCTTTCCTACATTGGGTGGCCTCACAACCAAGGTGTGTAGCCCTTTCCATGAGGGTGCTCGTTGATTACTATGTAGTGCCGAAGCAAAATGGATACATACCATAGGTCATCTATCATGTACTTAACAATAAACTTCTAGATGCATCCATTATCTACACATATTCAACCACATAAACTCAAAAACTAAAACATACAAGAGAAGCATTAGTGCACTTTTCAAAAATAAAATTTTTAAGCTCAAGTGCATGATCTAAAAACAATAAAAGATACTTGTTAAAGATCATTACTTCTCAAGTGAGTAGCTCTCAAAGACAATGATATACAATTAAAGTTTTGCTCATCAAGCCACTCACAATCACACAAAGACATCAATCAACACAAATCATGCCAATGGACATTCTAAGAGTTTTAAACCTCTCTTTGTCCAAGGGCTTAGTGAACAAGTCCGCAAGTTGATTTTTAGTAGGCAAATGCTCTAGAGTAACAATAGAATGTTCAACTAGATCTCTAATGAAATGATGCCTAATGTCTATGTGTTTAGTGCGGGAGTGTTGAACCGGATTTTTAGAGATATTAATGGCACTTAAGTTATCACAATAAAGTGTCATTTTTCCTTGTTCTATCTCATAATCCTTAAGGATTTGTTTCATCCAAAGTAATTGTGTGCAAGCACTTCCGACCGCAATGTATTCGGCTTCGGAAGAGGAAAGGGAAACCGAATTTTGTTTCTTACTTGACCAAGAAACCAAGTTATTACCAACATAAAAGCAACCGCCCGATGTGCTTTTTCGGTCATCTATGTTTCCCGCCCAATCCGCATCACAATAGCCTACAAGGATATCATTGGTATCAAATGAATAGAATAGACCAAGACTATGAGTTCCTTTGATGTACCTAATGATCCTCTTGACGGCTTTTAAGTGAGATTCCTTGGGATTTGCTTGGAATCTAGCACACAAGCCAACACTAAAGCAAATATCGGGTCTACTAGCCGTCAGGTAAAGTAGACTACCTATCATGCTTCTATAAAAGCTTTGGTCAACACTTTTCCCTTTTTCATCTTTGTCAAGTTTTAAAGTGGTGCTCATGGGAGTTTCAAAATCTTTTCCATTTTCTAGGCCAAATCTCTTAACTAGATTTTTAGCATATTTAGATTGATTCAACATTATGCCCATGCTAGTTTGCTTCACTTGCATTCCTAGAAAATAATTCAACTCACCCACCATACTCATTTCAAATTCACTTGACATAATACTAACAAATTCATCAACCTTGGTTTTATTAGTAGACCCAAAAACAATGTCATCAACATATATTTGTGCAACAAAAATATCATGATCATGATGTTTGATAAACAAAGTTCTATCAATGCCACCTCTCCTATATTGGTTGTCAACAAGATATTGAGTCAACCTATCATACCAAGCTCTTGGAGCTTGTTTAAGGCCATAGAGAGCCTTTTTCAATTTAAACACATGATTAGGAGAGTGTGGGTCTACAAAACCCTTAGGTTGTTCAACATACACTTCTTCTTGAAGGTATCCATTGAGAAAAGCACTTTTGACATCCATTTGAAATAATTTGAACTTTTTAATGCATGCAATGGACAACAAAAGTCTAATGGACTCGAGACGAGCAACCGGGGCAAACGTCTCATCAAAGTCAACACCCTCCACTTGAGTGTAACCTTGAGCCACTAGTCTAGCTTTATTCCTCACAATCTTGCCACTTTCATCGGTCTTATTCCTAAACACCCATTTAGTGCCAATTACATTTATATCTTTGGGTCTAGGAACTAAAGACCACACTTCATTCCTCTCAAATTGATTAAGCTCATCTTGCATAGCCCCAACCCAATATTCATCAACAATTGCTTCATTAATATTTTTGGGTTCACTTTGAGAAGTGTAGCAAGCATAGGATATTTGGTTAGCAATTTGATTTCTTGTTCTAACCCCTTCATTTAAATCACCTATGATGTCTCCTTGATAGTGTAAGTTTCTAAGTCTTGGGTGAGAATGTTCAACAACTTGGTCATTTTGTTGATTATCATTTAAAGCATTTTCCAACCCTTGACTTACAACTTCAACATGACTATTAATATCATCATCTTGACTAGAAATACTACTAGCCACATCAATAGGTGTATTAGTGTCATTTAACATGTTTTCTTTAGATTCATTGACACCATTATCATCACACAAATTAAGCATGCTAAGATCATCTATCTTCACATTGATAGACTCCATGATAGTCTTAGTAGTCAAGTTAAAGACTCTATATGCACGACTATTAATAGCATACCCAAGAAAGAGACCAACATCACTTTTTGCATCAAACTTTCCTAAGTGATCTCTATCATTCAAAATATAACATTTACTCCCAAAAGTGTGGAAGTAACTCACATTAGGCTTCTTGCCTTTCCAAAGTTCATAGGACGTTTGTTTTGTGCCGGGCCTTTTGAAAACACGATTTGACACATAACAAGCGGTATTGACCGCCTCGGCCCATAGGTTTCTAGGGACTTTCTTGCTATTGAGCATGACCCTAGCCATCTCTTGCAAGACACGATTTTTCCTCTCAACAACACCATTTTGTTGAGGAGTTCTAGGTGCGGAGAACTCATGAGAAATCCCTAAACCATCACAAAACTCACTGAATTTTGCATTTTCAAATTCCGTCCCATGATCACTCCTAATGCGACATATTTTCTTGATATCAAGACCTTTTTCATTTTGAACTTGATTACAAAACTTTTTAAAGTAATCAAAAGCCTCGGTCTTGTTTCTAAGAAAATAAACCCAAGTAAACCTAGAGAAGTCATCAACGCATACAAAAATGTACTTTTTGCCATTAATGCTCTCGGTTTGAATTGGCCCCATTAGGTCCATATGCACAAGTTCTAAAGATCTCTTGGTAGCTATGTAAGAATTTTTCTTATGAGGCACTTTGGTTTGCTTACCTAATTGGCAAGGTTCACAAACCACCTCAAGCTTTTTACCAAGATTAGGAAGACCTCTAACAATGCCATGTTTTTCAAGCTTTTTCAAATCTTTAAAATTCATGTGACCCAAACGTTGATGCCACAAATCAAGCTTATTGCACTCATGTGCCATGTTGCATGTGAGAGGATCTATCTCAAGACAATAGCAATTGTCTATAGACCTTTTGACTCTTAGGACGACATCGCCCTTTTTATCAATTATAGTGCATACATCTTTGTTAAAACTAACTTCTTGAAAAATTTCACACAAGTGAGTAATGCTTATCAAGTTAGCTTGTAACCCATCAACATACAAAGTATTGCGAAGTTTAGGCAATCCGGGGATACAAATTGTTCCCTTGCCAAGAACTTTCTTTTTGGTACCATCACCAAAAGTAACCCAACCTCCATCCTTTAAAACAAGATTCTTAAAGAACTCTTTGTTCCCGGTCATGTTCCTAGAGCAACCGCTATCTAGGTACCAAGAATAGGAGGAGTTGGCACGTAAAGCATATTGTGCAACATTACATTTAGATGTGTCTTTTCTAATCCACACATTTTTCACAACATGCTTCTCACTCTTACTTCTAACATGCTTTGACTCAATATTAGACTTTTCAACATGCACCTTGACCTCATTGGTCACATCTTCAAAAATATCAAACAAAGCATTATCAATTTTCTTATGCATAGTAGAGTGAGGCACAACACAAGATTTAGCAAGCAAGTCATCAACAACTCTTTCAACAACATGCTTTTCCAAGGTCTTCCTAGGTCTATTACTATATCCATACATGGATGATTGCCTAGGTCCATTCAAAGACATATCATGAAAAGCATTATCAAGTTTGCATTTCCGAATGTACTCAAAGCATCTAGGTCGAATATGTCCTATCATATTACAATGATGACAAATAGGAGTAAATTTGAGAAGTTTACCATTTGCATTTGCTTCCATAGCATTTGGTCTTCTCACAATTTTACCTCTTTGAAGAGTAACCCTTGATGCTTGACCTCTTGCATTTGAGGTTGTTGCTTCTTGATGCTTAAGTTGTTGAGTTCTCCCATTGAACATCCTTGTTGATGAAGAGGCACCTTTGGTAGCTTTCATAGCTTTACCTTGAGAGAGTGTACCTACAATTGATTCAATGCTTGCTTTGACAAAAGTAGATTTGTTAGATGAAGGAGTCTCCTTCTCATTGATATAACCCAAACCTCTTTTGTCACATGGATGCTTTCCACTTTTAATGAGGGTTTCAACTTTATTAGAACTAGATGACATCTTGCTAATCACCCTATTAGCCTCATCAAGTTTCTCACGAAGCATCCTAAGTTCAATGGCATACATTTCCGCTTTGTTATCACTAAACAAAACATCTTTATGTGATTTATCAAGCCATTGTTCATACTTTTTCTCTTGATTTAAATGCTCACTAAGTTTGGATTTAAGCACATTTTCAAGTTTCTTAGCATTAACAAGAGAACAATCTCTTTGCTCAATTTCTTGCTTCAAGATACCAAGTCTATCATTGCTATCTTTAAGATTCAATTCTAGACTTA
Organism: Acer saccharum; assembly: GCA_030490815.1. Lineage (NCBI taxonomy): Eukaryota > Viridiplantae > Streptophyta > Magnoliopsida > Sapindales > Sapindaceae > Acer > Acer saccharum. The sequence goes on from CM059867.1 coordinate 43,169,790, forward strand.
GAATCTTGTCTTTAAGTTCATCGAATTCTTTTGAGCCAAGAGCATGATCTTCTAGCTTCTTGTTGAGGGACATATTGACTTTAGATAAACGTTCATTTTCAAAAGTAAGATCATTGATCTTTTTCTCATCTAAGTCAATATGTTCAACAAAAGAAGTCACATAGGAATATACTTCCTTAATCATGATTTTATCACAAACAAAAGACAAACACAAAAATACTACAAAGAAAGGATCAATCTAAGTGCGTCTAGACACCCGCTCTGATACCAAATGAAATTTCCCTCAATGTAGTAGTGAAATATACCTAGAGGGGGGGGTGAATAGGTATAGGCTCCAAATTCTTCCAATTAAAAATAATGCGGAAAATTACAAGACAAATGCACACTTGAATAGATTTAGCAAATGAATTGAATTAACTAAGACATGAGTTAATCAATTTACAAGAAGTGCAAACAATGTAATATATGGAAGATAAAGGAAAGTAAAGCAAAATTAAACACAATGATTTTAACGTGGTAAAACCTCAATGAGGAAACATCCACGGGTTGATACCACAACCACCGGCGAAGCAATTCACTATGATGAAAAGGACTTACACACTCAAGCTACCAACTCATGATATCCGCTCAAGCTATCAACTCCTAGTCTACCCTCGGGCCTAGTGAACCACCTAGCCTACTCCCTATCCGAGATGTGTCCTACACCTCTAGGAAGCAACTTCCTATCCAAGACGCTCACGTCTCTAGGAAGATTTATTGCTTGCCTATCCGGATCCTCCCGACCCTAGACAAGACTTCCTTGCTTGATTATCCGAGTCCTCCCGACTCTAATCAAGGCTCCCTTGCTCTATCCACAAAGCTTCACTCACTTTGCTAGAGACTTCAACCTAATGCAAGGCTATGATCTAAAGTGATGCAAATGATGCAAGCACAAACAAATTAAGCTAGATGATCAATCAAGCAAAATGTACATGTTCAATGATAGTCTAGAATATGATTTCAACACTCAATCACAAAAGATATCTAGAAATCTAAACATGCAAAACAATAAGAACAAAGGTATCAATATTCGATTTAGCACACTAAAAACCTAGTTCTTAGATCATGAAATAAAACATAGAAAATAACATGAAGCACATCACATATATGTTTTCTAGAATCAATTTCATGATAGATCAAGTTTAGCACAAATATATTCAAAACACATTACAAAGCTAAAACTCAATTAACAAATGATCAAATAACCCTAGCATGTGATCTAACATACTTCTTAACAAATTTCATCAATCAAATGGAAAGAATCAATAGTTGATCAAAAATGAAATTGAAAAAGAAGAAGTTGAAAATCCAATACTGACCACGGACTGGAAATGGACCAACTGAGAAACATGCCGAAGTCAACTACCTCTGGAAATACTTGGGGTTTGTAGCTCTCTTCAAGACCAACAATTTTGGTTTTTGAATCGAATGATTTCGAGTTCGTATGAGAGAGATATGATCAAAACAAGTAAGCAAAAATTGTTGAAAAACTGATGCGGGATTTGAGTGTTCTTCAAAAAAATTGCATAAGTGATGGAGGGAAGGAGGTTTGATTAAAAGGAGGGAAAAGGAGAAGATTTCCGAGCAAATCACGTGGTGCCATGTCAGCACCCCGTGGGGGGCGTGTGGGGCCCACGGGAGCAGAAGGCTCCCTTGCCCGTGGGGCCCACGGCCTCCCACACGGGCTGGCCAAGTGGCCACACGTGGTTTGCCCACCTCTCGCGCGCTCCCTCGGTTCGTTGCCCCATATCTTGAGCATCCGACCTCCGATTTCGAATCCGTTTTTGGATTACGAACCGTGACTCCCTCACGCACGACTATGACTACTCAACTTTGAAAAATGGTTGAGAAATCATCTCGGAATCCGATGATGAAATCAACACAATAAATGAGAACGAAAAGTAGCATAGTCAACTTGTTTGGACTCGAAACCTTATGAGTGAGTAACCGAAACGACCGGAACTCGATAAGGCATTAAATAAGAACATGTTCAAGTCCTAAACACAACATATGAAAACAAATAAACACATATTCACACAAACATGCCATATCAAAGAGATAGTCACAAAGCATGCAATTTCACAATGTTTGTCAATACAAGATCAATGCATGAGCATGCTATGAAGTGTGTGAATGTGTTATACCAAATGTTTGAACCACGATGCAGGGACACACATGTATGAATTGTGTGTGTGTGCGCTAACGCCTTGCAAGAGGGTGGAAGTCAAGTTTTACCTTTGACGATTTTCACCTCTTGAAGACGACTTTTGCACGAGATGTTGCTCTTCACTCTTTGAGCTTCCTTTCTTCAAATAATGTCCTAAGCAACAACTAATACAATCATAGAGTGTTTTGCAATGGAATCAAGCCAATACAAATAGTGAACCTTACACTGAGCATGAAGCGGCAGACTTGCGTAATCGGTTGTCTTCTCACGAACTCATCTTCGATAATCTAAAAGCTGTGCTGGAGGCTGAAGCAGTTGATCGTTTCAAGAGATCCCCTGCCTGCGATGCGCTTTAGTTGCGCGAATTTGAAAAAGGCATGAGGCAATCGAAGAAGTTCTTCGCCATGAAGGATCATTCGAATGAGAAGGCTCTGAGGCGCTTCGACAGGTCTCTTCAACAGCACATGGACAGTGGTGTGGGCTGGAGCAAATAAAACGATGGAAAGCCCACTGTCGTTACAACAGGACTGAACCTCATCCTATGCATCTTAAGATCCCCAGCAAGCGTGTCTTTAATACTTACTACTCAGGTAAGAAGGGCAGCTTTTCCGGTTCTGGTGCTGAGCCCGACTTGGGTCCTGTTGCTGGAAGGGATTATGAGCCTTTCATGCCAGAAGGGGATGAGGAAGTCACCTGGCCTTCTGAAGAAGAAATTGAAGATGAGGAAGATAGTGAGGGCCCTCCTGCAGCTAGTTGAGTTTTGGGTCTTTTACACTGTAGGACTGTAAATTTCTATACCTGATGGAGACATTTAAATTTTTATGTCTTCTTTTCTTTTGCTCCTTCATTTGTAATCCTTCAATTGTAAATGACATTTATTTTGTTAAGTTATAAACTCTTTTATTTTTGTTCAGCTGCCTTTGCTGAGTTTTCGGCTTACTCAGTATTTTCACCAAGTTTTAGCATATTTTATAGCTCTATTCAGCTGCCATTGCTGTATTTTGGTGTACTCAGTGTTTGTCAGGACGTATCCGACCATACACCAAGTTTTTAACATGTTTTGTTTGTTCAGCTGGCTTTCTCGCTTCTAGGGATTCTATTTTCCCGTAATGGCGATTGCCACTTTTCGTAACTTGGGATTTTATTTATCGCCAGTTCTCGTTGCTGCGAGTATGAAACTCGTCTTTATGTGATGGTAGCAATATACGATGGCGAATGCCCTTTGTGACTGGCGAGTGAAATTGCGAATTCTCAGTAATAAATTACTCTTTTATTGAATGTTTCCTGCAGCTTTTGTTAACATAGTCATAAAGAAAATGCTAAAACGAAAACTGTTCTAAGAAATAATAAAAAGGTTAAAAAAACTCTAAACTTGACAAACTGCGCATTGCATGGACGAGGTAGTTCGCCAAAACCCTCTCGAGTAATGCGATATGCCCCGTGGCCAGCTATGCCTGTAATTTGATAAGGCCCTTCCCATTTGTCTGCGAGTGATCCTGCAGCTTTGTCTCTTGTTCCTGGGTTCACCCTTTTAGCATTAAGTAGCTAAGCGAGAACCTTCTTTCACGCACATGTGAGTTGTAATATCTGGCTACCCTCTGTTGGTACGCAGTATTCCTTATTTGTGCGTGCTCTCTTCTTTCTTCTAACTCATGCAGACCGCATTTTAGCATATCAATGTTGAGTTCTGGTTGAAAGAGTTGTACCCTTGGTGAAGAGAAAGATGTTTCCACGGGAATGACAGCTTCAGCTCCATATGCCATGGAATATGGGGTCTCACCTGTTGAACCCCTCTCTGTGGTTCAGTACGCCCAGAGCACCTGTGGTAATTTATCTGCCCAGCTGCCCTTTTTTGCTGCCAACTTAGCTTTCAGGTTGTGTTTTATGATATTGTTTACTGCTTCAGTCTGGCCATTCGTCTGCGGATGTGCTGGGGAGGCGTAGTAGTTGTTGATGCCTTACTTGTCACACAGCTCCCTGAATTTCTTACCATCGAATTGGGTCCCATTGTCCGTGATGATGGTGTTTGGTATCCCAAATCTGTATAGGATATTTTTCTTTACAAAGCTTATAGTGTTCGCTTCTGTTATATGTACCAATGGTTCGGCCTCTACCCACTTTGTAAAATAATCCACGGCTACTATAGTGTGCTTTGCTCCTCCAATTGCTGTTGGCATTGGGCCGATCAAGTCAATTCCCCACATGGCGAATGGCCAAGGCGAGGTAATACTTTGCAAAAGTTCAGGTGGTTGACGGATGTTATTGGCAATTTTTTGACACGCCTTACATCTTGCTGCCACTCTTTTAGCGTCGACGAATAGTGTTGGCCAGTAAAAACCCTGCCTTAATGTTTTGTGGGCTAGGCTGACACCCCCAGCGTGGTTCCCACAATTTCCACTATGTATGCTTCTCAGGATACCTTCTGCTTCTTCAGGTCCAACACATCTCTGCAGTGCCCTTGAATACCCCCTTTTGTACAGTTCTCCATTGAGCACTGAATATCTTGTAGCTCTGTATTTCAACCATTTTGCCTCTAATGGGTCACTTGGGAGTACATCATTGACGAGATATTCTTTGATTTGTATGATCCAGCTGTTCCTCTCGCCAAAGACTGCCCCCACTTCTTTTGATCCAGCTGGAGATATTTTTGGGCCAGATGTTGATTGTGGCAGATGCCAATTTGGCCAAGGCATCAGCCTGTTTGTTTTCTTCTCTGGGGACATGAACAATTCTGTATTCTTTAAATCTTTCTAACAGTTCTTTTGCTAATCCCAGGTAGGTGATCATGCTTTCATCTCTCGCCTGGTATTCATCTAGCACCTGATTGACAACAACTTAAGAGTCGCTGAAGATTTCTACCTCATCTGCCCTTAGGATTGTGCAAACTTTTAAACCTGCTATGAGTGCCTCGTATTCAGCTTGATTGTTAGTAGCTTTAAAGTCAAAACGTAAGGCACATTCGACTGAATCTCCTTCCGGGGTTGACACTACTACCCTTGCCCCGCTGCCGTGCGTATTTGACGAGCCATCAATGCGGAGTTGCCATTTGAATACTTTCTTATTTTGCTCCACCATCATTCTCGCCACCTCTATGCTTGGCTCGGTGAACTCTGCTATAAAGTCTGCCACTGCTTGTGCTTTAATTGCTGTTCTTGGGAGATACTCTACATTGAATTCACTTAACTCGATCGCCCACTTCGTTAATCAACCAGATACTTCTGGTTTCTGCAGAATTAATTTCAGTGGGCAGTTGGTGTATATCCCGATTATATGAGCCTGGAAATATGGCCTTAACTTTCTTGCTGCTGTTATTAGAGCAAGTGCCATTTTTTTCGGCCGGCGTGTACCTTGTTTCGGCTAGTAACAATGATTTGCTGGTGTAGTATATTGGTTTCTGAATCCCCTCTTCCTGTCTTACCAGCACGGAACTTGTGGCTACTTCAGAGACGGACAAGTACATATACAGTGTCTCTCCTGTTTCTGGTTTTGATAACAGCGGTGCCTGCCCAAGGTAATCTTTCAAGGCCTGGAAAGCTCTTTCACAATCCTCATTCCACTCGACTCCCTTTCCTTTCTTTAGGGCTTTAAAAAATGGTAGGCATCGGTCTGTTGACTTAGCTATGAACCTGCTCAGCGATGCTAGGCACCCCGTGAGTCTTTGGATGTCCTTTAAAGTTCTTGGCGAAACCATTTTTGCTAGTGCTTGGATTTTTTCAGGGTTCACCTCTATTCCTCTTTGATGTACTTGATATCCGAGAAACCTCCCAGATGGTACGCCGAATACACATTTTGCTGGATTCAACTTCATTCCATACTTAACCAGCACATCGAATGTTTCCCTCAGGTTATCTATATGTCTATCTGCTGTGATGCTTTTTGTCAGCATATCGTCAACGTAAACCTCCATATTTCTCCCAATTTGCCTGGCGAACATTTTGTTGACTAAGCGCTGGTAAGTTGCTCCAGCGTTCTTCAAGCCGAATGGTATGACCGTGTAACAATACAACCCCTGGTCTGTGGTGAACGCTGTCTTCTCCTCATCTGGCTTGTGCTTCTTTATCTGGTTATATCCTTCTTGCAAAACCAAGACACCAAGTTGTTGCCTAGAAAGAAGCAACCGCCCGATGTGCTCTTCCTATCATCACAATTTCCTGCCCAATCCGCATCACTAAAGCCTACAAGACTAGCATTAGTGTCAAAAGAGTACCAAATCCCATAGTTGGATGTCCCATTCACATAGCGAATGATCCTCTTCACGGAAGAGAGGTGGGACTCCTTAGGATCCGCTTGGTACCTAGCACACACACCCACACTAAAAGATATATCGGGCCTACTTGCGGTCAAATAAAGCAAGCTACCTATCATGCCATGATATAGAGTTTGTTCCACACTTTTACCACTAGCATCCTTGCTTAGCTTCAAAGTGGTACTCATGGGTGTATCACAATGTTTGGCTTTCTCTAAACCAAACTTCTTCACTAGGTTCTTAGCATATTTGGCTTGGGTTATGAAAATCCCATCATTCATTTGCCTAATTTGCAAACCTAGGAAGTAACTTAGCTCACCAACAAGACTCATCTCAAATTCAAGAGACATGACATCAACAAATTGTTGTACTTTGGTGTTGTTGGTGGAGCCAAACACTATGTCATCAACATATATTTGAGCTATGAAAAGCTCATCATTGTCTCTCTTGATGAATAGTGTCTTGTCAACACTACCTCTTGTGTAGTTATTGTCAACAAGAAATTGAGTGAGGCGCTCATACCAAGCCCTCGGTGCTTGTTTCAACCCATAAAGTGCCTTCTTGAGGCGATAGACATGATTGGGGTGGTGTGCATCCACAAACCCCTTAGGTTGTTCAACAAACACTTCCTCTTGCAAGAAGCCATTGAGGAAGGCACTCTTGACGTCCATTTGGTGCAATTTGAACTTGTGCACACAAGAGATGGACAAGAGAAGCCTAATGGACTCTAAGCGGGCAACGGGAGCAAAAGTCTCCTCAAAGTCGATACCCTCAATTTGAGAGTACCCTTGTGCTACAAGTCTAGCCTTGTTCCGCACTATGTTGCCATCCTCATCGGATTTGTTCCTAAATATCCATTTTGTGCCTATGACATTAGTGGTCTTAGGCCTAGGAACTAGAGTCCAAACCTCATTCCTTTCGAATTGGTTTAGCTCTTCTTGCATGGCAAGAACCCAAAATTCATCATTTAAGGCTTCTTCAACCTTTTTGGGTTCTATTTGAGAGGTGTAGCATGTAAAGCTAATTAGATTAGCTATTTGACGCCTAGTTCTAACACCCTCATTAACATCTCCAATAACATCCTCTTTGTTATGGAGTCTTCTAACCCATGGAGCGGGTTCATTAGAGTCCAAGTTAGGAACTCTAGTACTAGGTTGTGTGACTTCATTAGATGTCCCAACATTGGGAGTCACCACAACCCTCTCCAAATGAGAGTCATCCTCTAAAACATCCTCCTCCTCATGATCATTAGTCTTGAGCCTTGTATCATCAATTACAACATTCGATAATTCCATGACGGTTCGAGTCTTCAAGTTGAAAACTCTATAGGCTCTACTATTCAAGGCATAGCCAATAAAGATACCCTCATCACTCTTAGCATCAAACTTGCCAAGTTGATCACGGTCATTTAAAATGTAGCATTTGCTCCCAAATGTGTGGAAGTAGCTAACATTTGGCCTCTTGCCTTTCCATAACTCATAGGAGGTGTTTCTAGTACCGGGCCTTAGGAACACTCTATTTCCTATATAGCAAGCCGTGTTGATGGCTTCGGCCCATAGGTTCCTAGGGACATTGTTGCTAAGCAACATCACACGGGCCATCTCTTGGAGGACCCTATTCTTCCTCTCAACAACTCCATTTTGTTGAGGTGTCCTAGGAGCGGAAAACTCATGGGAGATGCCTAAGCTATCACAATAGCTTTCAAAAGAGGCATTCTCAAACTCTCTCCCGTGGTCACTTCTAATCCGTTTAATGCTTCTAATGTTAGAATTCATTTCATTTTGCAATTTAGTACAAAGCATTTTAAACTTATCAAAAGTTTCGGATTTTTCTCTAAGAAAATATGTCCATGTAAATCTAGAGAAATCATCAACACAAACAAAAATGTATCTCTTTCCACCCAAACTTTCGGTTTGCATGGGACCCATGAGGTCCATGTGGAGAAGCTCAAGAGGCTCCTTGGTGGAGAGATACTTGCCCTTTTTGTGCATGCTTTTGGTTTGTTTTCCTTGTTGGCAAGGTCCACAAATACCATTGGCTTTCTTCCCAAGCTTAGGGAGGCCACGCACACACTCGAACTTTCCAATGGTTCTTAAATCCCTAAAGTTCATGTGGCCAAATCTTTCATGCCACAACTCAACTTGCTCATTCATGGACACATTGTTTGAGACTATTCTAGCTTCAAGACAATAACAATTGTCGCTAGATCTCATACCTTTCAACAAGGTTTGTCCATCGGGCTTTAGAATTGAGCAATCATTTTTATTAAACAAGACGGAATATCCTTCATCACTTAGATGTGAAATGCTTATTAAATTGGCTTTCAAGCCATCAACAAATAAAGCATCGGATAAGGAGGGTAAACCGGGAACGGAAATGGATCCTTTCCCTACAACCTTCTTTTTGGATCCATCACCAAAAGTGACATATCCACCTTCCTCCATAACAAGAGTCTCGAAGAAACTCTTGTTTCCCGTCATGTGCCTAGAGCACCCACTATCCAAATACCAAAAATTAGAAGAATTTGCCTTCAAGGCTATTTGTGCAACATGGCAAACATTTTCATTCTTTCTAATCCACTTAGCAACAATTTTAACTTTCTTAGTGGTCTTTGGTACATGTGCTCCACTATTCCTAGGATCATGCAAATTAATATTATCATTCCTAGGAACATGCATCATGGCTCTTTTCTTTTTCTTCTCTATCATGCTTCTAGTTTTGCACATTTTTATATAGCGAAAGCATTGTGGTCTAATATGACCAACAAATCCACAAAAGTGACAAATAGGAGTAAAATAAGGAATCATACCTTGTCCTTGTCTTTGTGGATGAAAGGGTTCAATGCGTCTTCGTTGTTGAACCGGTCTAGGTTGCTTCCAAGCTTGAGGTTGCATGATAGGCCTCTTTCCTTTGTGAGCCATTTGAGGAGGAATGTTGGCTTGAGGAACCCTAGGGAGTTGAGCTTGAGGTTGCCTTCTTGGCCCCATCTTCACTTGAGCATTTGAACTTTGTCCTATTTCTAACTTCTTCCTAAGAAGTTGCACAAATGAAGTTTCTTCCTTCTTCAAGCTCTTGACAAATACGGTCTTGTTAGAGGTTGAGATCTTCTTGCCATCTTCATACCCAAGACCCCTCTTGTCACATGGACTCTTTCCAACACCAAGCATATGGTCAAGCTTCTTGGTGCTAGAATCCATCCTAGTCATAGATTCTCTAACTTCTTCAAGCTCCCTCTTTAGGCTATCCTCATTCCTCCTAGATAAGACTAACTCCTCTTTTAGCTTATCTTCCATCTTCTTGAATTTCTCCACTTGTTCACTTAAGTGGTCATTATGAGATGCAAGCTCAAGATTTTCTTCCCTCAACATCTTGATCTTTCTTGTGCTCTTGATTGCTAAATCATTAAACTTGGCATGATATTTAGCAAACTCCTTTTTCTCCATAAATCCATTCATGGAGTTAGAAGAGGAATCACTTTCTACTTCACTTGAGTCATTTTCCTCTTGACTCATTTCCTCTCTCTCACTAGCACTTTTGCTTTTATGGGAGGAGGCAAAAGCTAGGAGATTAGCCATGAGCTCTTCATCATCCGAAGACTCATCTCCCTCATAAGAGTCATCACTACTTCCACTCCAAGTGGCGGCCATCACTTTCCCTTTTTCTTCTCAACATGATTTGCACAATCGGGGGCAAAATGACCTATGCCACCACACTCGAAACAACGGACCCCTTTCCTTTCGGTCCTTTCTTGCCTAGGTTCAAACTTCTTGAAAGAGCCCTTTTTCTTCAAATCTTGACCTTTTGACCCAAAGCTCTTCCTTCTAAACTTCATAACCTTGTTGAACCTTTTTACAAACAAGGCAAGGTCTTCATCCGAGTCAACCTTCTTTTCCTCCTTTTCATCCTTGGAGGTTTTTAAAGCAATTCCTTTTTGCTTTTTAGTGGGTGTGGAGATAGGCCCCTTCCTAGACTCATAAGCTAGAAGTCTCCCAATCACCTCACTCGGCTTCATATCCTTATAACCACTATTTTCTTCTAAAGCCGTCACCTTCGATTCAAACCTATCGGGTAGAGATCTCATAATCTTTTGCTTGATTCTCCTATCCGAATATGGATCACCAAGTTGATGGCTTTGGTTGACTATATCCATCAACTTGATCTCGAAGTCGTTGAAGCACTCATTCTCCTCCATCTTGAGCATCTCGAATTGAGTTTGGAGGACTTGAAGCTTAGAGTCCTTCACCACTTCGGTTCCCTCATGTGCAATCTCTAGGATGTCCCATGCTTCCTTAGCTATCCTAGTATTTTGAATCAACTTGTATTGATTTTCGTCCATAGCACACAAGATGGCATGCATCGCCTTCCTATTCCACTTTGAAGCCTCAAACTCTTGCGCGTTCCATTGCGCCTTTGGCTTCAAAACATCTTCTCCTCCACCCGTGGGAGTCATCATAGGGAGATCATATCCGTCTTCCACCGCCATCCATGCACGGTCATGAATTTGGCATATGTAGGATTCCATCTTCCCTTTCCATTGGGAATAGTTCAATCCGGTAAGAAGTGGAGGCCTTGTGCTAGAAGCACCTTCGTTGCTACCACCGTTTCCACCGTTTCCACTCATAGTGTTTATGAATGAATGAAATGAATGCAAATGTATGAATGATCAAAAATCACACAAAATGCAAAACACACCAAAATAAGCAAGGATCACCTATGTATGTCTAGGAACCCGCTCTGATACCAATTGAAACTAATTATAGCACGGTGTGTATAAAACTATCTAGAGGGGGGGTGAATAGATTTTACGCTTTTTACCCAATTTTTGGTGTTAGTCAAAATTACGAAATTACCCTCAAGATAAAATAAACAAGCAAGTGTAATATGGTGCGGAAATTAAATTGACACTTGATTTTTACGTGGAAACCCTCACGGGAAAAACCACGGGCTATGTAAGTAAGCCACACTCGAACCTCGAATCCACTAAATGTGCAAACGATTACAACCTAATCCCGGAAGTAATCACACACCTACCTAATCCCGGTATGAGTGAACCTAGTCCGATTTTGCTTGCGATCTAAGCAACCTAATCCCGATTGCTACACACAAGACTTAGCTTCTCTTGAAGAGAATACAACCCTAAGTGAATATATGAAAATATCCAAAATGCAACATAGAGCAAGGGAAACCCTATATGCTTATCTAAGATGATTAATATGCAATTAAGAACAATCCTAGATATCAAAACTAAATGACATGTCAAATAGTTAAGCTAATCAATATCAAGCACAAAACCTAATATGCTAGCACAATACAACTTCTCAAACATACATCATACTAATCTCAATCTTGTATTCAACAAATATAAAATCACATACAAGTAATTAAATTGAGATTGCTAGATAAGAGAAACACAAAATATGTAAGATATTAGTGAAAAACTTACCAAGCAAAGTATGATGAAGAATCCATGCAAGATGTCATCTAGATGATCTAAGATGATACTAGATGATGATTGATGATCATGGAAAAAGTGTTTGAGTAATTAAAAATGAGTTCTTGGAATTTTTCTTCTCTTTGAAAAATATCCTAAGTATGAAATCTGAATATGAACTCTCTTAATTGACCTAAAGACAAAATGGCATATATATAGGGTGCCAAGCCAAAGTGAGGTCGTTTAAGTAAGTTTCAAAGAAACGCGCCAATCGGCGGTTTCAATCGGCGGTCTGTGGCCGCCGATTACAACCGCCGAATTGCTCCCGGAGAAACAGGGGAGAAACGGCGGTTCCATTCGGCGGTTTCGTGACCGCCGTTTCCACCGCCGAATTAAAATCAATCAGGTCTGAAACGGCGTTTCATATCGACGGCCATCCAACCGCCGATTCAACCGCCGAAATCAAAAGGCGGTTTCATTCAGCGGCCAGGCCGCCGATCACGACCGCCGATCACCAATAGAGGTGAAAACCAAGGAGATGCCAAGTGCATCTCCATAGGCGGTCTTCGCGCAAAACCAAGCACATTCTAGTGCGTGCGCGGACGTTTCCGAACACTATCGGGAAACGAATTACAAGACACAAAAACACACAACAAGATACAACATCAAAGTGCTAGTGTGTAAAGTGACATGTGAAGAGAATGCACACATGAACAAGTATGCTAAGTGAGTGTGTGCAACTATCTCTTCAAGATAAGTAAGCACATAGAATTTACCTTTGGTACTTGTCAATAGTGAGGTCTTCAAAAGGGCCTAAGCAATAACAACAACATCTAAGCTACCCTTACAAAGCATCCCCACATGTGGTTTGATCACGAAATAAGCCAATTAAAAACAACGGGAATCCTAATATATATATATATATGTATACAGATTTTATATTATCAGTTCGTCCTGATAATAAATATATCAGGACGAAGAATGTGAACTACTAGATTTACATACTTTAACTCAAAGTGTATGCACTTGTTAAAACTTTTCCATAATCTGTAATCCACATTCTTCGTCTTTATTGTTAGGACGAACTGACAATAGAAAGACTGTATATATATATAAATATATATATTTAAAAAAAAAACCAACTTCCTCTTTATCTTTACTCTTTGTCAAATCCATCTTTTATAGATATAAATAAACCATTTGATCAATTTTTACTAGTGATCCTAAAGATTTTAGATATCGGTGGTGGTGGTGGGATCATGGAAATCTAACATAAAACTATTTTCAACTCACAGAGGCATTTTATTAATCATTTGGTAGTATGGTACTCCACTTTCAAGTGTAGTTTTATCCATATTTATTATATATCAATACATCCACCAAATATCTGAAATCAAATAAAAAGTCTAAAAAGTATTGAGGGAGAGGGCAAGACAATTTTGGGTTCAAGTTATTTATATATATCACTAAAAAGTCTGGAAAATCCATTTTGTCATGAAATCCTAAAAATCTTGATCTCAATCCAATACCAATAGACAATTTGTTGCCTCTTGAAAGTCTAGATCCAATACAACAAGACAATATGGACTTTTAAAAAAAAATAATTAAAAAAAAAAAAGTCTAGATCCAATAACACAAAACAATATGGACTTTTTAAAATAATTTTAAAAGTCTTGATCGAATACCACCAGACTTATCTAACTTGTTAAAAAGTCTTAATCCAATACCAACAAACTTTTACTTCCCCAAATTGTCTAATAAAATCTTGAACCAATACACCCACCAAATATCTGAAATCAAATAAAAAGTCTGGAAAGTATTGAGGGAGAGTGCAAGACAATTTTGGGTTCAAGCTATTTATACATATCACTAAAAAGTCTGGAAAATCCATTTTGTCATGAAATCCTAAAATCTTGATCTCAATCCAATACCAACAGACAATTTGCTGCTTCTTGAAAGTCTAAATCCAATACCACAAGACAATATGGACTTTTTAAAAAATTTTACAAGTCTAGATCTAATACCACAAGACAATATGGACTTTTTAAGAAAATCTTAAAAGTTTTGATTGAATACCACCAGACTTATCTAACTTGTTAAAAAGTCTTAATCCAATACCACCAGACTTTTACTTCCTCAAATTATCTAATAAAATCTTAAACCAATACAACCCCCTACTTTCGTGATTATTAAAAGCAATGGTGTTCACTAGGATTGCTTTTGTGATTTTTGAATACGTAAATGTTTTTATCTTGATGTGCAATACTTTGGGTTATTTCTGAGACCTTAAAGTGGAAGTGGGCATCACATGCCATAAAACTTCGGGAACATACCGTTGAAGAATTGAATATTCTAATGAAATCAAATTTGTGTCTTGCCCTTGTTTTATTTTTAAAAGCAATGATGGTTAGTGTGGTAGCCAAAAATGGCCCAAATTTAAGGCCCAATATGTTAAAGCCCAAACTTTGTAATACAAGATCCTACCCAAGTCCATTATGTTGGATCGACCCAAAGTAAGCATCAGCAGCAGGACTTGATCTTTGAGGGACCAAGTCAAAACCTCAGAGATACTGGGTAGATAATATGGAGAGAATATCTCTATAAATCTCACCCACGATCAGGTACGGTGAGGGAGACGTTGGAGCTACATCTTCCACTATAAATAAAAGAGCTCCCTCACTTGAAAGCTCTCCGAATTCTCTCCTATCAAAAGCTTACTAAAAGCGTACTAAAACTCTGCTTATAAAACATTCCAGCAATCGGAATTTGATAGGATTAACGATTACGATCATCACAGAATATTGCTTAGCCCAAGCACACCTAATGCTAAATAACTTAAACCCATCTTCGCTCTATTTGTATTATTTTTGTTCTAATTTTACTTGCAGGTTCAACAAGGCACCCGACCTAGGTCGAAAGACATAATCTTGCAGGTTCAAACGAGGAGACGACTTCATTCATCCTACAAGTTCAAGCGAGTTGCCTTGGGCCTAACACAACCCGACCCGATTCACATAACGCGTAATTCGACCACTTATAGTTTGGCGCCCACCGTGGAGCCCATTGCAACTATTTTTTGAACTTAGTCAAATCACTCGAGCAACCAATCATGTATGGAGGTGGAGCTATCCCAACCGTCGAAGAGTAGATCGCTGCATTGACTGCTCAAATGATTGCAAACGCTGAGAAACTGTAGGCGCTCAAAGTAGAGAATGCAGTGATCCGAGCAACGAATGAAGAATTGCAAGCCTTGGTCGATGGAGTAGCACCTGATTCAATGACGTCAGAACATCCAGTCTTAGCTCCAAACGATGAACAGGTTGTCGATCGAACAGCTCCAAAAGCACCAGGTAACCCCATCAGACCAGATATAAATCCGGTCGACCAGTAGAATCAGCCGACGCCTCAGACAGCTCGAGTCGAAATCGATCTTAACAATATGCTAGTCCGGAATGAGATGCCAAACGAGCAGGATCCAGCCATGAACCCACAGCCCGACAACGTCAGCAGGACAACCGCATCACTTCAGTCAACGCCCAGATTGGTAAAACCCGGATTTGATTTACCATTGTTTGCTAATTTGAAATTTTCTCGCAGGTTTGCAAAAGTGGAGGTGTTTATTCAAAGAATTCCTGGAGTTCTAGCTCCAATAAAGAAAAGTACAGCCAACAGCTTCATCGACTCACCATTTGTCGATGCAATTGCTCTCACCAAAATGCCCAGAAAATTCAACTTCGCAAACATGAAGCAGTACAAAGGGACGACATATCCGGATGACCATATAGCATAGTACAAACAAAGGATGTTCACTGCTGCAATTCCACGTGACCTGAGAGAAGCGTGCATGTGCAAAGCCTTCGGATTTAGCCTTAATGGCCCTGCTTTACAATGGTATACTAATTTACCTAACAATTC
Organism: Acer saccharum; assembly: GCA_030490815.1. Taxonomy (NCBI): domain Eukaryota; kingdom Viridiplantae; phylum Streptophyta; class Magnoliopsida; order Sapindales; family Sapindaceae; genus Acer; species Acer saccharum. The sequence continues at coordinate 43,185,588 of CM059867.1, forward strand.
TATCAATTCTTTTGCGCAGCTGATAGATACATTCGTGGAGCAATTTGCAAGCAGTCGCAAGCTGGAGAAGCAGTCGGACGACCTATATACAATAACGCAAAGACCTGGCGAAAATTTGAGAACTTATGTCAGACGCTTCAACAGAGAGAAAGTACAGATCCCACATTGCAATCAAGCGACCACTGTCTACGTCTTTAGGAAAGGCCTCAGGTTTGATTCCGACTTATATAAAGAACTTAATAAATATCCTTGTAGGACAATGGAAGATGTATTGGCAAAAGCATGGGCCCAAATCAAATGGGAGGAAGATGAAGCAAATTTCATTGGAAAAGCCAATAGTAGTTATGGAAGTCAACGAAACGATCGAGTCGACAGAAGGTCTAACGACAGAAGGTCAGTACCTTATCCAACGAGCGACAGAAGGAATACTCAACCGCGACACGAGGGTTCCAGTGAGAGAAATTCCTACGGGCGTAGCAACTCAAGGTCGAATCGACCACGGGTGGAAGCATCAGAGTATAACCTTAGCATCAAACCAGTCAACCTCGTAACAGTAATGAAGGAAATGGGAAAAACAGTCAAGTGGCCACGAAGGATGAACGCACTCCCAGAACATCGAGATGCAAGGCTCTGATGCGAGTTTCATGGTGATCACGACCATCGTACGGAAGATTGCATCGCCCTTAAATATAAATTCGTAGAGCTCTTAAAGCAGGGACATCTACGAGAATTCCTAACTGACAAGGGTAAACAAACTCTCGTAAGACACAATGACCAGAGGCAAGCCAGTGCGAACGACAGTCCTCCAGAACCACCTAGACAAGATAGAGTGATCAATTACATTGCAGGTGGATCTGAAGTTAGTGGCATAAGCTATTCTGCAGCAAAGAGGCATACACAAGTGTTGAATGTTGAAATTCAACCAAACTAGGAACACCCGCCAAAAGTCGACGAGACTGTCACCTTTAAGTTTACCGACAAATCAGATTTGTTTTCTCCTCACCATGTTACATTAGTTATTTATTTTCATATTGCTAATTGTCTAACTAAATGCATTTTAATCGACAATGGTAGTTCTTGTAATATTTTATTCAACAGTGCTCTGAGAGAAATGCAGGTCGATGAAGCCAAACTTAGCTGTCGAACGACCATGCTGACAGGCTTCTGATCGCGCTCCAAATGTTCACATTTAGTGCTCCCTTTTCCTATCTTTTGTGTTCATTTCCGAGCACTTTTGTGTATATAATGTGTGTTTTAGCTATGTGCAGGTAAATATCCCATATGGAAGGTGTTTGTATCGAAAATGGGCAAAACAGGGCAATTATGTGTGAAGAAGACCACGGCTGGTTCGTGCCGCTGGAATGAACCCGCGGAGTAGAGGAGCATGAACCAGCGGAGCACCATGGCTAGTTCAGACCTTCTGGCTGGCTAGATATGTTCCGTAGAACCGAACCCGCCAGGATTCTTGCTAGTTCGTACGGCTAGACATTTCCCGCGGAATGAAGTGCACGAACTCGCTAGCTAGTTTGTACCTTCTGTCTGGCTAGACATTTCCCGCGGCATGAAGTCGCCAAAACTCTGGCTAGGCATGTCTCGCGGCATGAACCCGCCAGACCCTTTTTCGAGCTAAAATGATGATATTTTACAGGGGTAATTCGGTCTTTTCATACCCTCATTCCTGCCTAAAAAGTGCCTAACTATATATACACCTTTTTAGCTTCTCTTTTAAGTGTACACCACCCCACTTTGCTCCAAGAAACCCCTTTCTTGGATTGAGCACAACAAAAAAGAGAGAGCAACTCCAAGCTTCCATGGGGGATTTTCCTCCATGGAAAGCCTTCCATGGAGAGTAGATATGCAGAGATATGAGGGCTTGTGTGTCAAGCCATAAGGAGTTTCATAGATAGGGAGAGCTTTTGGAGGCTTGTCTTCAAGGGTGATTTCTTTACTTCTCATATCTTTGTAATCTATTGATGTGTAATTTCATGTGGGAATATTTGTAACCAACACTTATGCTAATATATGTATGTATTGTTCATTTGATTTGATTTAGTATTGATTCATTCCTTAGTTGTATATTGATTAATCTCTTATTATGATATTCATGTGTATGGATGATTATATATTGATATGTATGTATGGATGAGATTAGGAGTAGATTAACTAAATGATTATGAGTAGTTGTAATCAAATATCTCATTTGTTTATATATGTTGGTGTATGATTTATTACGTATGTTTTCATAATGATTAGAGAGATTGAGAGTTGAGATTGTGCTTGGATAACCATTCCTTGCATAATCTTGGCTATTAGCTCTATGGAATGGAAATAGCTTGTGTGTGTATAACTTGCCACCATAGTTTTGGTTCACATGTTCTTGTGCTTAATGGGTCTAAACCCTAGACACAATCACTCTTCCGATTGGAGAGTGATGACATGATTTCGGTAATTCCTTAATCAAGAGAACGAACCCTTTACTGGATTAATTAGATTCACATGTTAAACAATCAACATAAATTGCATAGTGTGTTTGGTGAACCGATGTCCCATATGCGTTTCATATCTTGCTTATCTCCAAGCCACCTTTATTTTCGCAGCTAGGGTGTCTTGCCTCTAGGAGTAGATTAACTTAATTAGGTGTAGATTAATTAGATAGCCAAGACACCCAGCTCAATTTCTACCTTAGTTAATTAGTTTACATTTTCACACACACACACACATTCCTTTTTACATGCTTTAATAAACACTAGAACTAGATACAGTTAACGGATTCCGTCTCCCTGTGGAACGAACCATACTTGCTGCTACGCGATCTTAACAATCCGTGCACTTGCGGATAAACCCACACGCCCCATCATTTACGATAGTTTATATAACTCTCCCATGCGTGTTAGCTTCAATGGAGAACAGAAAAGCACTCTAGGTGAAATCGTACTACTTGTCTACGCCGAAGGAGTTAACTTATATATTAATTTCCTAGTACTCGACTGCCAATCTGTTAGGTTTATAGTTTGTGTTGGCATGTATTCCATATCAAAACGTGTTTCTTTTGTAATGTTTAGTGGTCCATATGTTGAAGATTTATGAAGATGAAGAAAGTCTTGGCCACAATTCATGCAAAATACCGGCTTCAAAGAGATATGTACTTCATTGATCATCAAAGGTAATATAAGACCTCATATCTCTTACAAGGCTAGGCACACACACACACATGGCATCCTTGTGTGTTCCTTCATGGTTAACATCTTTGATATAACACATTCACATACTTGATAATATATGCTCATGCATTTATACTATCTTGACAAACTTTGCTTATTGCATGTTCTAGGACTATGTCTAGGAAATAGCATATGTGTGTGTCTTTGTGTTTGTATATTTCCGTATTTTTGTATTTGGACTTGAATATGCTCTATTATGATTCCTTATTGAGTTCCGGTCATTTCGGATTACTCATTCATTTAATTTCGAGTCCAAACGATGTAGCTACGCTACTTTTCGTTCTCATTCGTTGAGTTGACTTAATCGTTATTTTCCGAGATGATTTCTCAACCATTTTTCAAATTTGTATAGTCATCGTCGTGCGTGAGGGAGTCACGGTTCGTAATCCAAATACGAATTCAAAATCAGAGTTCGGATGCCCAAGATACGGCTGAAGAACTGAGGGAGCACGCGAGAGAAGTGGGTGGCCGTGAGGCCACTTGGCCCACTCCGTGAGGGAGGCCGTGGGCCCCACAGCCAGAGGGGCTCTCTGCCCCTGTGAGGCCCACGCGCCCCCCATGGGGCTGGGCTGAGGTGGCCCTCTTTGATTGGCCAAAAATTGCCTCTGAAACTAATTATAGCACGGTGTGTATAAAACTATCTAGAGGGGGGTGAATAGATTTTACGCTTTTTACCCAATTTTTCGTGTTAGTCAAAATTACGAAATTACCCCTAAATAGATAAAGCAATAAATCAAGTAAAATATGCGGAAATTAAATAACACTTGATTTTTACGTGGAAACCCTCACGGGAAAAACCACGAGCTAGTAAGTAAGCCACACTCGAACCTCGAATCCACTAAATGTGTAAACGATTACAACCTAATCCCGGAAGTAATCACACATCTAGCTAATCCCGGTATGAGTGAACCTAGTCCAATTTGCTTGCGATCTAAGCAACCTAATCCCGGAAGCTACACACAAGACTTACTTTCTCTATGAAGAGAATACAACCCTAAGTGAATATATGTGAATATCCAAAATGCAACATAGAGCAAGGGAAACCCTATATGCTTATCTAAGATGATTAATATGCAATTAGAACAATCCTAGATATCAAAAACTAAATGACATGTTCAATCAAATAGTTTAGCTAATCAAGATTAAGCACAAAACCTAATTAGCTATCACAATACAACTTCTCAAACATACATCACACTAATCTCAATATTGTATCCAAAGCATACAAAATAACATACAAGTAATTAATTGAGATTGCTTGTTAAGAGAAACACAAAATATGTAAGATATTAGTGAAAAGCTTACCAAGCAAAGTATGATGAAGAATCCATGCAAGATGACATCTAGATGATCAAAGATGATGCTAGATGATGATTGATGATCATGAAAAAAGTGTTTGAGTGATTAAAAATGAGTTCTTGGAATTTTTCTTCTCTTTGAAAAATATCCTAAGTATGAAATCTGAATATGAACTCTTGTAATTGACCTAAAGTCAAAGTGGCATATATATAGGGTGTCAAGATGAAGTGTGGTCGTTTTGATAAGTGACACCACAATTTTGCCATGGGCGCTGTACGTAGAGCGCTTCTGTACAGCGCCCCTGCTCTATTCTCGTGAGAAAACAGAGGGGCGCTCTACGTAGAGCGCCCTGTAGAGCGCTTTGTACAGCGCCTCTACAGCGCTCGTACAGCAACCGAATTAAATTGATCAGGTCTGTACAGCGCCCAACGGGGGCTGTTCGTAGAGCGCTTTTGGGAGCGCCCAGTGCAAAAATGCAATCCTAAGTCTAAGCATGACAAGGCAATTGGATATGCAAGATGCAATCAAACTAACATGCAAGAAGAGATGTTAATGAGCATTAAGGCACACAAATAAGACACACAACATACAAGGATTAAACATATGCATGAGTTGTGAGTGTGTGCAACTATCTCTTCAAGACAAGTAAGCACTTAGAGTATTACCTTTGGAGTGCTTAACACTTGCAAGGGCCTTGAGCTTGAACACATTCCTAAGTTACCCTTACATGATCCCCACATATGGTTTGGTCACGAAATAAGCCAATTAAAAACTACGGGAATCCTTATAGCCTCCTCTCTCCTCCTTTTAAAACCCCTCCATTCCCTCCATTTGTTTTCAAGAAGAAAAGCTTAGAATTCCCGTCAGAATTTTTCTCCCAAATTTTCCCAACTTTCAAACACCATAACTTTCTCATACGAAGTCGGATTTGAGTGATTCAAGTTGGAGAACGTTCGTAATCGAGTCCTCTACCTTTTCCAAGTAATTTGGCAGCTGTTTTATTGACTTTTCTGGTGGTTGCACACAGAAAACCGAACCAGCTCGTGAATCCAAGGTATTGGTCTTATCTTTGGGGTTTCTTTCTTTTTAACCTTCAATTTGCTTGGGGTTTCTTCTTCTATATGTATGTGTATGTATTATGAATGCTATAGAGAAAGATAGATTCATAATCAATCTTAATCAAAAGTCTAATTAGAGACATATGTGAACTAATTTCTTAGATTCTAGGTTTTTCACATATTTGAGAGTTGTATTGTGATTAAATTGATATCTAGGATTATTTGTGGATTGATTGATGTATTTTATGATTAATAATCCTCACATGTGCTTAGATCCTCTTATTGAACAAATCTAGGATTAGCATTTGTGTTTGTGTATTTAGAGACTAATAGGATTTAATTGACTATTCATTATATCCTTGCTCTAAATCTTTGGCTAGAATATTCATTGAATATTGTAAGGATTCCCTTTTATTGATTGGCTTATTTCGTGGTCAAACCACATGTTGGGGTTTGGTTGTAAGGGTAGTCTAGGTGATTTGTTGAAGATCAAAGACCCTTTCCAAGACCTCAAGAGGACAAGCACCAAAGGTATATCTTGTGCTTACATTGGCTTGAAGAGATATAGTTGCACACACACACAACATGCATAACTCTTATTCTTGAATGTTGTGTTTGTATTTTGTGTGCATTGTGCTTTATTGATTTATTCAATATCTCTTCTTGCATTTAATTGATTGCATCTTGTTCTATGAAATGCCATGTCATGATAGGCATTAGGATGCATTCAATATCCACACTTGCACTTCATGATTAGTCTTAAGTGTGGTGTAATTCGTTTCCGTTTGTGTGATCGGAAACGTCCGCGCTTGCACGATGGTGTGCATGTCTTAGCGCGATGGTTGACCACTTGAGAAGGTCTCATTCTTCTCTTGGATAAGTGGTAGTTTTGGTTTGGTTGATTGGAGTAAGGTGTCTAGTTTCAAAAGATTGGATTTCAATGTTTTAAGTGTTTTCAAAACTGACCTTTGCATGGTCGTGTGACCATAGCTTTTTACACAAAGCTTCAAAATGAGTTTTGAAAATTTCTGTACAAACTAGACACCCATACCTTTCCAACGGTATATTATTCGTAATATTTCATGACCGTTTGGATTGGTTTTGAAATTTCCAAAGTGACCACTAAAATAGGGCATCACAGCTGTTATCCGAATCTGACCTTTGGTCACTCAAATGACCATAACTTTTTCTACAGTTATCCAAATCATGTTTTTTTAATTGGAGTAGAAAGTAGACTTCCATACCTTTCCAACGGTATATTATATGAAAGGTTTCGATGTCGTTTGGTCATGTTTTGAGTCGCTTGAAAATCAAGCTTTGTGCTGTGACGCCCGCCGCGGTTTCAGTGCCGCGGTTTTTGCAACCGCGGCAGTCGAGCCACAGAGCAACCGCGATAGTGTGATTCAGGGGCAAAATTGTCTTTTCACTTGCCCTATTCTTGATGTCTATAAATATCTCACTTTCTCATTATCTGAATGTAGTTCTTGACTCTTAAGAACCCTAAACTTCAAAGTTAGATTTTGAGAGAAAATCAAATCAAGAATTCACCTTTAACCACTCAAATCAAACCCCTTTTGCATCAAATTTCATATTGCATCTCCTATATCTATATAGAGTGCATCCATGTATGGGTTTGTATCATCACAACTTGCTTGGTAAGATTTTGATTAATTTCATCTTATTTTAGTATTTTAAATACCAAGCCATCTCTTTTAAATTACTTGTATGTTTTAGATCATATGCTAAATACAAGAAAAGAGATTATTTGTGATGTATTGATTGAGTGTTGTTTGTGATAGCTTTGTATCTAGGATTGGTTATCCTTTACTTAGCTAAAGTTATATGCCATGTCATATAGCTACATGTGATATCTAGGATTGATTATATTGTCATCTTATAATCCTAGGTAAGCATTTAGAGTACCCTAGCTCTTATTGCAATATTTGGATATCATTGCATATTCACATAGGGTTGTTTGATCTCTTAGGAGATTGTAAGTCTTGTGTGATAGACCGGGATTAGGTCGGACACCGGGATTAGGTGGTCACATGAGCAAATTGGACTAGGTCCACTTTTACAGGCCTGCGGGTAGTGGTAGCGGGATATTGGCCGGGATTAGGCCGTCAAACCTGGATTAGGTTGTATACGTTATCACAATTAGTGGATTCGAGGTTCGAGTGTGGCGCACTTACCAGCCCGTGGTTTTTCCCGTGAGGGTTTCCACGTAAAAATCAAGTGTCGTTTATATTTCCGCACCATATTACACTTGATTATTATATTGTCTAGTTTGGGGCATTTTCGTAAATTTGACTAAAAACGAAAATTGGGTAATAACGATTAAAATCTATTCACCCCCCCTCTAGATAGTTTTATACACACCGTGCTATAATTAGTTTCAGAATATATTTTGTGATTCTAGCATTTTTTTTTATGTTTATGACATCTTGAATATGTGCTTCATGTATATGATTTATTCAAGTGTTATGTGTATGAATGAAACTAGGAGCTTTTGTGTTAGGTGTTTTTCACATGCTCTAGGTTTAATTCATGTTTCAGCATTGTAAGGTTCATGATTTGTATTGGCTTGATTCCATTACAAAACACTCCATATTTGTATTAGTTGTTGCTTAGGATATTCTTTGAAGAAAGGAAGCTTAAAAAGTGATGAGCAACGTCTAATGCAAAAGTCGTCTTCAAGAGGTGAAAAGCGTCAAAGGTATATCTTGACTCCTATCCTCTTGCAAGGCGTTAGCGCACACACACACAATTCATACATGTGTGTCCCTGCATCGTGGTTCAAACATTTGGTATAACACATTCACACACTTCTTAGTATGCTCATGCATTGGTCTCTTATAGACAAACATTATAGAATTGCATGCTTTGTGACTATCTCTTTGATATGGCATGCTTGTGTGAATTTGTGTTTATTTGTTTGTGTATTTTGTATTTTGAACTTGAATATGTTCTTATTTGATTCCTTATTGAGTTCCGGTCGTTTCGGTTACTCATTCATAAGGTTTCGAGTCCAAACGACTTAGCTATGCTACTTTGCGTTCTCATTCGTTGAGTTGACTTCATCGTCATTTTCCGAGATGAATTCTCAACCATTTTCAAATTTTTTTAGTCATAGTCGTGCGTGAGGGAGTCACAGTTCGTAATCCAAAAACGAATTCGAAATCAGAGTTCGGATGCCCAAGATACGGCTGAAGAACGTGAGGGAGCGCGCGAGAGGCAAGCATGGCCAAAGGCCATGCATTGGCCACCACGTGTGGAGCCCGTGGGACCCACGGCCAGAGCACCCCTCTGGTCCCATGTGGCCCACGCGCTCCCCACGGGGTGCTGACGTGGCAGCCTCTGATTGGCTCCCGTCATCCTCTCTCCTCTCCATCTCTTTTCCCTCCATTTATATTCGAAATCCCGAGCAGAATTCTTTACAATTTTTTATTTCTTATTTTGATCATATCTCTCTCATTTCAACTCCGAATTGAGTGATTCAAAAGCCAAAATTGTTGGTCTTGAAGAGAGCTACAAACCCCAAGTATTTTCAGAGCCATTTGAGTTCTTCATTTTTCCCAGTGATCTGATTTCAGTACGAGACTCAACTTTTGTATGTGAAACTTCTTCTTCTCACTTCATCTTTTGATCATCTCTTTTAATCTTCCTAATTGATAGATGATATGTGTTTAGAATGTTGTTAGATCATATTCTAGGGGTGGTTGATCTATTGATTGTTGAGTTTTAGCCATTTGATTTCAATTGAACATATATTGCTAAACTTGACCTATCTTGATATTGATTCTAGAAATACTTTTTGTTCTTGAACTTGATTGTTGATTTCTAGGTTTTTGTCACATGTTCATGAACTAGGATTTTTGATTGTGCTATCTATCATTTAAATCTAGTTCTTGTTTGGATTGAATATGTTGTGGATTTCAAGTGTTAACTTGTTCACTTGATTTCAAAGCTAGTTTTGTGATTTTTATTGAAAACTTGTTACTTTAGCTTTGATTGACATGTTTAGGTTTCTAGATATTTTTGTGAATGACTTTGAATGTTTAATCTAGACTTCTAATCACATGTTCATAAGAATTAGCTAAATTTGCTTGTGAGCTTGATTTGTGCAAATCTAATTCTTCATAGAGTGTGTTTGATCTACTTGCTCTATTTGCTTGTGTTTGCATCATTTGCATCACTTAGATCATTGCCTTGTGAAAGGTTGAAGTCTCTTGCAAAGTGAGTGAAGCTTTGTCTTGAGTAAAAAGTCTTGGCTAGGAAAGTATTCCGGATAGCCAAGCAAGAAGCCTTGATTAGAGTCGGGAGGACTCGGATAGTCAAGCAAGAAATCTTCCTAGAGACGTGAGCGTCTTGGATAGGAAGTTGCTTTCTAGAGGTGTAGGATACATCTCGGATAGGAAGTAGGCTTGGTAGTTCACTTGCCCGAGGGTAGATTAGGAGGTGATAGCTTAAGCGGATATCATGTGTTGATAGCTTGAGTGTGTAAGTCCTTTTCATATAGTGAATTGCTTTGCCGGTGGTTGTGATATCAACCCGTGGATGTTTCCTCTTTGAGGTTTTACCACGTAAAAAATACTTGTGTTCATTTTTGTTTTTATTTTTCTTTATCTTCCATATCTTACATTGATTGCATATCTTGTAAATTGATTAACTCTTGTATTAGTGAAATCAATTCATTTAGCTAAATCTAATCAAGTGTGCATTTTCTTTGTTATATTCCGCAACATTTTTAAGATTGGAAGAATTTGAGTAAATACCTATTCACCCCCCCTCTAGGTATATTTTACACTATATTGCTTAAGGGAATTTCAAGCATCTAGACTACTTTACTTGTGTTCTCACATGTTCTCACATGTTTAGGTCTAGTTGTTCCATAGAATGTATTGATCACATGTTCTATGTTGTATTGATTGTTTGCATTGTTTGCATTCACATGATCACACTAGGAAGTCCTTGTAAAGGGCATGAAGTCCTGACTAGGATAAGGTGTCCGGATAGTCAAGCAAGGAAGTCTTGGTTAGGCCGTGAGGTCCGGATAACCAAGCAAGAAGTCATGGCTAGGATCGGGAAGATCCGGATAGTCATGCATGGGAGGCTCCCTAGAGGCATGAGTGCCTTGGATAGGGAGTTGGCTATTATATTGGTAGGCCTAGGCGTATGGTTAGACATAGACTCCAAAAGAGCGGGGTACACGGGAGGTGTATGCACTTTTGAGGAATTTCTAATATTCCATCGATGTTGGTTTTTGTGTGTTGTCCAATATATGGTGGTTCCGTATCATTGAGGGATCTCATACTTTCCAATAGGGTTGGGTAGACTTAGACTCCACTAGGTTGGGTGAGCTAAAGATTAGTCACTTTGTGGATTCTCTATTTTTACCATCCAATATATATAGTACCCTAATGGTTGTATTTCAACTCGTGGATGTTTCCTCCTTGGAGGTTTTACCACGTTAAAAAATCTCATGTGTCAATTCTTTCTATCTCTCTTTTATATATGTTTATGTGTATGTTTTAATCTTGTGGTACAATATTCACTTATGATATATTTGGAAGCAAGATTGTGTAAAGTGTGATTTGTAATCAATATTCATTTTGATCATTTTTGTATATACAATTCATTTGTGTAAATATAATTCTCTTATTCTTTGATTCTTTTGTATAGATATATTTAGATTGATATTTGTATATACATTGAACATTAATATTAATACATGTATCCTTTGTTTTGGTTTTAATATTTTTCCTTCGTTAGCAAGTTGTAGTAGTTTTACTTAGTGTACTTACATTGTAATATTCAAAACACAACTTGTGGAATTTGATCTTAATTGAATATCTTGTATATAAGATACATTGTTTGTTGGTATATGTTTTATAGACTAAGGGTGGTGAATTGAGCATACATGTGTTAATTGTTTTCTCATAACAATCATGTTTAAGGTTAATTTGTATGCTCACCAAGGTTTTGACATAGGTCACGAAAGAGTTTTTAAAACTAGTGCGTCAACCTATTCACCCCCTCTCTAGGTTGTTTAGTATAACCTTGTAGGCATTTTCACAATCTCCTTACAATGCGATCCTTGGCAGACTGTGGATACATAAGTTGAAGGCTATCCCCTCGACATACCACCAAATGATAAAATTCCCAACCAAGTGGGGAGTGAAAGAGATCAAAGGGGAACAAAGAACAGCCAAAGAATGTTATCAGAACGCCATGAAAAGAAAAAGCAGGAATTATAGCAATTACAGGATGCCAAAGTCGAGTCGACACCAAACAAGCCAAACATGGAAAAACTCGATGAGGTTTTAATCAACCCTGATCAGCCAGACCACAAAGTCTTCATCAGATCCAGGTTATCAAGTGACATCCGCAAGCAATTGATTAAATTCCTAAAGGAACGACGCAGTAGCTTTGCATGGTTACACTCAGACATGGTCGGTATCAACCCAAAGGTAATAGTTCACCAATTGCAGGTTGACCCAGATCACCAACCAGTAAAGCAAAAACGAAGAAAGTTCACTCCAGAAAGGAACAAAGTGATCAACGATGAGATTCAGAAGTTGTTCGACATCGGTTCTGTGAGGGAAGTAAAATACCCCGACTAGTTAGCAAACGTCGTGGTAGTGAAGAAGAAAAACTGGAAGTGGCGAGTCTGCATCGATTTCACAGACCTCAACAAAGCATGTCCCAAGGATTCATTCCCACTCCCACACATCGACATGCTAGTCGACGTAACTGTAGGGCATGAACTACTAAGCTTCATGGATGCTTATTCTGGCTATAACCAAATCTTGATGCATCCTTACGACCAAGAGAAAATAGCCTTCGTCACCGAGCAAGGTATTTTTTGTTATAAAGTAATGCCTTTTGGTTTAAAAAATGCAGGTGCAACCTACCAACGGCTAGTCAACAAGATGTTCACTAAGATGCTTGGATCGACAATGGAGGTCTACATCAACGACATGCTGGTCAAATCCCTAATCGCACAACAACATATCGACCATCTAAGACAGTCGTTCGATGTACTCGACCAATACGGTATGAAACTTAACCCTACTAAATGTTCCTTTGGTGTGTCTTTGTTAGGATTATGCTCAATAGCAAGAGTGTAATATTGTAATTGACAATATTTTCATATTAATAAAGTGATTTCTGGTTTAACAAATCTTATAGCATTTATAGTTTAATATTATAATTGTCAAAGTAAATTATCATAAGGTCTAAAGACTATGAGAAAAGAAGAATTGTTCGTACATCTGGATATGTATGAGGAAGACACAATTCTTTAGTTAGTCTTGAATAATGTTCACAACTTAAGTTAAAGGTTGGGCACCTTTATCTTGTTAAAGTTGTAGAATTCTTTTGCTAGCATTTGAGTGGGATCAAATGAGTTATGATGAGTCTGAAATCATCGGAGGGTCTTCGAGTAAAAGAATCTAGTGCACTGGGTGCATTGAACTGGATCACAATGAAAAGGTTTATGCCTTTATCTAGAACCGTCAATAGATAATAGTCTTTTCATTATCAGGACAATCGAAGAGTCTATCTTAATCCTGAGATAAATGATGGACTTATGATTGCAAGTGGTATCATTTGAGTTATTAATGAGTACGATTATATAGCATAGTCTATCATCGATAGTTTGGTGATATTCATTTGTTAATCGATAGAGGACTTCATTTATAGATATGGACATCGTGGCTCCATTTATTAAATGAGAGTATAATATCATCATATGGATGTTTTGAGATAATTGGATATTAAATCTCAACATTGAGTTTTCGATAGCGACTATTGAAAACATGGCTTCTGGACAAGTCAAAGTATTCAAGTTCAAAACGTGGTCATATGAGTAAATATGGTAACTTGGAGAGTTATAGGCGGTCTATGAACTCTTGGCGATTACTGATATTAATCACGAGGATACACTATCTCCAATATGATTGTCTAGGGTATGAATGAGGAACATCTTCTTATTCTATCTTTATTTAAGAGTTCAATTTTAGCTCTTTAGTGGAATGAGTTAAAATTAATGGATCGGACCTAAGTTAATCATTTGTTGATTGTGATTAGGTTATTTCTATTGAAGCTTAAATTTAGATAGCCCGCCAAGATCCCCAATCCACACGGACTTGCATGGATCACTTGATATATTATACTGGACCAATTTATGGGTCCATCTAGAATTGCATTTAATATATTAAGAATATAATTTGTACATTATTTATTTAATGGGCTGATCAATTATATTAATATATTAATGAAAGGCATGTGGGCTTGTTTCTTTTAGTAAGAATGGGTCTGGTTCACATGTGGGTTTTTTATTTAAAGTCCAATGGATTAAATAAAATAAGAAAATAATATTTAGCCCATATATGAGTATGTGGGGCGGCAAGGCTAATTTATTAGTCAAATATATTATTTTATTTTATTGTTTGATTAAATGAGAATTAATTAATTAATTAAGAAACAAAATCTTTTTCTGATCAGGAGATATGTTTCCTAGAGTTATACTATTGGTAGTAGTATACTAAAAAGTAAAAGACTTATTTGGTAAGAAAATAAATAATAAAGTTTATTTATTTAATCAAATAAGAAAGTCTTTTATTAAGTCAATAAAGAATAAAACACTTATGAGTTGAATTAGGGTTAGGATTCTAAAGTTGATAGTAATTAGGGTAAAGCACAAATCCTCTTTAGTAGAGAATTCGACCAACCCTAATAAAATCAAAAGGAGAATTCGGCCAACCCTAGTAGAAAGAGGAAGGAGAATTCGGCCACCCTATATAATACACATTATAGGGTTCGGCCACTACACACTCTCTCAATTGATTCACTTGATCAACTTCTTCTTCTTCTAGCTTGAATCATACTCATAGACAAGTGTTTTTATTTTTCGGCCAAGACACAAGAGAGAAGAGATTATTCTATTTCGATAGTACACTAATAGCTTATACATCAATAGGCTTTTGTGTACAACTTCGAATAAGGTTCACGCGAGTTTCAATCATTAGATTGAGAACTCAAAAGTGACCAGGAATAATCTTTGTAATCTTTTGGATGTTTTGTGACTAACGATAAGAAAAAGGAGATTTTGTTTATCCATCCTCAGGTACACAATTCAAAGAAAAGGGAGACCACGCTCCTAGGTGATTCACGTTCGTGCTAGGATTGAAGATCTTGCGGATTACCATCGATGCAAGTCAATCGGATCACGCGACAAAAGGTATTCTACTTTTATTAGTATATATATATGTTTAATTAATTTAAAAGGTTAAGGTTCATCAAAGGAAAAATTTTTAAATATACTAAACTCGTTTTTAGTCTCGCTTCCGCTGCGTTGACCGTATTTTTCCCTACAGTCTTCAGGGAGGTTTCTAGGCTATCTGGTCACCCAAAGAGGTGTCGAAGCCAACCCAGATCAAATACGGTCGATCAAAGGTATCGAATCTCCTAGATGTGTCAAAAACGTACAGAATCTCACAAGTCGTGTAGTAGCACTGAATAGATTCATTTCAAAGTCGTTCGAACGATGTCATCCATTTCTTAACACCCTCAGAAAGTACAAAGCATTTGAATGGAATGACGATTGCGAAAGAGCATTACAAGACTTGAAAACCTACTTAAAGTCACCCCCGCTACTGTCGAAACCAAAGGACGATGAAACGCTACTCATATATCTAGCAGTATCTGACACAGCCATAAGTGCCGTACTAGTTAGAGAAGAAGATAAAAATCAACATCCAGTCTACTACGTAAGCAAAGCTCTACTCGACGTTGAGACTAGGTATAGTCGACTGGAGAAACTCGCCTTGGCCCTTGTTGTTGTAGTAGCTCGAAAACTAAGGCCATACTTCCAATGCCACTCCATTAAGGTATTAACTACTTACCCTCTGAAAAATATTTTGCATAAACTTGAGCTTTCAGGTCGACTGACGAAATGGGTTGTCGAGTTAAGCGAATACGACATTAACTTCCACCCACGGACATCATTGAAATCACAGGTATTAGCTGATTTTATTGCAGATTTTACCCCTAGAGAAAATATGCAGGCTAAACAAGAATTAATAGCCCTAACGGAGACTGCTGACACCGGAAAATGGACACTGTCGGTCGATGGTTCTATCAACATCAAAGGTAGCGACTTGGATTGGTGCTCAAATCCCCGCAGGGGGACATATTGGAACAGTCGATCTATTGCGATTTTCGTGCGACGAACAACGAAGCCGAATATGAAGCTTTGATTGCTGGGCTCAACCTCGCAAAAAGCCTAGACATGAAAAACATACAAGTATTGAGCGACTCCCAACTAGTCGTTCGATAGATGAACGGCTCTGAAACTAATAATTGCACGGTGTGTATAAAACTATCTAGAGGGGGGGTGAATAGATTTTACACTTTTTACCCAATTTTTCGTGTTAGTCAAAATTACAAAAATGCCCTCAAGATAATATAAACAATCAAGTGTAATATGGTGCGGAAATTAAAACAACACTTGATTTTTATGTGGAAACCCTCACGGGAAAAACCACGGGCTATGTAAGTAAGCCACACTCGAACCTCGAATCCACTAAATGTGCAAACGATTACAACCTAATCCTGGAAGTAATCACACACCTACCTAATCCCGGTATGAGTGAACCTAGTCCAATTTTGCTTGCGATCTAAGCAACCTAATCCCGGATGCTACACACAAGACTTACTTTCTCTATGAAGAGAATACAACCCTAAGTGAATATATGTGAATATCCAAAATGCAACATAGAGCAAGGGAAACCCTATATGCTTATCTAAGATGAATAATATGCAATTAAGAACAATCCTAGATATCAAAACTAAATGACATGTCAATTAGTTTAGCTAATCAAAATTAAGCACACAACCTAATTTGCTAGCACAATACAACTTCTCAAACATACATCATACTTATCTCAAACTTGTATTCAAAGTATATAAAATAACATACAAGTAATTAATTGAGATTTCTTAGTTAAGAAAGACACAACATATGTAAGATATTAGTGAAAAGCTTACCAAGCAAAGTATGATGAAGAATCCATACAAGATGACATCTAGATGATCAAAGATGATGCTAGATGATGATTGATGATCATGAATAAGTGTTTGAGTAATTAAAAATGAGTTCTTGGAATTTTTCTTCTCTTTGAAAAATATCCTAAGTATGAAATCTGAATATGAACTCTCTTACTTGACCTAAAGACAAAATGGCATATATTGAATGTACACAAACGAAGTTAAATTGCTTAAAGCATACCTAGAGGGGGGGTGAATAGGTTTTTACACTGTAAGGTTCACTATTTGTATTGGCTTGATTCCATTGCAAAACACTCTATGATTGTATTAGTTGTTGCTTAGGACATTATTTGAAGAAAGGAAGCTCAAAGAGTGAAGAGCAACATCTAGTGCAAAAGTCGTCTTCAAGAGGTGAAAATCGTCAAAGGTAAAACTTGACTTTCACCCTCTTGCAAGGCGTTAGCGCACACACACACAATTCATACATGTGTGTCCCTGCATCATGGTTCAAACATTTGGTATAACACATTCACACACTTCATAGCATGCTCATGCATTGATCTTGTATTGACAAACATTGTGAAATTGCATGCTTTGTGACTATCTCTTTGATATGGCATGTTTGTGTGAATATGTGTTTATTTGTTTTCATATTTTGTGTTTAGGACTTGAACATGTTCTTATTTAATACCTTATCGAGTTCCGGTCGTTTCGGTTACTCACTCATAAGGTTTCGAGTCCAAACAAGTTGACTATGCTACTTTTCGTTCTCATTTGTTGTGTTGTCTTCATCATCGGATTCTGAGATGATTTCTCAACCATTTTTCAATGTTGAGTAGTCGTAGTCGTGCGTGAGGGAGTCACGGTTTGTAATCCGAAAAGGGATTCGAAAATCGGAGGTCGGATGCTCAAGATATGGGGCAACGAACCGAGGGAGCGCGCGAGAGGTGTGCAAACCACGTGTGGCCACTTGGCCAGCCCGTGTGGGAAGGCCGTGGGCCCCACGGGCAAGGGAGCCTTCTGCTCCCGTAGGCCCCACGCGCCCCCCACGGGGTGCTGACGTGGCAGCACGTGATTTGCTCGGAAATCTTCTCCTTTTCCCTCCTTTTAATCAAACCTCCTTCCCTCCATCACTTATGCAATTTTTTGAAGAACACAAAAATCCCGCATCAGTTTTCAACATTTTTTGTTTACTTGTTTTGATCATATCTCTCTCATACGAACTCGAAATCATTCGATTCAAAAACCAAAATTGTTGGTCTCGAAGAGAGCTACAAACCCCAAGCATTTCCAGAGGCAGTTGACTTCGGCATTTTTCTCAGCTGGTCAATTTTCAGTCCGTGGTCAGTACTTGATTTTCAACTTCTTCTTTTTCAATTTCATTTTTGATCAACTATTGATTCTTTCCATTTGATTGATGAAATTTGTTAAGAAGTATGTTAGATCACATGCTAGGGTTATTTGATCATTTGTTAATTGAGTTTTAGCTTTGTAATGTGTTTTGAACATATTTGTGCTAAACTTGATTTATCATGAAATTGATTCTAGAAAACATATATGTGATGTGCTTCATGTTATTTTCTATGTTTTGTTTCATGATCTACGAACTAGGTTTTTAGTGTGCTAAATCGAATATTGATACCTTTGTTCTTATTGATTTGCATGTTTTGATTTCTAGATAACTTTTGTGATTGAGTGTTGAAATCATATTCTAGACTATCATTGAACATGTACATTTTGCTTGATTGATCATCTAGCTTAATTTGTTTGTGCTTGCATCATTTGCATCACTTTAGATCATAGCCTTGCATTAGGTTGAAGTCTCTAGCAAAGTGAGTGAAGCTTTGTGGATAGAGCAAGGGAGCCTTGATTAGAGTCGGGAGGACTCGGATAATCAAGCAAGGAAGTCTTGTCTAGGGTCGGGAGGATCCGGATAGGCAAGCAAGAAATCTTCCTAGAGACGTGAGCGTCTTGGATAGGAAGTTGCTTCCTAGAGGTGTAGGACACATCTCGGATAGGAAGTAGGCTAGGTGGTTCACTAGGCCCGAGGGTAGACTAGGAGTTGATAGCTTGAGCGGATATCATGAGTTGGTAGCTTGAGTGTGTAAGTCCTTTTCATCATAGTGAATTGCTTCGCCGGTGGTTGTGGTATCAACCCGTGGATGTTTCCTCATTGAGGTTTTACCACGTTAAAATCATTGTGTTTAATTTTGCTTTACTTTCCTTTATCTTCCATATATTACATTGATTGCACTTCTTGTAAATTGATTAACTCTTGTCTTAGTGAAATCAATTCATTTGCTAAATCTTATCAAGTGTGCATTTGCCTTGTAATTTTCCGCATTATTTTTAATTGGAAGAATTTGGAGCCTATACCTATTCACCCCCCCTCTAGGTATATTTCACTACTACATTAAGGGAAATTTCATTTGGTATCAGAGCGGGTGTCTAGACGCACTTAGATTGATCCTTTCTTTGTAGTATTTTTATGTTTGTTTTATTTGTGATAATCATGATTAAGGAATTGTGTTCCTATGTGGCTTCTTTTGTTGAACCTATTGACTTGGATGAGAAAAAGATCAATGATCTTATTCTTGAAAATGAACACTTGTCTAAAGTCAATGTGTCCCTCAATAAGAAGCTTGATAATCATGGTCTTGGCTCAAAAGAATTCAATGAACTTAAAGACAAGATTTTAAGTCTAGAATTGAATCTAAAAGATAGCAATGATAGACTTAGCATCTTGAAGCAAGAAATTGAGCAAAGAGATTGTTCTCTTGTTAATGCTAAGAAACTTGAAAAAGTGCTTAAATGTAAACTTATTGAGCATTTAAATCAAGAGAAAAAGTATGAACAATGGCTTGATAAATCACGTAAAGATGTTATGTTTAGTGATGACATAGCGGAAAAATATGCCATTGAAATTAGGATGCTTCGTGAGAAACTTGATGAGGCTAATAGGATGATTAGCAAGATGTCATCTAGTTCTAACAAAGTTGAAACCCTCATTAAAAGTGGAAAGCATCCATGTGACAAAAGAGGTTTTGGTTATATCAATGAGAAGGAGACTCCTTCATCTAACAAATCTATTTTTGTCAAAGCAAGCATTGAAACAAATGTAGGTACACTCACTCAAGGTAAAGCTATGAAAGCTACCGGAGGTGCCTCTACATCAACAAGGAATTTCAATGGAAGAACTCAACAAGATCAAATTCAAAAAGCATCAACCTCAAATGGAAGAGGTGAAGCACCAAGGGTTGCTCTTCAAAGAGGTAAAATTGTGAGAAGACCAAATGCTATGGAAGCAAATGCAAATGGTAAAATTCTCAAATTCATACCTATTTGTCATCATTGTAATATGGTAGGACATATTAGACCTAGGTGTTTTGAATACATTCGGAAATGTGAATTTGATAATGCTTTTCATGATATGTCTTTGAATGGACCTAGGCAATCATCCATGTATGGATATAGAAATAGACCTAGGAAGACCTTGGAAAAGCATGTTGTTGAAAAAGTTGTTGATGACTTGCTTGTTAAATCTTGTGTTGTGCCTCACTCTACTATGCATAAGAAAGTTGATAATGCTTTGTTTGATATTTTTGAAAATGTGACCAATGAGGTCAAGGTGCATGTTAAAAAGCCTAACATTGAATCAAAGCATGTTAGAAGTAAGAGTGAGAGGCATGTTGTGAAAAATGTGTGGATTAGAAAAGACACATCTAAATGTCATGTTGCACAATATGCTTTACGTGCCAACTCCTCCTATTCTTGGTACCTAGATAGCGGTTGCTCTAGGAACATGACCGGGAACAAAGAGTTCTTTAAGAATCTTGTTTTAAAGGATGGAGGTTGGGTTACTTTTGGTGATGGTACCAAAAAGAAAGTTCTAGGCAAGGGAACAATATGTATCCCCGGATTGCCTAAACTTCGCAATACTTTGTATGTTGATGGGTTACAAGCTAACTTGATAAGCATTACTCACTTGTGTGAAATTTTTCAAGAAGTTAGTTTTAACAAAGATGTATGCACTATAATTGATAAAAAGGGCGATGTCGTCCTAAGAGTCAAAAGGTCTATAGACAATTGCTATTGTCCTGAGATAGATCCTCTCACATGCAACATGGCACATGAGTGCAATAAACTTGATTTGTGGCATCAACGTTTGGGTCACATGAATTTTAAAGATTTGAAAAAGCTTGAAAAACATGGCATTGTTAGAGGTCTTCCTAATCTTGGTAAAAGCTTGAGGTGGTTTGTGAACCTTGCCAATTAGGTAAGCAAACCAAAGTGCCTCATAAGAAAAATTCTTACATAGCTATCAAGAGACCTTTAGAACTTGTGCATATGGACCTAATGGGGCCAATTCAAACCGAGAGCATTAATGGCAAAAAGTACATTTTTGTATGCGTTGATGACTTCTCTAGGTTTACTTGGGTTTATTTTCTTAGAAACAAGACCGAGGCTTTTGCTTACTTTAAAAAGTTTTGTAATCAAGTTCAAAATGAAAAAGGTCTTGATATCAAGAAAATATGTCGCATTAGGAGTGATCATGGGACGGAATTTGAAAATGCAAAATTTAGTGAGTTTTGTGATGGTTTAGGGATTTCTCATGAGTTCTCCGCACCTAGAACTCCTCAACAAAATGGTGTTGTTGAGAGGAAAAATCGTGTCTTGCAAGAGATGGCTAGGGTCATGCTCAATAGCAAGAAAGTCCCTAGAAACCTATGGGCCGAGGCGGTCAATACCGCTTGTTATGTGTCAAATCGTGTTTTCAAAAGGCCCGGCACAAAACAAACGTCCTATGAACTTTGGAAAGGCAAGAAGCCTAATGTGAGTTACTTCCACACTTTTGGGAGTAAATGTTATATTTTGAATGATAGAGATCACTTAGGAAAGTTTGATGCAAAAAGTGATGTTGGTCTCTTTCTTGGGTATGCTATTAATAGTCGTGCTTATAGAGTCTTTAACTTGACTACTAAGACTATCATGGAGTCTATCAATGTGAAGATAGATGATCTTAGCAGGCTTAATTTATGTGATGATAATGGTGTCAATGAATCTAAAGAAAACATGTTAAATGACACTAATACACCTATTGATGTGGCTAGTAGTATTTCTAGTCAAGATGATGATATTGATAGTCATGTTGAAGTTGTAAGTCAAGGGTTGGAAAATGCTTTAAATGATAATCAATAAAATGACCAAGTTGTTGAACATTCTCACCCAAGACTTAGAAACTTACACTATCAAGGAGACATCATAGGTGATTTAAATGAAGGGGTTAGAACAAGAAATCAAATTGCTAACCAAATATCCTATGCTTGCTACACTTCTCAAATTGAACCCAAAAATATTAATGAAGCAATTGTTGATGAATATTGGGTTGGGGCTATGCAAGATGAACTTAATCAATTTGAGAGGAATGAAGTGTGGTCTTTAGTTCCTAGACCCAAAGATATAAATGTAATTGGCACTAAATGGGTGTTTAGGAATAAGACCGATGAAAGTGGCAAGATTGTGAGGAATAAAGCTAGACTAGTGGCTCAAGGTTACACTCAAGTGGAGGGTGTTGACTTTGATGAGACGTTTGCCCCGGTTGCTCGTCTCGAGTCCATTAGACTTTTGTTGTCCATTGCATGCATTAAAAAGTTCAAATTATTTCAAATGGATGTCAAAAGTGCTTTTCTCAATGGATACCTTCAAGAAGAAGTGTATGTTGAACAACCTAAGGGTTTTGTAGACCCACACTCTCCTAATCATGTGTTTAAATTGAAAAAGGCTCTCTATGGCCTTAAACAAGCTCCAAGAGCTTGGTATGATAGGTTGACTCAATATCTTGTTGACAACCAATATAGGAGAGGTGGCATTGATAGAACTTTGTTTATCAAACATCATGATCATGATATTTTTGTTGCACAAATATATGTTGATGACATTGTTTTTGGGTCTACTAATAAAACCAAGGTTGATGAATTTGTTAGTGTTATGTCAAGTGAATTTGAAATGAGTATGGTGGGTGAGTTGAATTATTTTCTAGGAATGCAAGTGAAGCAAACTAGCATGGGCATAATGTTGAATCAATCTAAATATGCTAAAAATCTAGTTAAGAGATTTGGCCTAGAAAATGGAAAAGATTTTGAAACTCCCATGAGCACCACTTTAAAACTTGACAAAGATGAAAAAGGGAAAAGTGTTGACCAAAGCCTTTATAGAAGCATGATAGGTAGTCTACTTTACCTAACGGCTAGTAGACCCGATATTTGCTTTAGTGTTGGCTTGTGTGCTAGATTCCAAGCAAATCCCAAGGAATCTCACTTAAAAGCCGTCAAGAGGATCATTAGGTACATCAAAGGAACTCATAGTCTTGGTCTATTTTATTCATTTGATACCAATGATATCCTTGTAGGCTATTGTGATGCGGATTGGGCGGGAAACATAGATGACCGAAAAAGCACATCGGGCGGTTGCTTTTATGTTGGTAATAACTTGGTTTCTTGGTCAAGTAAGAAACAAAATTCGGTTTCCCTTTCCTCTTCCGAAGCCGAATACATTGCGGCCGGAAGTGCTTGCACACAATTACTTTGGATGAAACAAATCCTTAAGGATTATGAGATAGAACAAGGAAAAATGACACTTTATTGTGATAATTTAAGTGCCATTAACATCTCTAAAAATCCGGTTCAACACTCCCGCACAAAACACATAGACATTAGGCATCATTTCATTAGAGATCTAGTTGAACATTCTATTGTTACTCTAGAGCATTTGCCTACTAAAAATCAACTTGCGGACTTGTTCACTAAGCCCTTGGACAAAGAGAGGTTTAAAACTCTTAGAATGTCCATTGGCATGATTTGTGTTGATTGATGTCTTTGTGTGATTGTGAGTGGCTTGATGAGCAAAACTTTAATTGAATATCATTGTCTTTGAGAGCTACTCACTTGAGAAGTAATGATCTTTAACAAGTATCTTTTATTGTTTTTAGATCATGCACTTGAGCTTGAAAATCTTATTTTTGAAAAGTGCACTAATGCTTCTCTTGTATGTTTTAGTTTTTGAGTTTTTGTGGTTGAATATGTGTAGATAATGGATGCATCTAGAAGTTTATTGTTAAGTACATGATAGATGACCTATGGTATGTATCCATTTTGCTTCGGCACTACATAGTAATCAACGAGCACCCTCATGGAAAGGGCTACACACCTTGGTTGTGAAGCCACCCAATGTAGGAAAGGGCTACGCCATTGTGATGAGTGAAAGCCACCATGAGGAGTATATGTTTTTTGTTATTAAAATCAAAGAAGTGTTGAAAATGAATCTTAAAAAAAAATCTTTGATTCTAAGCCTAAAAGAAATGAAAAATAAAAGGCTTATTGGTGTATAGTTGAGAATTGTGAAATAGCTCGGGTTGACAAATAGAAACGGGAAAACGAGCCACATGCACACACACGCTCATATGTTGATATCTATTCATTTTTAAAAGCAAAAACCGGATGAATATCGGTTTGACCTATTTTTGGAAAGGCTTTAGATGGATAGGTGTGGATAGAGTTTGCATGTTGATATCACAATTACTCCTACTATATATTTGAGAAGCATTCACACACACACACTTTGCTTATGTGCTTGATTCATTAGCAATGTGAGAATATTTTTGAGAGATTAATGAAAATCTATGATTCTCTCTTGAACCTTGACAAGTTATGAAATATTTTCTCTTATTGCTTGATTGTGTGATTGTGTGATGTCCCTTGTGAACAAATCTACTTGTTGATAATATGTGGAGCATATGTTAAGGGGGAGCTTTAGTTTATTCAACTTTCGCTTTCTATACGATTTGTTTGCTTAATATCTCGTTCTTTATCTCTTGTGTCCCTTGTCTATTCCTTGACAAAAAGGGGGAGAAAATGTATACCTCACCATGTTGATATTGGGGAGTTTTTGTATACTTCACACCTTGTGTGGAAATTGTTCCAATTGTGTGAATCTTATTCCTCTTTGTGCTTAATTGTGACTTTGTCTTAAGGGGGAGAATTCTTGTCTTAAGGGGGAGAAAGAATTCTTTCTTGACAATGTTAAGGATAGTTGGTTCTTGGAAATTGGGAAACTAAGGGAATGCTTTAATATGAACATATTTTATTCACTTGAGATAATGCATTTGTGTATGAGATAAGGGATATCTTCTTTGTTTGTTGTTTGGTTAAATAACTCACCATTCTTCTTTAGAGAAGATCTCCTGTTTTGGTTGCTATTTTCTCTCATAGGTACTTTGAAGACCGAAAGAGGAATTCTTGAAGACTTGAAGTTTTTTTAGTCTAGGAATTTCTTTGTAATGTGAGATTGAGAGTATGCTATCATCTTGAGTTTATTTGAGTGAAACATTGTATGGTGAGGTTGAGTGTTTTTGCCAATGGAATAGCCAAAGGGGGAGATTGTAAGGTTCACTATTTGTATTGGCTTGATTCCATTGCAAAACACTCTATGATTTTATTAGTTGTTGCTTAGGACATTATTTGAAGAAAGGAAGCTCAAAGAGTGAAGAGCAACATCTAGTGCAAAAGTCGTCTTCAAGAGGTGAAAATCGTCAAAGGTAAAACTTGACTTTCACCCTCTTGCAAGGCGTTAGCGCACACACACACAATTCATACATGTGTGTCCCTGCATCGTGGTTCAAACATTTGGTATAACACATTCACACACTTCATAGCATGCTCATGCATTGATCTTGTATTGACAAACATTGTGAAATTGCATGCTTTGTGACTATCTCTTTGATATGGCATGTTTGTGTGAATATGTGTTTATTTGTTTGCGTATTTTGTGTTTAGGACTTGAACATGTTCTTATTTAATACCTTATCGAGTTCCGGTCGTTTCGATTACTCACTCATAAGGTTTCGAGTCCAAACAAGTTGACTATGCTACTTTTCGTTCTCATTTGTTGTGTTGTCTTCATCATCGGATTCCGAGATGATTTCTCAACCATTTTTCAATGTTGAGTAGTCGTAGTCGTGCGTGAGGGAGTCACGGTTCGTAATCCGAAAAGGGATTCGAAATCGGAGGTCGGATGCTCAAGATATGGGGCAACGAACCGAGGGAGCGCGCGAGAGGTGTGCAAACCACGTGTGGCCACTTGGCCAGCCCGTGTGGGAGGCCGTGGGCCCCACGGGCAAGGGAGCCTTCTGTTCCCGTGGGCCCCACGCGCCCCCCACGGGGTGCTGACGTGGCAGCACGTGATTTGCTCGGAAATCTTCTCCTTTTCCCTCCTTTTAATCAAACCTCCTTCCCTCCATCACTTATGCAATTTTTTGAAGAACACAAAAATCCCGCATCAGTTTTCAACATTTTTTGTTTACTTGTTTTGATCATATCTCTCTCATACGAACTCGAAATCATTCGATTCAAAAACCAAAATTGTTGGTCTCGAAGAGAGCTACAAACCCCAAGCATTTCCAGAGGCAGTTGACTTCAGCATTTTTCTCAGCTGGTCAATTTTCAGTCCGTGGTCAGTACTTGATTTTCAACTTCTTCTTTTTCAATTTCATTTTTGATCAACTATTGATTCTTTCCATTTGATTGATGAAATTTGTTAAGAAGTATGTTAGATCACATGCTAGGATTATTTGATCATTTGTTAATTGAGTTTTAGCTTTGTAATGTGTTTTGAACATATTTGTGCTAAACTTGATTTATCATGAAATTGATTCTAGAAAACATATATGTGATGTGCTTCATGTTATTTTCTATGTTTGTTTCATGATCTAAGAACTAGGTTTTTAGTGTGCTAAATCGAATATTGATACCTTTGTTCTTATTGATTTGCATGTTTTGATTTCTAGATAACTTTTGTGATTGAGTGTTGAAATCATATTCTAGACTATCATTGAACATGTACATTTTGCTTGATTGATCATCTAGCTTAATTTGTTTGTGCTTGCATCATTTGCATCACTTTAGATCATAGCCTTGCATTAGGTTGAAGTCTCTAGCAAAGTGAGTGAAGCTTTGTGGATAGAGCAAGGGAGCCTTGATTAGAGTCGGGAGGACTCGGATAATCAAGCAAGGAAGTCTTGTCTAGGGTCGGGAGGATCCGGATAGGCAAGCAAGAAATCTTCCTAGAGACGTGAGCGTCTTGGATAGGAAGTTGCTTCCTAGAGGTGTAGGACACATCTCGGATAGGAAGTAGGCTAGGTGGTTCACTAGGCCCGAGGGTAGACTAGGAGTTGATAGCTTGAGCGGATATCATGAGTTGGTAGCTTGAGTGTGTAAGTCCTTTTCATCATAGTGAATTGCTTCGCCGGTGGTTGTGGTATCAACCCGTGGATGTTTCCTCATTGAGGTTTTACCACATTAAAATCATTGTGTTTAATTTTGCTTTACTTTCCTTTATCTTCCATATATTACATTGATTGCACTTCTTGTAAATTGATTAACTCTTGTCTTAGTGAAATCAATTCATTTGCTAAATCTTATCAAGTGTGCATTTGCCTTGTAATTTTCCGCATTATTTTTAATTGGAAGAATTTGGAGCCTATACCTATTCACCCCCCCTCTAGGTATATTTCACTACTACATTAAGGGAAATTTCATTCACCTTTTTTCAAACCCTTGAACAAACATTCGTTTGTCCCTCAAGGTAGCCTTACACACAACACAATAAGCCAAGGAAGACATACATAGTCAATACGATGTTACAATCATAAGAGAAATGTCTAAGTATATCAACAAGTCATGTGAGGTAAAATAGCAAATAAACATAACAACAAAATAAGCTTGTATTTCATAAGATGTTCAATGTGTTACAAGAGTGATCAAAATGTCACTATACAAAGATTACAATATATAAAAGAATCAAAGATACAAATTGATCTAAATAATGAATATACTAATCACACTATACAAAGACTTGCTTCACAATATATCACATGTGGATATTATGAATCAAGACAATAAAATATACAATTAAAATATAAGAGAAAGAGATAGAAAGAATTAACACAAGGGATTTTTTTAACGTGGTAAAACCTCCAAGGAGGAAACATCCACGGGTTGAACTACAACCATTGGGTACTATATTATTGGAAAGTAAACATAGAACATTCATAAAGTGACCAATCTTTAGCTCACCCAACCTAGTGAAGTCTAAGCCTACCCAACCCTATTGGAATGTATGAAATCCCTCAATGATGCGGAACCACCATATATTGGACAACACACTCAACCAACATCGATGGTAGATTAGAAATTCCTCAAGAGTGCATACACCTCCCGTGTACCCCGCTCTATCGGACTCTATGTCTAACCATACGCCTAGGCCTACCAATACAATAGCCAACTCCCTATCCAAGGCACTCTTGCCTCTAGGGAGCCTCCCATGCATGACTATCCGAGTCCTCCCGACTCTAGCCATGACTCCTTGCTTACCTATCCGAGTCATCCCGACTCTAGGCAAGACTTCTTGCTTGGCTATCCGAGTCATCCCGACTCTAACCAAGACTTCATGCCTTTTACAAGGACTTCCTAGTGTGATCATGTGAATGCAAATGATGCAAACATTCAATACAACATAGAACATGTGATCAATACATTCTATGGCACAAATAGACCTAAACATGTGAAAACACAATTAATCAAGTCTAGATGCAAAAATACATGAATAGAAACCTAATCATGTGAAACACCTAACACATATACTCAAAGTCTCATTCACACACATAACACTTGAATCACAAAATGTTCATTAAGTACAAATTCAAGATGCTATCAATATACAATCAAAAGCTAGATATATGAGATTAAAAATCAATCAATATACTAGACAAAAATATAGAGCAAGGTTTTGAGATTTACATCAATCAAAACCTATATTCTCTAAATCACATAAAAATACACAAATCCTAGATTTCACTAATCAAAGGATCAAATCAAATCTCAAAGTCAATTTAACACAAAATCAATTTAATTAAGTATCAAACAACCTAAGATGTCATTCTAATCACAATACAACTCACAAACAAATGTAAAACCTAGAATCATAAAATCTAGTCAACATAAATCCACAAATTGAGTTTCAATTAGAATGATAATCAAGCTACCTTTTCAAATAGATTTTATAAAACAATAACATAGATATAGAAGAAGAAACCCCAAGCAAATGGAAGGTGAAATAACAAGAAATCCCAAAGTTGAGACTCAAACCTCGGATTCTGCAGCTGGTGCGAATTTCAGTGTCCAACCAATTGAAATCACAATCAATCAGCCACCAAACCACTTGGAGATGTTAGAGGACTCAAATACGAACACTCTCCAACTTGAATCACTCAAATCCGACTCCGGATGAGGAAGATATGGTGTTTTGAAGTTTGGAAAAATTGGAGAGAACTCTAGACGGGAATTCTGAAATTTTCTTCTTAGAAATTCAAAAGGAGAGAGAGAGAGGGAAGAAATAGGAGGAGAGAGAAGGAGGAAACCGGCCAACCAAGTGGTGCCACGTCACCCCCAGGCCGTGGGGGGTGCGTGGCCCACACGGGAGCAGAGGCTGCTCCAGGCCGTGGGGCCCACGGCCAGCCCTTGTGGCCCACGACCTGGGCAGTCCTCTCACGCGCTCCCTCGGTTCGTCGGCCCGTATCTCGGGCGTCCAAACTCCGAATTTGAATCCGTTTTCGGATTACGAACCGTGACTCTCTCACGCACGATAAAGACTATACAACTTTGAAAAAAGGTTGAGAAATCATCTCGGAATCATCGATGAAGTCAACACAACGTAAGAGAACGTAAAGTGGCATAGTCAACACGTTTGGACTCGAAACCTTATGAATGAGTAACCGAAACGACCGGAACTCAATAAGGCATTGAATAAGAACATGTTCAAGTCCTAAACACAAAATATGGAAATATACAAACACAAATACACACACATATGCTAGTTTCCGGACATAGTCCTAGAAAATGCAAAACACAAAGTTTATTAACTAAATGTGAATGCATGAGCATATTTTGCCAAGTGTGTGAAAGTGAAATGTAAATGAAATAAAATCATGAAGGGACACACAAGAATGATATGTGTGAGTGTGTGCCTAGCCTTGTAAGAGATAAGAGGTCTTTGAATACCTTTGTAGACCGATAATGTCCGAAACTCTTAAAAGCCGCAACTTGAACGAATAATGGTTGAGACGTCCTTCGTCTTCGAAATCCTTCATTTACTAACCACTAAACATTACAAGTAAAACACGTTTTGATATGGAATTAATGCCAACACTAATTATCAACCTAACATATATATAGGGTGCCAAACCAAAGTGAGGTCGTTTAAGTAAGTTTCAAAGAAATGCGCCAATCGGCGGTTTCATTCGGCGGCCAGGCCGCCGATTGTGACCGCCGAATTAGTCCTGAGAGAAACAGGGGAACTTCGGTGGTTTCATTCGGCGGCCACCGACCGCCGATCCAGCCGCCGAATTGGACCTGACACAACAGGAGAACAACAGCGGTTTCATTCGACGGTTTCGTAACCGCCGATCAAACCGCCGAATAAACCCGAGAGATAAAATCAATCAGGTATGAAACGGCAGTTTCATTCGGCGGCCAGGCCCGCCGATCCAAACCGCCGTTTCACCAATCTTGGTGAAACCAAGGGAAAAGCCAAGGGCTTCTCCAACGGCGATCTTCGCGCTAAAAACAAGCACACACGGTGCATGCGCGGACGTTTCCGAACAACAACGGGAAATGAATTACAAGACACATAAACACACAACAACATATAACAAGGAAGTGCAAGTGTGAAAAGTGACATGTGAAGAGAATGCACACAAATGCAAGTATGCTAAGTGAGTGTGTGCACTAAATCTCTTCATAGAAAATTAAGCACTAAACATATACCTTTGGAGTGCTTAACACTTGCAAGGGCCTTGAGCTTGAACACATTCCTAAGCTACCCTTACATAATCCCCACATATGGTTTGATCACGAAATAAGCCAATTAAAAACAACGGGAATCCTTACAGGCTCTTATGAAGCAAGGGACCAAAGAATGTCGGCTTATTTGACAAAAGCCAAGCAACTTCAGTTGACCTTTGACGAGTTTACAATCCAACAAATACCCAGATCTGAGAATGCTCGAGCAGACGCATTGGCAAGTCTTGGATCGACAATAACCAATGGTTCAAAATCAATACATGTCGTACATTTAATGTCACCAACAATTCAAAAAGCTGAAGTACTAGCACTTGTCGACCACGGAAGAAGTTGGATGGAACCCATATTCAATTATCTTCAAGCCGACATCCTACCAGGAAACAGATCTGAAACAAGAAAGATCAAAGCCAAAGCTGTAAAATTCTGCATTATATATGGTAAGCTCTATAAAAAATCATTTACAGGACCTTACTTGAGATGCATCACCCCTCGAGAGGCGTACGACGTTCTGAAAAGTCTTCACTACGAGGAATGTGGAAACCATTCTGGCACTCGTAGTTTGTCGAATAGAGCCATCACAGCAGGATACTACTGGCTGACAATGCGGTCTGATTATCAAAATCATGTGAAGTCGTGCGACAAGTGTCAACTATTTGCACCCGTGTCGCATCTCCCCCCAGGTATGTTAAATTCAATTTCGGCCCCTTAGCCTTTTATGAAATGGGGAATCGATATTGTAGGTAAACTCCCCCCAGCACTAGGAGGTGTCGTCTACATGCTAGTCTTAACAGACTACTTTATCAAATGGGTCGAGGGTCGGAACATATCAACAAATATGCGACATTGAGGTACGCAACTTCGTATGGAAGAATATAATTTGCAGGTTTGGAATACCATGGGAGATAGTAACCGACAATGGATCCCAATTCATTTCGTACGACTTCAAAAATTTCTACGACAAGTATAAGATAAAGCTGAGCTTCTCAACTCCACTCCACGTTATCCTCAAGCCAATGGACAAGCGGAGTCGACCAACAAAACAATTGTCAACACACTAAAGAAACGACTGGAGGCAAAGAAAGGTGAGTGAGCGGAAAAAACTCCCAAAAATACTATAGTCGTACAGAACTACTCCACGTCGGTCAACTGGAGAAACTCCTTTCTCACTTGTCTACGGTCTAAAGCAGTGATCCCAATAGAGACATGACTTATGACCGCTCAAAGCGAAAACCCAAATGAGGAACAGAATAACTTGGACCTCAATTTCGAACTTGATCATCTAGACGAACGTCGAGATCGTGCCGCTCTTAGAATCCAATCGTATTAACAGCAAGTCACACGACATTACAACAAAAAAGTACGTACTAGAGTTTTCAAAATCAACGACTGGGTTCTACGATGAGTCTTCCAAAACACGAGGGAAGAAGGAGCAGGAAAATTAGGACCGACATGGGAAGGCCCATATCAAAAAACAGATGTAGTCGGATAAGGAGTATACAAATTGCGAGGACTCAACGGTTGTGAACTGCACAACAGTTGGAACGCTCTACATCTAAAATAGTATCATTTCTAAACTCACTATTTTGATATATTACTTGTTATACTATTACTTGTTTTTATCGATATTTCAAAACTAACGAATCGACCAACAATGAGCAATGATGAAAACTTAGTGCAACTAAGTGCAAAACTGAGCTCACAAAAAAAAAAAAAAAAAATCACATCTTGCTTTACAAGCTATCGACTTCGACACGCAATGTATTTCTATTTCAGATAAGATATCTATGAATCGACGTCTACTTTGAATCGACATCTACAACATCAACTCTCAATATCCTCATTCGACAAACGCATATTAAGAGTGAGGGAATAGCAATGGGGACAAACGTCGATTCAAACGACAACTGTTAACCTAATAACGCATGTACGCGATTTTACTATATAAATAAAGGTCTTGTCGACCAATTGACGCATGTACGCGATTTTACTATGTAAAGAATGGTCTTGTCGACTAATTGATGCATGTACGCGATGATTTTCAAATATAAATAAAAGTCTTATCGACCAAATAACTCATGTACGTGAAAATTTCCATGTAAAAATCCTCATAGACCGACTATCAAATACACGTGAAATTCTTTAAGAAAGTCGTGTCGACTATAAAATATCATAAATAATACGCATGCACACAATTTTCAATAATAAAAAAAAAAAAGTTGTGTCGACCATGAAATTCCTACATACTACGCTGGTATATGATATTCATTAGACAACAAGGTCATCATGTCGATCGACTTGAGTATGAGCATGAGTTTACAGGCTTATCTAATCTAATTCAAACCATAATTGTGCAAACCCCATTATGTGATGGTCATATCGTTTTCACAAATACCATAACAAAAACAATGCAAACAAAGTCGATTCAAAATAAAATTAAAGACTTACATCTTTCTGAGTAGAGGTCGAGTCGACCAAATCAAGATAAATATTCAAAATAAATATAGGTCGAGTCGACCAAATCATCCACAATTACGGCACGTAAAAAAAAAAAAAAAGAGAGAGAGAATTAAACAGAGGAAGCATTTTTCTGAGTAGAGTCAACACCAGCAGCAGCATTTTGGTCTTTGACATCGTCAAGGTTCTCATCATTTCCAAGGCTTTTGTCGACGTCTCTAGCATCCATCTCGAAATTCCCTTAAGCAATATAGTGTAATATATACCTAGAGAGGGGGGGGGGGGGGGGGGGTGAATAGGTATAGGCACAAATTCTTTCAATATACAAAAATATGTGAAATACAATAATTAAAAGCACACTTGATGAATCTTAACAATTGAATTGATTTAACCAACACATGTGAAAATTAATATACAAGTAATGCAATCAATACAAACATATGGAAGATAAAGAAACATAAAAACGAAACTTGACACAAGTATTTTTACGTGGTAAAACCTCAAAGAGGAAACATCCACGGGTTGATACCACAACCACCGGCAAAGCAATCCACTATATGAAAAGGACTTACACACTCAAGCTATCAACACATGATATCCGCTCAAGCTATCACCTTCTAATCTACCCTCAGGCAAGTGAACTACCAAGCCTACTTCCTATTCGAGATATGTCCTACACCTCTAGAAAGCAACTTCTTATCCAAGATGCTCACGTCTCTAGGAAGATTTCTTGCTTGCCTATCCGGATCCTCCCGACCATAGATAAGTCTTCTTGCTTGATTATCCGAGTCCTCCCGACTCTAATCAAGACTTCTTTGCTCTATCCACAAAGCTTCACTCACTTTGCTAGAGACTTCAACCTTATGCAAGACAATGATCTAAGTTATGCAAATGATGCAAATCACAACAAATAAAGTATGATGATCAATCAAACTCTATGAACATGCTTAGAGATATACTAGGATATGCTTTCAACACACAATCACAAAAATACCTAGAAATCAATGCATGCAAAATCAATAAGAACAAGATAAGAATATTCAATATATCACTCAAACAATCTTAGTTCTTAGATCATGAAATTAAACCTAGAAAATATCATGAAGCACATCATACAAGTTATTTCTAGAATCAATTTCAAGTAAATCAAGTTTAGCTAAAATATGTTCAAAAGTAATCACAAAGCTAAAACTCGAAAATCAATAGATCATCCACCCCTAGAATATGATCTAATAATATTCTAAACACATATCATCTATCAATTAGGAAGATTAAAAGAGATGATCAAAAGATGAAGTGAGAAGAAGAAGTTTCACATACAAAAGTTGAGTCTCGTACTGAAATCAGATCACTGGGAAAAATGAAGAACTCAAATGGCTCTAAAAATGCTTGGGATTTGTAGCTCTCTTCAAGACCAACAATTTTGGTTTTTGAATCACTCAATTTGGAGTTGAAATGAGAGAGATATGATCAAAATAAGAAATCAAAAATTGTAGAGAATTCTGCACGGGATTTCGAATATAAATGGAAGGAAAAGAGATGGAGAAGAGAGACGAAGACGTGAACCAATTAGAGGCTGCCACGTCAGCACCCCATGGGGGGCGTATGGGCCACACGGGACCAGAGGGGTGCTCTGGCCGTGGGTCCCACGGCCTCCACACGTGGTTGCCAATGCATGGCCTTTGGCCATGCTTGCCTCTCGCGCGCTCCCTCACGTTCGTCAGCCATATCTTGGGCATCCGAACTCCGATTTCGAATCCGTTTTCAGATTACGAACCATGACTCCCTCACGCACGACTACGACTACAAAACATTGAAAAATGGTTGAGAAATCATCTTGGAAAATGACGATGAAGTCAACTCAACGAATGAGAATGCAAAATAGCATAGCTAAGTCGTTTGGACTCGAAACCTTATGAATGAGTAACCGAAACGACCGGGACTCAATAAGGAATCAAATAAGAACATATTCAAGTCTAAAATACAAAACACACAAACAAATAAACACAAATTCACACAAGCATGCCATATCAAAGAGATAGTCACAAAGCATGCAATTTTACAATGTTTGTCTATTAGAGACCAATGCATGAGCATATTAAGAAGTGTGTGAATGTGTTATACCAAATGTTTGCACTACGATGCAGGGACACACATGTATGAATTGTGTGTGTGTGCTCTTACGCATTGCAAGAGGAAGAAGAATCTAGATACCTTAGCATCCGAGTACGCGATGTTCCTCTTGAAGACGATATTTGCAAGATACGTTGCTTTTAACCTTTGAAGCTTCTTCTCTCTAAGAAACACCTAAGCAACTAATCAATACAAATAAAGAGAGTTTTGCAATGGAATCAAGCCAACAAAGATCTAGGATCTTACAATCTCCCCCTTTGGCTATTCCATGGCAAAACCTCATCCTCACCATACATTATTTCACTCCAATAAACTCAATGTTGATAGCATTCTCTCATCCTCACATTACAAAGAGATCCCTAGACTAAAGGTCTTCAAGTCTTCATGAGTCTTCAAGAATCCCTCTTTAATCTTCAAAGTACCTATGAGCAACATAGCAAACCAACAAGAGATCTTCTCCAAAGAAGAATAGTGAGATATATTCACAAAAACAAACAAGAATTTCCCTTATCTCAAACACAAAAGCATTATCTCAAGTGACTAAATGTTTTCATATTAAAGCTCTTCCTAAGATCCTTAACATAATTAGGCAAGAATTCTTTTCTCCCCCTTAAGACAAGAATTCTCCCCCTTAAGACAAAGTCTCCATAAAAGCACAAAGAGGAATTTCCCACACATTTGGAACATTTCTCCACACATGGTGAGAGGTATACAATTTTCTCCCCTATATTAAACATGGATTCCCCTATATCAAACATGGTGAGGTATACATTTCTCCCTCTTTTTGTCAAGGAATAGACAAAGGACATAAGAGATAAAGAATGAGATATTAAGCAAACAAATCGTATAGAAAGCTAAGTTGAATAAACTAAAGCTCCCCCTTAACATATGCTCCACATATTATCACCAAGTAGATTTGTTCACAAGGGACATCACACATTCACACAACCAAGCAATAAGAGAAAATATTTCATCACTTTTCAAAGTCCAAGAGAGAATCATAGATTTTCATTAATCTCTAAAAAATATTCTCACATTGCTAATGAATCAAGCACATAAGCAAAATATGTGTGTGTGTGAATGCTTCTCACATATATAGAAGGAGTAATTGTGATATCAATATACAAACTCTATCCACACCTATCCATCTAAAGCATTTCCAAAAATAGGTCAAACCGATATTCATTCGGGTTTTTGCTTTTAAAAAGAATAGATATCAACATATGAGCGTGTGTGTGTATGTGGCTCGTTTTCCCGTTTCTGTTTGTCAACCCGAGCTTTTTCACAATTCTCAACTATACACCATTAAGCCTTTTATTTTTCATTTCTTTTAGGTTTAGAATCAAAGATTTTTTTTTTTTTTAAATGATTCTTTTCAACACTTCTTTGATTTTTCTAACATAAACATATACACCTCATGGCAAATTTCACTCATCACAATGGCGTAGCCCTTTCCTACATTGGGCGGCTTCACAACCAAGGTGTGTAGCCCTTTCCATGAGGGTGCTCATTGAATACTATGTAGTGCCGAAGCAAAATGGATACATACCATAGGTCATCTATCATGTACTAAGCAATAGGCTTCTAGATGCATCCATAATCTACATATTTTCAACCACATATACTCAAAACTAAAACATACAATGAAACTAATTATTGCACGGTGTGTATAAACCTATCTAGAGGGGGGGTGAATAGATTTTACGCTTTTTACCCAATTTTTTCGTGTTAGTCAAAATTACGAATTTACCCTCAAGATAATATAAACAAGCAAGTGTAATATGGTGCGGAAATATAAATCAACACTTGATTTTTACGTGGAAACCCTCACGGGAAAAACCACGGGCTGTTATGTGCGCCACACACGAACCTCGAATCCACTAATTGAGATGATTACAACCTAATCCCGGTTTAATGATCTAATCCCGATCAATAAGCATCACAACTACCTAATCCCGGTATAAGTGGACCTAGTCCAATTGCTTGTGAATTAAGTAACCTAATCCCGGTCACAACACAAGACTTAATTCTCTAAGAAGAGATAATACAACCTAAGTGAATATTATGAAATATCCAAAAATGCAATTAGAGCTAGGTTACTCTATATGCTTATCTAGGATAATGAATTTGCAATTTAAATCAATCCTAGATATTATGAGCTAAATGACATGTCAAAAAGCTTAGCTAATCAAGATGAACAAAACCTAATTAGCTATCACAAAACAACTTCTCAAACATACATCATACTAATCTCAATTTTGTATCTAAAGCATACAAAATAACAATCAAGTAATTAATTGAGATTGCTAGATAAAATAAACACAAAATATGTAAGATATTAGTGAAAAGCTTACCAAGCAAAGTATGATGAAGATTCCATGCAAGATGACATCTAGATGATCTATGATGATGCTAGATGATGATTGATGATCATGAAATTGTGTTTGAGTAATTAAAATGAGTTCTTTGTGTATTTTTCTTCTCTTGAAAAATATCCTAAGTATGAAGCATGAATAAGAACTCTTCTTAATGACCTAAAATCAAGTTAGCATATATATAGAGGCCATAAGTGAAGTGAGGTCGTTTTGAAAACTCGCCAGAAAATCACTCTGTGCGCTGGTGGACCTGCGCTGGTGGACCAGCGCAGGACCAGCGCACAAGCCAATTTTGGCTTGAGCGCTGGACGTCAGGCGCTTCCACCAGCACCAGTCCAGCGGCGCCATACTGGGCGATCGGCGCTGGTCCACACCAGCGCACGACCAGCGGCGCGCCACTGGGCGATTTGCGCCGGTGAGCGGCGCTGGTCGACCAGCGCACAGTCCCAAAATTGTATCCCTCAAGCAATTTTGCAAGGGGTACAAAGTCAAACAAGATGCATCCTAAAAGCCTAAATGCTATGATGTTTTCAACATAAGATGCACTCATAAAATCAAGCAAGAAGAGATGTAAATAATCATTTATGCACAACACAAAGAAACACAACTTACAAAGATTAAACATATGCATGAGTTGTGAGTGTGTGCAACTATCTCTTCAAGACAAGAAAGCACTTAGAATATTACCTTTGGTGCTTGTCAATTATGAGGTCTTCAAAGGGCCTAATGCACTAACAACAACATTTAAACTACCCTTACAAAGTATCCCCATTTATGGTTTGATCACGAAATAAGCCAATTAAAAACAACGGGAATCCTTACATACAAGAAAAGCATTAGTGCACTTTTCAAAAAAAATTCAAGCTCAAGTGCATAATCTAGAAACAATAAGAGTTATTTATTTAAGATCATTACTTCTCAAGTGAGTAGCTCTCAAAGATATTGATATCAAATAAAGTTTTGCTCATCAAGCCACTTACAATCACACATAGACAATAATCAACACAATCATGTCAATGGATCTTAGAAGAGTTTTTTAAACATCTTTTTATCCAAGGGCTTAGCAAACAAATCTGCAAGTTGATTTTTAGTAGGCATATGCTCTAGAGAAACAATAGAATGTTCAACATGTTCTCTAATGAAATGATGCCTAATATCTATGTGCAATGATATCATGCATGCATAGAGTTGAAAAGATGAAATAGAAAGCAAGCTTTTAGAGTAGAGAAATACCTTAGCAAGTTTTTTTACAAATGAAAGGTCTCCACTCTTTTTATGAGCTTTCTTGGCTTGTTTGTCCTCATGACAACAAGTTGTTGGTGTGTCATCCCAAGAAAATAAAGACCAAACACTTTCAACTCAAACAATTACATAAAAATGACTTTCTCTAAAAGTCTTAACAAAAATTTTCACCAAATAGATTTCAAAATTCAACTTCTTTAAAGTTAATCAACAAATTTGACTATCATAATGATTATGAGAATATTAAGTTCATGAATTGATTAGAGACACCAAGTTTGAATATTAGACCTAGCACATTACAAATAGTTTAGTCAAGCATCAAACTTAGAACTCTTATCAAACAAGAACAAAAATATTCTCATATGTGCTACTCAATCAAGTATGAGAGCACTCACCTTTGACCATATTAGTCTTAGGTGAACCAACACAAACAACATCATGATCATTACGCATGGCAATATGAAATCTAGAAGATAAATCATCAACTATCTTCTTCATAAAAACATCACTCATATTAAAGTCATCATTTTTGCCACGCACAAATATTTCATCAAGACTCTTCAAATGATCATGGTTAACACTCTTCTTAACCAATTTCTTCTCAGCATTTCTCTTAACATGATTATCATTAACATGCATGGTATTCTTTTCAATCCAAATTTTCTTGATAGGTTTCTTCACATGAATATGATCAATATACACATTTCTCAAAACATCAAAGCTATTGTCATGTTTAGAAACTTTTAAAGAAGATTTATCCATTTCACAAGTATGCACATTATTTTTCTTAACCCAAACTTTCCTTGTTGATTTCTTTTCATTAACATGTTCATCATGCATAGTCCCTAACATGTTTAGAAACAACCAAAGGAAGTTTTTTCATCTCACTAGCATGCATCTCATTCTCTAGTTCGCATTGTCTAATATACTTGTAGCATTTAGGTTTGATATGCCCGACAACATTGCAAAAATAACAAACCAGGATAAACTTAGAGATGTTATGTCTAGCTCTAGACTTGAACTCATGCTTAGGAGAATGATTAGGTAACTTTTTCACATTTTTATCATGTTCCACATTTCCTAGTTTGCATTGTCTAACATATTCATAACACTTAGGCCTAATGTGACCAACCACATTACAATAATGACAAACCGGGATGAATTTAGAAAAGTTACCTCTTGGGTGTGCATGCTTTAGTTGAGAAGTCGATTGAGAAGTTCCATAGCTCTTCTTGTCTTTGTCTTTGACTTTGGAAGGAATAATAATTTAGTCTTTCTTCTTCTTGGACTTTCTTGACTTGTTCTTGGTTGTAGGAGTCTTCTTCACTTCTTCTACAAAACCCAAGCCACTCATATCTCCATGATGCTTTCCAAGCTTTATTACTTTATCAAGCTTAATGGCTCCAATCTTCATGCCATTAATAGACTTTTTAAGAGATTTGACTTCATCTTTAAGCTCACACTCTTTTATCTTCATGATATTTAAAGAGTTTTCTTTTTGCTTAATCTCTCCTTCCATGGCAAACAACTTCATAGTAAAGTCTTCTTTTAAACCATCTAACTCTTGAGCACTTTCTTCCACCTTTGAGACATACTTTTCAATGGTCTTTTCATGCTCCTTGATGACTTCACTTTGCTTACTCATTTTCTCCAAAGACATCTTCTTTTCATTGACAAGAGCTTTAAAGATCACCACTAAATTGGCATTGATCAACTTCAACTTGTTGTTCTCTTTATTCTTTTGTTGAAGGATCTTGTCATTGAAACTTATATAATCTTGATTTGAGGAGGCTTCGAACTCTTCATGATTGGAGGAGATTTCACTATCTTCACTACTTGAAGAGTATTCACTTTCCTCATTACTTGAGGAGTCTTCACTACTACCCTCAAATCTTCCTTCATATATAGCCACATGAGCAATGTGATTGCTAGTAGATTCTCGATCATCCAAGGACACATTTTCCTCTACTACATCACTCACACTCATCCATGATTTATCATTGATAGCTCTAATGTAGGCTTTCATTGTATTTCTCCAAAAGGTGTAGTTACCACTATCTAAGAGTGGAGGTCTACCACTAGAAGCACCTTCCAACATTGAATCACCCATAGCTACAAAAATGAACAAACACAAAACAAAACAAAACAAAACAAAACAAAACACAAACACTATAATATGGATCTATCTAATTACTTATAGACACCCACTCTGATACCAATTGAAATTCCCTTAAGCAATATAGTGTAATATATACTTAGAGGGAGGGGTGAATAGGTATAGGCCCAAATTCTTCCAATATACAAAAATATGCAGAATACAACAATTAAAAGCACACTTGATGAATCTTAACAATTGAATTGATTTAACCAACACATGTGAAAATCAATATACAAGTAATGCAATCAATACAAACATATGGAAGATAAAGAAACATAAAAACGAAACTTGACACAAGTATTTTTACGTGGTAAAACCTCAAAGAGGAAACATCCACGGGTTGATACCATAACCACCGGCAAAGCAATCCACTATATGAAAAGGACTTACACACTCAAGCTATCAACACATGATATCCGATCAAGCTATCACCTCCTAATCTATCCTCAGGAAAGTGAACTACCAAGCCTACTTCCTATCCGAGAT
Source organism: Acer saccharum (assembly GCA_030490815.1). Taxonomy (NCBI): domain Eukaryota; kingdom Viridiplantae; phylum Streptophyta; class Magnoliopsida; order Sapindales; family Sapindaceae; genus Acer; species Acer saccharum. The sequence continues at coordinate 43,226,979 of CM059867.1, forward strand.
GTGTCATACACCTCCAGAAAGCAACTTCCTATCCAAGACGCTCACGTCTCTAGGAAGATTTCTTGCTTGCCTATCCGGATCCTCCCGACCCTAGACAAGTCTTCTTGCTTGATTATCCGAGTCCTCCCAACTCTAATCAAGACTTCTTTGCTCTATCCACAAAGCTTCACTCACTTTGCTAGAGACTTCAACCTTATGCAAGGCAATGATCTAAGTGATGCAAATGATGCAAATCACAACAAATAAAGTATGATGATCAATCAAACTCTATGAACATGCTTAGAGATATACTAAGATATGCTTTCAACACACAATCACAAAAATACCTAGAAATCAATACATGCAAAATCAATAAGAACAAGATAAGAATATTCAATATATCACTCAAACAATCTTAGTTCTTAGATCATGAAATTAAACCTAGAAAATATCATGAAGCACATCATACAAGTTATTTCTAGAATCAATTTCAAGTAAATCAAGTTTAGCTAAAATATGTTCAAAAGTAATCACAAAGCTAAAACTCAAAAATCAATAGATCAACCACCCCTAGAATATTGTTATATGATCTAACAATATTCTAAACACATATCATCTATCAATTAGGAAGATTAAAAGAGATGATCAAAAGATGAAGTGAGAAGAAGAAGTTTCACATACAAAAGTTGAGTCTCGTACTGAAATCAGATCATTGGGAAAACTGACAAACTCAAATGGCTCTAAAACTGCTTGGGGTTTGTAGCTCTCTTCAAGACCAACAATTTTGGTTTTTGAATCACTCAATTCGGAGTTGAAATGAGAGAGATATGATCAAAATAAGAAATCAAAAATTGTAGAGAATTCTGCACGGGATTTCGAATATAAATGGAGGGAAAAGAGATGGAGAAGAGAGAGGAAGACGTGAACCAATCAGTGGCTGCCACATCAGCACCCCATGGGGGGCGCGTGGGCTACACGGGACTAGAGGGGTGCTCTAGCCGTGGGTTCCACGGCCTCCACACGTGGTGGCCAATGCATGGCCTTTGGCCATGCTTGCCTCTCGCGCGCTCCCTCACGTTCGTCAGCCATATCTTGGGCATCCGAACTCCGATTTTGAATCCGTTTTCAGATTACAAACCGTGACTCCCTCACGCACGACTATGACTACAAAACTTTAAAAAATGGTTGAGAAATCATCTTGGAAAATGATGATGAAGTCAACTCAACGAATGAGAATGCAAAGTAGCGTAGCTAAGTCGTTTGGACTCGAAACCTTATGAATGAGTAACCGAAACGACCGGGACTCAATAAGGAATCAAATAAGAACATATTCAAATCCAAAATACAAAACACATAAACAAATAAACATAAATTCACACAAGCATGCCATATCAAAGAGATAGTCACAAAGCATGCAATTCTACAATGTTTGTCTATTAGAGACCAATGCATGAGCATACTAAGAAGTGTGTGAATGTGTTATACCAAATGTTTGCACTACGATACAGGGACACACATGTATGAATTGTATGTGTGTGCTCTTATGCCTTGCAAGAGGAAGAAGAATCTAGATACCTTAGCAACCGAGTACGCGATGTTCCTCTTGAAGACGATATTTGCAAGATATGTTGCTTTTAACCTTTGAAGCTTCTTCTCTCTAAGAAACACCTAAGCAACTAATCAATACAAATAAAGAGAGTTTTGCAATGGAATCAAGCCAACAAAGATCTAGGATTTTACACATCTGTTCGCCCGCTCCCGCCTTCTCAAGCTTGAGACGTTCCATTTCTTCAGAGGCATCGACCTCTTCCTGCATCTCCTTGGAATCCCAATTCACATGTGCACAAGATAAGTATTCCTTGAAAAGCTCCGCCCTAGTCTTGCACATTGCGTCTGCTGCTATCGACATTAGTTGACTCTTCAAGCCATCGACAATCTTTTCATGCTCGTTAGCCTCTTCTTGGGCTCTTATCGACTCAGCCTGATATCGATCCATCACACTCTTCAACTCTCCCTCTAGAGCCAAGTTCTTCTGCTCCATCTCTTTCACCGCCGTGCCAAGCTTTGCGTTGTCTGCCTACAAGATGTCGTTCGCCTTTCGAAACTTCGCGCACTTTTCAGTGACGGCCTTGTACCTATCATAAAGGTGCAATTGGGCTTGCAAAGCCTGCAAAAAGGGATGTCGAATCAATAGAAGAGACGACTGATAAAAATAAAACAAAACATAAAATAAACTTACCTAAAACGCCGAAAGGATACCCGTGTTGAAGGCATCCTTCGTCTTCTTGCCTTTCAAAAATAAATCATCAGCAGAGAGAAGGAATTCGTACGACCTATTCAAAAATCCTGTCGGCTCATTGAATGACGAAATCCCAGAAGAAATGAGCTTCATCGGCGAATCTGGCTTAAAGGCAGTTTTGAGCAGTCGCAACTGACTTCTCCTTCGAACTAGATGCCGCTTTCTTTTGGCGGTCGACAGTAAAGTCTCTTTTTTGCCTCTTCCTCGATGGGCTCCTCTCAGGCGACAACTCCAAGATTTGTTCTGGCATTGCTGGCGCGCCTTCCTTCGACTTTCCAGTAGTTTGCTTTTTCTTCACTGCTACTGTCGCACGTTTCTTAGCAAGTTCATCTCTATAGAGTTTTATTGATTTAGCTTTATTCGGCATGTTGATTTGTGCACTCGCCATTGACGTTACTGCGAAACGACGTTCAATATCAGTTAAAGGTGATAAAAAACTCAAATCGTATTGAAGAATTTCAAAACTCCTTCTAATCCATGTATACGACACGAAGTCCTTCACGTGGGGATACGGTGCTCTCGATCTATTTAACGTTGACCACCTCTATAGACGACTGGGCCTAAGTTTACCTTCTATAAGCAATGCTCTACAACTCCTTTCTCTAACCAGAATATCTAATAAAATCTCAGTACGCGCAAAAGCAACGTCGCACGATGGTTTACTCTCCACCCCATTTGTTTCTACAAAAACAACCACTCGTCAATACGAGTTAATCAAATAAGTAAAAAAAAAATCAATCGACAACTGGCAGACAATACTCACCATATCGATTCCAGACTTGCCGATACTGATACTGCGACTCTCCCCAAGGACCGTCGATCAGAGGACCTTTCGCAAAAAAAAAGGTATCCTTCCAATGACAGTCATTTGTCGTGGTATCATGGATAAGTTGATTCTTCTTGTCTCTAGGTATCAGCATGTAACGACCTTGGTCGCTCACATGCTCCTTCAAGTAATAATTATGAAGGAGACACCCCAACCCAAATTGAATATTCATAGAGGACACCTAAGCTTAATAATATTCTCCAAGTGTTTGGCATTAATTGGCCAGGAGCGAGGTCGTAATACACCAACATTCGTCAAACCAGTTGGGGAACTGGAAACCTAAACCCTAAACGAAGGGTATACTCATAAAAACACGTCCACCTTGGTATGTCCCAGTTTGCCCGCTCATGTGCCTCCGGTGCACGTAGTTCGACATCATCAGGGATACCATAAATCACCCGTAAACTGCGCAAGTTTTCTTCTGTAACTAAACTAGCTGGACTCTTGTTTAGAATACCTTGAGGATGACCAAAAGTCGATGCCTCAGCGGCCTCTACATGTTCCGGATGTTCGACCATCGACACAATAGCGCGTACAGCGCCTTGCTCTAACATACCCCTAGTATTTACACTAACAACATTCGACGGATCCTCAATTGTGACCAGTCGATCGACATCTTGTGTGCCGCTATCGACTCCGTCATCCTCACTCTCCGAATCATTAGAAGTCCAACTGTAATGCGGTTTAGAGACTGAATCATCGCCCGACATGATCTCCAAAAGCTGACAAATGCAAAAAATGTATAAGTCAGACAAAAACTAAACGTTACAATCACAACTTAGGGATTTTCGATCAAAATCTAGGGTTTTTTACAACATGGAAAGTCATTCCAAAAGTTCAACCTAATCCATAAAAAGCTTTGCCTATCCAATGTCGTACGATTCCTCGAATCTAAGCGACTATCTTCGACTTAACGACGTACAAGTAGACCAGAAACAACGTATATGAGCAAAATCAACATGGCAGTGAATCAAAAGCATCAAAAACCAACAAAAAGGATCAAGAACACGCTGAAGAATATCAAAGATAGTGAAGAACACGCATTTCTCAGGTAATATCAAAATCTTCTACTTTATTTCCTATAGATTTGTAAAAGTAAGTTTAATGCGAAAAATATATGAAGGAATATAGAACAAACTTTTTACTAACCTCAAAAAGATTTGAGAAGAAATACGAAGAGATTCGTGAGGAAATTCATGAAAGACCTTGCAGTTGAATACCACTAGCAGAAGAAAACGAAGAGAAAACGTTTGAAGTGCTTGAAATGCAAAAGTGGTATTGGTAAGTAAAACGGTTTACTTATAAACCAATCCTTCAACCCTAGTTGCCACAAGGAAACACCCCTTCAGTTTCCAGTTAACCATGGTAACCACCCGGTTTGAATTCAAAAAGTTATATCTTGAAAATAGCATTCAATTTAATGCACCTGATGTCAGCCTAGAACATTGAAACGCTTCAATCCTATCGATGTGACCGCCAAACTTCGCTCGATTTGACTACTAGACATCATTCTAGGCGTAATTGTCGAGCGACGAATTATCTTCAGAATTCAACTTCATTCGACGATCAGATAATATCCGAAAAGTAGTGATTCGACTCGACAAAGGATGAGGTCGACAAAACTAGTGGTCGACTCAGTGAAAATCACTCTCTAACTCAGTGAACCCTTCTTTAGAGAGTGGGGGATAAACTGTGGTAGCCAAAAATGGCCCAAAGGCCCAATATATTAAAGCCCAAACTTTGTAATATAAGATCCTACCCAAGCCCATTATGTTGGATCGACCCAAAGTAAGCATCAGCAGCAGGACTTGGTCTTTGAAGGACCAAGTCAAAACCTCAGAGATACTGGGTAGATAATATGGAGAGAATATCTCCATAAATCTCGTCCACGATCAAGTATGGTGAGGGAGACGTTGGAGCTACATCTTCCACTATAAATAAGAGAGCTCCCTCACTTGAAAGCTCTCTAAATTCTTTCCTATCAAAAGCTTACTAAAAGTGTACTGAAACTCTGCTTATAAAACATTCCAGCAACCGGAATTTGATCGGATTGACAATTACGATCATCACAGAATATTGCTCAGCCCAAGCACACCTAAGGCTAAATAACTCAAACCCATCTTTGCTCTATTTGTATTATTTCTGTTCTAATTTTACTTGCAGGTTCAACAAGTTACCTTAGGCCTAACATAACCCGACCCGATTCACATAACGCGTAGTTCGACCACCTACAGTTAGCACTCACCGATATGATAGAGTTATTCTTTAACTCAACAATTAAAGATAAATATGTTCCAATTGCATATCATTTTCCATCACTTTAGAATTTTCTTCTAGTCTCATATCATTCTCCATCAATTCCTAATCAAGAAAAACTTTAAAATATTGGGAAAAAAAGAGAAGATATTTTAGGATTTGTAAAAGAGGGAAAAAAACACAATAGAAGGAAAAAAAAAAAAAACTAAAGATGGAGAAAAGTATTGTTTTATAATAAAACAAACTAGTTTTGAATGTCTTTAGATTTTTATTTATTTATTTAGTAATTTTAATTTAGGTTAAAATTACCATTAATAAAAATAAAATAAAATGGAGTGTAAACAGATAATTTGTGGATTTTCAACAATATGTCTTCTAAAAAAAAAAAAATACTCTTTTTGAGTTATAATTTGTTTAATGCATTAAAAAATGTGAAAAGAGTTTTTTAATGGTATATATATATATATATTTTAAAAATAAATAAATTAAGAACAATATTTGGGAACTACTCCATCTCAATGAATTTTCTTGTTAATGAAATTTGAAATTTTTCCAAGTACTATAACTATATTTTACTGATTTTATTAAACATGAAGCATCACCAAAAAAAAAAAAAAAAAAAAAACAAATAATAATAGTGCTCGAAAAAATTTCAATTTTTTTTTTTTTTTTTACAATTAGATTCTAGTCATTACAAAAATTAAAATAAAGGTGAAAATAAATATAGCGCGAGCGTCTAATACAACCTAGAGAGGGGTGAATGGGTTGTTAATCCGATTATTACAAAATTTTCAAATTAGTCAATATTACAAAAATAACTCAATTCAACAAACAATAAAATCAAGTATAAAGTGCGGAAATTAAAGAACACTTGATTTTTACGAGGAAACATTCAACAAGGAAAAACCACGAGCTATTATGCTAGCCACACATGGTCACCGAAATCCACTATATGAATAAAAGGTTACACCCTCAAGCGATACACGGACTCTCACCCTAAACAACCTCAGACCACGGACATTACCATTCACCACTCTTGGTTCAATCCTTAGTGATATCCCTCGATCACTACTCTTGGCATGAGCACCTCCTACTCTACCCGTATGCATTTTACAGTGGCACTTGACCAATTGCTTGTGCACTAAGCAACTTAGTTACAAGACTTACTTCTCACGAAGAGATCAATTACTTATGTGAATATACAATGATATTCAAAATGCAATTAATGAAATGCTTATCTAGGATTAAATGATGTCAATAAAATTAATCATAGATATCATATTGCTATATGTCATGGCATACAACTTAGCTATGTAAAGGATAACCAATCCTAGATACAATAGCTATCACAATCAATCTCAATCAAACAATGAGATAAATTAGCTAGATGTTATATGAACTTGAAATCCTAGCTATCACAAAACAACCCAATCAATCAACACATAATCTCAATATTGTAGATAGAATATAATCTAAATGAATACAAGTTAAAAGTGAGATTGCTTACTAAGTAAGAACACAAAAATGAATAGATGGTGTTTAACTTACCAAGTCATGTGTGTTGAAGAAGACATATGCACAGATATATCCTAGATGATGTTTAGATGATGTTTGATGCACATGGAAAAAGGGTTTAAAGAATTAAAGAAGCAATCGTTATGCTTTTTCTCTCAAGTCTCTCTCAATATCTCTTTAGGGTTCTTGATGTCAAAAACCTTAATTTCAGAATTAAAGATAATGGTATATTTATAGAGACCAAAAATGAGCTGGGTGAAAAGACAAGTTTACCCCAGTTACACGCCAAATTGGCGGTCGGGACCATCGATTTTAACCACCGAATTGAAACTGAGAGCACTAGTTTCAAACGGTGACTTCATTCGACGGTTTTGCTTCATTCGATGGTTTCATAACCGCCGATCACAACCGTCGATTTGGACCCGAGACATAAAATCAATCAAGTCTCAAAAGGCAGTTTTAATTGGCAGTCTGGCCGCCGATCATAAACCGTCGTTCAACCAAAAATGGTGAAACCAAAGGAGAAGTCAAGAGCTTCTCCAATGGCGATCATCACGCTAAACCAGGCACACCAAAATGCATGTGTGGACGTTTCCAAACATACTTTGGGAAACGAATTACACCACACTTAAGACTAACAAGACATGAGGTGCAAGTGTGAGATATGAAGAATGCACACAAATAAAATTTGAAGCATAAATGCAAGATGAAAATAAAACATGCACGAAAATGTGTGTGTGTGTGCAACTAATCTCTTCAAGAGGCAAGTTAAGTATTTACCTTTTGTTCTTACTCTTAATGTCACCGGGATGCTTGGAAGCTTGCCTTGATAGTCATCAAGAAGACCTACGCTACCCATTACACAATCATCCCTAAATGTGGTTTGCCAACGAAATAAGCCAATCAAAATATGAAGACTTTACAATCTCCCATTTTGGCTATTTCGTGACAAAACCACCACTCACATTTGATCCTCACAAAAATTACAAGCTAAGGGTCAACAATAGTTAATTCTACATTATAAAGAGAAGCCTAATCAAACTAAATCTTCAAGCAATCCATCTCTTGTAGAATAAATATCCCTGCAAAACAAGAACTAAACTTTCCAAGGCAAGTGTATGTGAGGTGATCAAGTGAGATAAAAACAAGCATGAAACTAATTATTGCACGGTGTGTATAAAACTATCTAGAGGGGGGGTGAATAGATTTTACGCTTTTTACCCAATTTTTCGTGTTAGTCAAAATTACGAAAATGCCCTCAAGATAATATAAACAAGCAAGTGTAATATAGTGCGGAAATTAAAACAACACTTGATTTTTACGTGGAAACCCTCACGGGAAAAACCACGGGCTATGTAAGTAAGCCACACTCGAACCTCGAATCCACTAAATGTGCAAACGATTACAACCTAATCCCGGAAGTAATCACACACCTACCTAATCCCGGTATGAGTGAACCTAGTCCAATTTTGCTTGCGATCTAAGCAACCTAATCCCGGATGCTACACACAAGACTTACTTTCTCTATGAAGAGAATACAACCCTAAGTGAATATATGTGAATATCCAAAATGCAACATAGAGCAAGGGAAACCCTATATGCTTATCTAAGATGTTTAATATGCAATTAAGAACAATCCTAGATATCAAAACTAAATGACATGTCAATTAGTTTAGCTAATCAATATTAAGCACAAAACCTAATATGCTAGCACAATACAACTTCTCAAACATACATCATACTAATCTCAAACTTGTATTCAAAGAATATAAAATCACATACAAGTAATTAAATTGAGATTGCTTGTTAAGAGAAACACAAAATATGTAAGATATTAGTGAAAAGCTTACCAAGCAAAGTATGATGAAGAATCCATGCAAGATGACATCTAGATGATTAAGGATGATGCTAGATGATGATTGATGATCATGAAAAGGTGTTTGAGTAATTAAAAATGAGTTCTTGGAATTTTTCTTCTCTTTGAAAAATATCCTAAATATGAAATCTGAATATGAACTCTCTTACTTGACCTAAAGACAAAATGGCATATATATAGGGGACCAAATCAAAGTGTGGTCGTTTAAGTAAGTTTCAAAGAAACTCGCCGATCGGCGGTTTCAATCGGCGGCCAGGCCGCCGATTTCAACCGCCGAATTACTCCCAAGGAAACAGGGGAGAAACGGCAGGTTCAAACGGCGGCCACCGACCGCCGATCCAACCGCCGAATTGGACCTGACACAACAGGGGAACAACGACGGTTTCATTCGGCGGCCACCGACCGCCGATCAAACCGCCTAATAAACCCGAGTGATAAAATCAATCAGGTATGAAACGGCGGTTTCATTCGGCGGCTAGGCCGCCGATCCAAACCGCCGTTTCACCAATCTTGGTGAAACCAAGGGAGAAACCAAGGGCTTCTCCAACGACGATCTTCGCGCTAAAAACAAGCACACATGGTGCATGCGCGGACGTTTCCGAACAACAACGGGAAACGAATTACAAGACACATAAACACACAACAACATATAACAAAGAAGTGCAAGTGTGAAAAGTGACATGTGAAGAGAATGCACACAAATACAAGTATGCTAAGTGAGTGTGTGCACTAAATCTCTTCATAGAAAATTAAGCACTAAACATATACCTTTGGAGTGCTTAACACTTGCAAGGGCCTTGAGCTTGAACACATTCCTAAGCTACCCTTACATGATCCCCACATATGGTTTGATCACGAAATAAGCCAATTAAAAACAACGGGAATCCTTACAAAGCATTTGCATTGAAGAAAATAAACAATAACATGTTATGAATGTGCAATGCAATGCTCCCCCTCAATGGGTTACTCCCTCTCAATTAAGCAATCTCCCCAATGTGCGACTTAGCTACTCTCAATTAGCACTCTCCCTTACCACATACTACTCCCCCTTTTGTCATGAGATAGGCAAATAAGTATTCCTTAACGGGTTACTTGTAGCAAAGAGAGATAGTAGCATACAAGACATTTGCATAATCATATAAGCCACTTCATGCAATGCAATTAATTGGAAGAGAAGTAAGGAGATTTATTTTAAGAAAATGTGTGATAAAGATGCTTTGCATGCAAGACATGTTGCATTCAAGTCCAAAAATCAATGGTATTTAACAAAGCAAATGACAAAGGTTTCCAATAGAATTCTGGTTTTTTATCGGTTGATATTTGTAAATTTTATTGGATCGGTTCGTATTTTCATAAACCAAAATTTATCGGTTTTATCTGTTTTATTGAAAAATGAACCAATCCATTAAACGCCCACCCCTAGGCATTATCATCTTCTAACATTTTTTAATAATCAAACTAGTGGTTCAATTAAGCATTGGTTTTTTAAAAAAGTTTTTTTTTTTTTTTTGTTTGGAAATTATCTATTATATCATGTCCATCATTCCACGTATAAAAGATCAAACCGTATTTGGGTGTTATTCACCTAATTTTTCGTTCGAAAGAATTCTCTCTCCAATTTACGCTTCGAGAACTATATATAAAACGCGCCTGGTCACGAAACCGGAACCACCCGGTAATCCAACTCTGTGACCGGCTATTGACCACCCTAACCGGTCATGTGATATATATAGAAGCAAGTAGGGTACAAAAAGCCAACCCATTTGTCGACCGAACCTTCTCTTTCTCTCTCATTATCTCTCTCTCTCTCTCTCTCACATATTCAGACCAGACCAAAACCAAACGCAAACCTCAAATCCTCTCATCTAAATCCAAACATCCTCTACATTTCTTAAATCAAAACCTATAAAAGACTCTCGTCTTCAAAAAATTTCCCTCTCCTGGAGTCAATTTAATCATTTCTTCCCTCCAAATCCTGGGTTTTTCTTTTCTAATTGACGTTTCCAAACCCTAGATTTTCAAATTTTGATAAAAAGGCTCATCAATATCGTTTTTTTTCTGTGGTGTTTTAATTTTGAAAGGAAAACCCAGAAACGGTTTTTTAGTATTTCTTTTGTATTTGACTTGGATCTAGATTTGTATAATTTAGAAAAATAGTGTTTGATCTTTCAGTATTGTCAAATATAACCTAAAACCCAGAATTTTTTCTTCGATTTGTTTTTGAAAAGAATAAAAATTTTGGGATATTTTATTGATAAGTGAGGAACAAAGAAAGGAATGGCTGAACAAGGTGGTGGCTTGGAAGGGAGCCAGCCGGTGGATCTTTCCAAGCACCCGTCCGGAATTGTTCCCACTCTTCAGTAAGTCTCCTATTTCCTGCGTTTTATGTGCAAGTTTATGTCGTTTAGGTGTTTTAATTTTGTCATTTGTGACGACGGGTTTGTGGGTATTTGAGATTGGTTAAGAGAATTGGAGTTGTCTTATGATTTGTGGGTTATGATTAAGCGGTTTTGTTGATAGTGAATTCGCTGGTCTTGGTGCGTTTGTCGTGTGTTTTGTTTAAGATCTGGTTGCTGGAGTTAGGTTTTGATTGGTTTTTCACTTTTTTGACAGGGGATTGTGGGTATTTTGTGAATTGTTAGAAGGAAAAAAAAAAAACGGTGGGTTGAAGATTTGGGTAAATATATGCTTATGAGTTATGTGTATATTTGGAAGAAGAGCTATCTGTGGGAGCCTCGGTTGTTAATTGATTGAGTTGGGATTAATTGATTTTAGATGTGGGGTTGTTAGATTTAGAACCAAAAAATATTGAGAAAGTGAATATTGATTCTTGTAGCTGATTATCCTTGTCATTTGACCTGGTTTTGAATTTCTTTATAGTTTGATTGTTCATGTAGGGGATGGTAAATTAAAAGTATTTTGTGATGCAATTGAAGTGTAACACTGAGCAGTTTTTGTGAGTGAGAATTTTGTTGAAAGTTATGTAATTTGTTAATGAAGTTCTAAATGAGGAAAGCTCGGTATATTGTAATAAATCTATTGAATCATTTTATTAAGCGTAAGTTTTTAGAATGTTATTGTAGCTGTTGTATGCATTTTCTATTATATTTGTGTATATATGTATAAAATTAAATAAATAGGTGAGTTATTGGTTTAACTTGACCTATGAGAAGCAAAGATGGTTGGTGAAATATTTTTATGTTATGTGATGTGTGTTGTGTTGTGTTGTGTTGAATTCACTTGGTTGTTCGGAGACAAAGAGGACGTTTAATGTTGAAACGAATGGGTTAATTAATGCTGACTTCTTTTATGGTAAAAATTGACAATATAAGACACTGAAGTAGCTTTGCGATAACATGATGGAATATACCCATACAAGCACTACATTTGCTGCATGGTGAGAAATTTACTTTTTGAGAAAATTAAATAATCAAAATGTGACATTTTACCTCAGGTTAAGCCTTGACCAATCAACAACAGACTTTACCAATATCAGTGAATCTGCACATTATGGTCTCCTTGTTGTGGTGTCTTAGGTTGATGCAACTGGCTCATACATTTTTGTCTCATATAAAATTTCCGCTTGATCTAGTTATCAATGGTTGAGTGCCAGTGTGCCACCACTTCTTGTACTATATTCTTTTAATTTTCTAGGTCTTATCACTTTTGGTCACCGTTAGTTGTATGATGATTTCGTGACTGAAGATTTAATGTGATGTTTGTGTGTATTTGGACCTTTCCTTTTTTTTTTTTTTGGTTGTTGTCGATATTGCCTTTTATTTGCTGTGCAATACTAGTTTTTCGTCAGAAATACGATTATGCAGCTTCCGTTCAATATAGAAGAAAAATCTATAATTATTTTAAAATTGATGAATTCTACAATGGTAACTTATATTATTACTAACTAGCTCCCAGAAACATGATTGCGGATTCTAAATTTGAAAGTTGACCATTATTGTGGTTACTTTTGTTATAGGAACATTGTATCAACTGTCAACTTGGATTGCAAGTTGGATCTCAAGCAAATTGCTTTGCAAGCTCGTAATGCAGAATACAACCCCAAGGTATGTAAGAAATTTTGTGGTAGGATTCCTATACAAATGTCAGGCCTGCAGATGCTGTCTCCAAGCATTTATCTTGTGTGTTTGTAGTTCAAAGCTGGTACTTTTGTTTTATTTTATCACTAACGGTTCTTTTAAGTGTATCAACAGCGTTTTGCTGCTGTCATTATGAGGATAAGGGAACCAAAAACTACAGCTTTGATTTTTGCCTCTGGAAAAATGGTTAGCTTTATGATATTTCCTTAATTGTTATTATACTATTATTGACTATTTTAAGTTTACTTCGTTTCTGTTAGCTGAACAGCTGTTGTTATAAGCAGTGCATTTGTTTTTTCATTTATTCTATTCACATGAAGTAATGGTTTCTGTTCTGAAAATATATTCCAATCTGAAGATTGTTAATCATTTTGAGGATGTGCCCATTGTTTTAATAATCGCTTGAGGCGGTCACCTTGAGGCACGGCTGTTTTCAAATGATCCCACCTTCGGGCAATGAGGTGACCGCCTCAAGGCCAAACTAACTTGAGACGGTGAGGTGTTGCCTTATCAATTTGGTTTTGGGTGGGGTGAATTGGTGAGTTTTGGTGCTTTATCAATTTGGTTTTGGGTGGTGAAATGGTGAGTTTTGAATCTAGGCCTTTATTTTTTTTTTAATTTATCAAAATTCACCGGTTTTTGAGGTTGTCTAAGTCAGAATTAATATTTTAAAACCCTGACAGCCCATTCACCCAACCCAAATCTCACATTCAAAATTTAATTTAAATTTTTTTTTTTTTTTTTTTGCATTGTTTAATATTTCTAAATCGAGGCGGCCGCCTTGCCTCACTAGTACAAGACGCCTTGAACCGTCTCATGCTTTTTAAAACATTAGATGTGCCATGACGCATGTCAATTTGGTGGGTAGTGTTTCAGTGCAAATTGTGGATTATCATTTTTGTAGTTGCAATATAATTTCATCTTTGTGTGAAGGTGTTTTTGTATCCTAAGTGATGTAACATATCTGATTCTGCGTTTGGCTTATTGTTTTTTCTTATGTTTCAGGTTTGTACTGGGGCCAAAAGTGAACAGCAGTCAAAACTGGCAGCAAGGAAGGTTCGTATGACTGCTGGAAATAGCTTTTAGCTATCAATGTTAATGTTGTGTTGATGTAATTTTTTGACATTTTATGGGGGAAAAGGACAAATGTATCTTGCTTCATTCTAGAATTACTTTTTCACCATTATTAGTGAGTTAGTAAGAGTTGCTTAGGCTGTTGAATGATAATAAGATTGTTTATTTTTAATTCATAATAGACCGTATGATCATTGATACATCATTAATGACAATTTGGCCAAATATAATATCTCATTTAAGGAGACATGATCTTTCTGTATTTCAGTATGCTCGAATTATTCAGAAGCTTGGGTTCCCTGCAAAGTTCAAGGTATTTTTGATCTCTATAAGAACAAGTGCATGCAGATGCGTGGTTATATCCTTTCGGAATCTTATTTATATGTTTTCCCCCTCTTTATTCTTGTGATGTAGGACTTCAAGATTCAGAATATTGTTGGCTCCTGTGATGTTAAATTTCCCATCAGACTTGAAGGGCTTGCATATTCCCATGGTGCCTTTTCAAGTGTAAGTGATTTCTCTTTTGTTAAATCTTAGTCTCTCTAATGCAATTGATCAAGTACAGCCTATCAATTTTGTGTTTAAATTCGAGCGGTTTCTTGAATGTGATTTTTGAAACTTAAATGATTTTTGAATGTCGGGCTGAAAGTTAATCATTGCTGTGCACTGCTTACTGTTTATCTTAAGTTTGTGACTTATACTGTCTTTGCTGATGCACAGTATGAACCAGAACTCTTTCCTGGCCTTATATATCGTATGAAACAGCCAAAAATTGTGCTGCTCATTTTTGTATCTGGAAAAATTGTTATCACAGGAGCTAAGGTGCTTATGACTATCCATATTTATTTCCTATATCTGATGTGTGGATTTGCTCACTGACAAAGTCAATTGTTTTTTGATTTCTTAGGTCAGAGATGAAACCTACACAGCATTTGAGAACATATACCCTGTCCTTACAGAGTTCAGGAAGGTCCAACAGTGGTATGTCTCAAGTCCAATCTCTCTCTCTCTCTCTGTAAGCATAGAATTTTTGTTGCTCGTGGAAGAATGGAACTTTTGGTTGATGTGTGTATTTTTGGGATAAGATTTACATTATCAGAACTAGAACTGCTGCTATGTCAACATCTCCTCTCAAGTCTATTTGATTTTGTTTTCGGTTGCAGATTCGGTGATGATGATATGCATTTGAATGGGGGCTTCAACTCTGTTGTGGAATGTTGCAAGTATCAAGAAGTGCTCTTGTTTCTGGGCTGGTGTTGAAGGATGTGGGGGATTCAAGTGTGAATATGTGAAGCAATGAGCTTTTAGGCTGTTGTGGACTTGTTAAGGTCTTTTACTTTTTGTCGTTCTGTTCTTCCGATGAGCTTCAAATATCCCGTGTAATTAATCACTTGGTTGAGATGGAAGGACAGAGTGAAGGATATGGTCAATTGCATCATTAAATTTTATGGCAACTAATGTTTTTGACTGATTTAAGTAATAACAGCTTTGTACCAATTTTGCACTAGCTTTGTTGTTGCAAGAAACTGACTGTCTTCTCTTTACAAAAATGAAAAAAAGAAGAAAGAAACAGACTTTCAATTTTCACATGTTATCAAGTATTAATGTCTAAATTGTGTGCCTGAAGAAAATTTAGTACAAATATAAGTTTAAAATGAAATACAATCTCAAAATTGTCATCTTTAATAAAGTATTTGCCTGTGAGTCAACTCTTACAATAACTTAAGCGTGATTTATTCGTTGAAATTTGGATCGGTCAAAACTTTGTAGTCGAAAAATACCCTTGTAGTGTTTTGCACATCCAAAATGTCTTTTATATATATATATATATATATATATATATATATATATACAGTGGTTCTCTCATAAGGGATCCCTTATTTTAATTTCGATAAGGACCACCATGAAATCATATCGATTTGAATGAATTTTAATCTGAATTTTTTTGTGGATGATAAGTTCATTGAAATCTACCTATGAATAAAATTTCAAATTTTTTCAAGTACTTAAACCATTTTTACCGATTTTTTTAAATATGAAGGCATTAGAAAAATAGGCGAAATATAGGAAATTCAAGAAAAATAGTTTTCGTGCTTGAAAAATTCTCAAATTTTATTCATAGGTAGATTTCAACGAACTTATCATCCACAAAAAAATTCAGATTAAAATTCATTCAAATCGATATGATTTCATGGTGGTCCTTACCGAAATTAAAATAAGGGATCCCTTATGAGAGAACCACTGTATATATATATATTACTCATTAAATTGTTTAATTATTTTAAAGTAACATAATTTTATTTTTTGTGAATGCTTAAATTTTATTACATTATTAAAAGGAGAAAAATAAAAATTTTATTTTCCCAATGATTTTTAAATTTCAAGTCAAATGGAATCAAATGTGGAATTGAAGAATGGGAGATGTAGTACCGGGAAACGGGAAAAATGAGAGAAATGTGTGGGGGCAACAATACTTCCCTCCAAATTACCCCACCCTTGTTTCACCAAATGAAAGCTAGGGTGGGAGACCTTCACCATATTCTCATTTGACCTTCCCCATGTACTTCCACCCAAAAGTTCATGATGATTTTTTATAAACGGATATTATTTTAAAATATTTATAAATTCAGATAATATTTTATTTAAAATTATCCGCCATTAATTTAAAATTTGAAATCTTATCGATAACTAAATAATTTTCTTTTACAATCTATTATCTGATGATACAAACCCAAATATCTGTAATGAAAAACTTACATAAAATATAAAATAAAAGACAGGATAGATAGGTTAATTCGAGGAAACCTTAAATCTCCCAAATATTAGTGTTTCGAGGAACTAATAACCTCCCAATTACAACACAAATGTGCAGACAATAATTCTCTGGATACCTTTCATTAATGAATTGAAGCTATTTATATAAAATATAAATGCTCACTCTCTCCTCACTCTCTTCTAAACTTAAGCAATTAACTAACCCACCACCCATAATTAAATGAGCAGTAAACCCACTATCTTAATAATTTAATTACTCATTAAAACAAAATAAAACATAAAAATAACATTACAATAAATATCTAAATATAATTAGCAGGATCGTATCATTCCTTCCCCTTTAAACCAATCCTTGTCCTCAAGGATTTTTAAAATGGGATTAATTTGAAGTTTAATTAATGGTGCGTTTCTTGCGGAGAGGATTGCTGTAATAAAGAACTTGTCAGTACCATCACCGAGATCGAATTCTAAATCATCTTCATCTGCCAGAATTAAGAAACACTTTTTACACATTTTATTGCAATGCTTTGGTCCAATTTCTTTTGTCATCCTTTTTACAGGCATAAAAATGAAACCCTTAGAAGCTGCAATTTTGTTATGTTGAGGAGTATCTGCAACAATGTGTTCTCCATTGATCTGAGAAAGTTGAATAGAATTTGCAGTAGCTTCAACCCCATCAACTTGAGAATGTTGAATATAATTTACAGTAGCAACTGCAACCTCCTTTTCAACATGAAAATAGGTCTCAACCCCATAATTTTTCTTGTCAATAGAAGGCCTAGAGATGGTTGACTCTTTTAACCCCTCGACTTGCACACTTATCTTCTCAATGAATTTTGTCATCTTCTGTAATATTTGTTGTTGACCACACATGAAAAAACGCAGCTTCTGGTCGATCTTCTCCAAGCATTGCTCTAGACCCGTTGCCATTGCCTGGCTCTAATACCAATTGATATAGACCCAAATATCTGTAATGAAAAACATACATAAAATATAAAATAAAAGACAAGATAGATAGGTTAATTCGAGGAAACCTTAAACCTCCCAAATATTGGTGTTTCGAGGAACCAATAACCTCCCAATTACAACACAAATGTGCAGACAATAATTCTCTGGATACCTTTCATTAATGAATTGAAGCTATTTATATAAAATATCAATGCCCACTCTCTCCTCACTCTCTCCTAAACTTAAGCAATTAACTAACCCACCACCCATAATTAAATGAGCAGTAAACCCACTAACTTAATAATTTAATTACTCATTAAAACAAAATAAAACATAAAAATAACATTACAATAAATATCTAAATAGAATTAGCAGGATCGTATCATATGAGTAATTTTACTTTGCCCAAATTTGGTGCTAAATGATGTGGTAACACGGCAATTCATTCATTTAATTCATATAAATCAATATAATTTAAATAAATGGATTATAGTGTTGCCACATCATTTGGGCACCGGATTTGAACATCAAATTTGGACAAAGTAGCATTATTGTTATTATATTGTTCGTTTTTATTTGTTTTTTTATATATTAAAATATAAACGTATAAAATAAATAGTTGAAAGGGTATAAATGTAAAAGTATTTGTTTTTATATATTTCTCACCAGATCTACTTTTGACAATCCAATGTTTTCTTTTTATACTTTTTTTCTAAGACATCCCCTTCTTAAAATTTAAATTAAATTTTTTTTAAAGACACTTCTTTTTGCTCCAAGATTATCTTTTAATCTTTTGACACTCCTATTCTGAAGACAGTCCATTTTAAAAAATAAATTTATAAAGACACTCCATTTTTTTTTTTTAATAAAAGTTAGGACGAACCATCGTAGCCTTTGAATTCATCTAATGAGTAATCTTTTTTGAATTAAATCATTAAAAAAAGAAATTATCTCTCCTAAATCATTAGATTAAATATTATATATTAAACACTTTCTCCTAAATTTTTAATTACCATATTAAACTCTCTCTCCTCCAATACATATTTTTAATTTTCTATCTCAATTCTTTCTCAGACTAATAGTTAAGAAAAAAAAAAAAACATACGAATAAGCTTGATTTTTAGGATCCGTATATGTGTATATATTAAAAAAAAAAAAAAAAAAAAACTCAAAAAACAAGTACCCTGTTTTTTAAAAAAAAATCGAAATATTAAAATGCTTTTTGTTAGTTTTGTAGGTATGTGATTGCCTAAAGAATTTTAATTCTTTCATTAGTCTTAGAAATTCTGAGTTTCATTGAATCTAGTTACAACTTACAACAGATCCAATTTTCATATATCTATTTTTGTTTTGTTTTGTTGTTGTTGAAAAACAAGATATTTGTATTGACTTTTTAATATATATATATATATACATATATGGGTCATTCTTCGGTGCAACATTACACGACGTAACAGTATGTGATTACAAAAATATATAATGTTATTGCATATGAATGGGATGTGATCACACAATTAAATTATTGTGATCGCATGTTAGAATATGCAATCACATATTAGTTAATGTGATTGTACCAAAGAAGACATGATCACAGTTAAAATTGTTTATGTTGCACAATATAATGTTGCACGAAAGGCGGCCCATATATATTACTATTAGTAAAAACCAAAATATTTATAAGTTTTTTTATTTTTATTTTTATTTTATTTTATTTATTTATTTTTAACTATTAATATGAGATTGATCGAGAAAGCAAGGAGATAGGAATTTTTTTTTTTTTTTTTTTAAATGGAGAGAGATTGATTAGGAGAGAATGTTTAATATGGTAAATTGGTAATAATAGATTTAGGAGAGAGAGTTGAATACGTAATATGTAATATAATGATTTAGGAGAGAATTTTTTTTTTTTTTTAATAATTTAAATAGTTTGGAGTGTTTTTTAGAATTTTTTTGCCTTGTTTAGTAATTTTAATTCATATTAAAATTGTCATTAATAAAAAAAATTAAATTGGAATGCAAATAGATAATTTGTGGATTGTAACTTTTCAGTGAAATTTAAAAAAATAAGCAAATAAAATTCATAATATTAGACGTATCCCAACAACATTATGAGAAGTTTATTACAACAAAAATGAAATGCATACTAGTAAATTAATAGTAATTCATTGCTACAATGATTTATTACCATTGCATGTTGCACTCTATACCAATTTTATCGTCATAAAAACACGGACCATAATATCTTATAAACCATCTGCAATAACGACATTTTTCATGATCCCTCTCATCTACGTAGATATCAAACCTTTTGATCTGATTTTGCCACGCAAAACTGCAGTAGAATAATGTATTTGACTAGGGTCGAAATCTAAACGAGTACCAACCTTTAAAGGGAAGTACGTGTTCACCGAGATCATCATCACCTGATTTACAATGAACGGTGAGATCTAGCTCCGATTGGACATAAACGTCATTGGTGATATTGATAGTCCGTTTCGCAGGGAATAGACCTGCTTCACATATTGTTTGAAGTAGAACAAAAGAAATCAATACAAGGACAAGTCTGCAAGCACTCATCATGTTGGTGAAAATGTTACAATGAAGATCCGAACAATTAGAATATTGATATAAAATGAGAACTCTGAATTTGATTTGATTTTCCTGATTACTTGTGATACATATATAGGTACCAATTTCTTTACATTAAGAGTAATGCTACATTGCCCAAATTTGGTGTTCAAATGACGTGGCAACACTTTAATCAATTCATTTAAATTGTATTAAATTGTATTAGATTTGTATGATTTAAATGAATGGATTAGAGTGTTGCCACGTCATTTGGGCACCAGATTTGGACACCAAATTTGGGCAATGTAGCATTACTCTTAAATAAAATCTGTTTGAAATATTATAATTGTGATGCAAGAGATATTAATGAAGATATTCTTGAAGATTTTGGATTTTAAAAATATTCCTTAATTAATACATATTATTTTATTTTTGTTTATTAGATATTTAATTAGGTAGTTAATTATTTTATGAATTGATTTTATTAAATCAAATCTAATTTCCTTACAATAATGCTACTTTGCCCAAATTTGGTACTTAAATGATATGTCATCATTTTAATCAATTTATTTAAATTGTATTAGATTTACATGATTTAAATGAATGGACTACAGTGTTGCCACATCATTTGGGCACCAAATTTGAGCACCAAATTTGAGCTATGTAGCATTGTAAGTAATTAAATACTCAAGGCGTGTTTAATATATAAAGCTAGAGGGGGGGGGGGGGGGGGGGGGGGGGGGGAATAGATTTTAGCTAATTATTACCCAATTTTCGCGTGCATGTCAATTTTACGAAAATACCCCTAGCAAGTCAAATATACATACAAGTGTAATAAGATGCGGAAATAATAAATGACACTTGATGTTTACGTGGAAACCCAACCACTGGGAAAAAACCACGGGCTGTTTAGTGCGCCACACTCAGAACTCGAAATCACTAATTGAAATGAAGTTTACAACCTATGTAGACCTCGTCTAACACTCCGGTCTGTAACCCCTCACTTCTACCCAGCGGGCCTTTATTAGCAACCCTATTCCAATTTGCTCGATCCTCGCAGTCACTACTTGTAATGATGTTTACAGCCTAATCCCGGTCTGTAACCCACCACTACTACCCGTAGGCCTGTAATAGCAACCCTAGACCAAGACTTCAATCTCTCAAAAGAGATGCACAGCCCTATGTGAATATGTATGAATATTCAATTAACAAACAAGGCTAGGGAACCTTAGATGCTTATCTAGGATGATGATATATTCAAATTAAATCAACCCTAGATATCAATTGCTAAATGACATGTCAAATAGCATAGATAATCATAGATTATAAAAACCTAGATATCTATCAAAAACAACACTCAATCAATTCATCACAATTAATCTCTTTTCTTGTATTTAGCATATGATCTAAAACATACAAGTAATTTAAAAGAGATGGCTTGGTATTTAAAATACTAAAATAAGATGAAATTAATCAAAATTTTACCAAGCAAGTTGTGATGATACAAACCCATACATGGATGCACTCTATATAGACATAGGAGATGCAATATGAAATTTGATGCAAAAGGGGTTTGATTTGAGTGGTTAAAGGTGAGTTCTTGATTTGATTTTCTCTCAAAATCTATCTTTGAAGTTTAGGGTTCTTAAGAGTAAAAGAACTTGTTCAGATAATGAGAAAGTGTGATATTTATAGACATCAAGAACAGGGCAAGTGAAAAGACAATTTTGCCCCTGAATCACACTATCGCGGTTGCTCTGTGGCTCGACTGCTGCAGTTGCACAACTGCGGCACTAGAACCGCGGCACTGACTTGCTGTCGCTCGAACGCCGCTGTCACAAACCGTGGCACTGAAACCGCGGCGAAGCGTCACAGCACAAAGCTTGATTTTCAAGCGACTCAAAACATGACCAAACGACATCGAAACCTTTCATATAATATACCGTTGGAAAGGTATGGAAGTCTACTTTCTACTCCAATTAACAAAACATGATTTGGATAACTGTAGAAAAAGTTATGGTCATTTGAGTGACCAAAGGTCAGATTCGGATAACAGCTGTGATGCCCTGTTTTAGTGGTCACTTTGGAAATTTCAAAACCAATCCAAACGGTCATGAAATATTACGAATAATATACCGTTGGAAAGGTATGGGTGTCTAGTTTGTACAGAAATTTTCAAAACTCATTTTGAAGCTTTGTGTAAAAAGTTATGGTCACACGACCATGCAAAGGTCAGTTTTGAAAACACTTAAAACATTGAAATCCAATCTTTTGAAACTAGACACCTTACTCCAATCAACCCAACCAAACTAAAGCTACCACTTATCCAAGAGAAGAATGAGATCTTCTCAAGTGGTCAACCATCGCGCTAAGACAAGCACACCATCGTGCAAGCGCGGACGTTTCCGATCACACAAATGGAAACGAATTACACCACACTTAAGACTAATCATGAAGTGCAAGTGTGGGTATTGAATGCATCATAATGCCTATCATGTCATGGCATTTCATAGAACAAGATGCAATCAATTAAATGCAAGAAGAGATATTAAATAAATCAATAAAGCACAATGCACACAAAATATAAACACAACATTCAAGAATAAAAGTTATGCATGTTGTGTGTGTGTGCAACTATATCTCTTCAAGACAATGTAAGCACTAGATATATACCTTTGGTGCTTGTCCTCTTGAGGTCTTGGAAAGGGTCTTTGATCTTCAACAAATCACTTAGACTACCCTTACAACCAAACCCCAACTTGTGGTTTGCCCACGAAATAAGCCAATTAACAAAACGGGAATCCTTACAAGCATTACTCATTTCCTTATTAGATAGGTTTCATTTTTCTTTTTTTAATTAAGACAAATTTAATTTCCTTATCAGATATGTTTATTTTGAAGTATAAATAAGAGCTATTGTAGCCTTCAGAGGAAGTTAGTTGATTATCGAATTAAAATAAGATAATTTTCTTTTATTATTATTATTTTGAACAATTTACTTTATTGAGAACAAGCCAGAAAGGCAAACAAATTTGGATTATAGTGTTGTCACATTATTTAGGCACCAGATTTGGACCCTAAATTTGGACATTATGGCATTATTGCTATTATATTGTTCTTTTTTAGTTGTTTTATATATATTAAAATATAAACATATAAAATTATTAGTTGAAAGGTTATAAATGTAAAAGTATTTGTTTTTATAAGTTTCTAACGAGAGCTTCTTTTGACAATCTAATTTTTTCTTTTTACACTTCTTTACTAAAGACACTCCATTCTTAAAATTTAAACTTAATTTTTTTTTAAAGACACTTCGTTTTATTCCAAAATTATCATTTTTATCTTTTGGCACTCCTACTCTAAAGACACTTCATTTTAAAAAATAAAATTATAGAGACACTCCATTTTATTTTAATAAAAGTTAGGACCAACCATCGTAGCCCTTGGATTTATTCGAGAAGTAATTTGAATTAAAATTTTAATTACCATATTACCATATTTCTAATTTTCTATCTCATTTTTTCTCAAGCAAGACTAACAGTTAGGAAAAAAAAAAAAAACTAAAGAATAAGCTTGATTTTTAAGATCTATGTATATGTATATATTTAAAAAAAAAAAAAAAAAAACTCTAAAAACAAGTACCCTAGTTTTTCAAAAAAATAAAATAAAATAAATCAAAATATGAAAATGCTTTTTGTTACTTTTGTAGGTTTAGATGTGATTGCCTAAAGAATTTTAATTCTTTCATTAGTCTTAGAAATTCTGAGTTTAATTGAATCTAGTTACAACAATTCAAGTTTTCATATATCTATTTTTTTTTTTTTTGAAAAACAAGGTATTTATATTGACTTTTTAATATATATATATATTGTTAGTAAAAACCAAAATATTCATAAGTTTTTTTTTTCTTTAACTATTAATCAGAGATTGATCGAAAAAGCATGGAGAAATGAATTTTTTTTTTTTTTTTTTTGAAAAATGGAGAGAGAGATTAATTAGAAAAAGTGTTTAATATGGTAAATTGATAATAAGAGCATCTCCAATGGTATAAACAAATTTGGATTCTCAAAAGTTGCCACCTCAGCATTTGAGGATTGTTTTCAGGGATTGCTAAATTTGATGATTGTATAGTTCACAATGGTACACTTGTAATTATACCAAAATGGTATATTAGTTTTTTTTGCTAAAAAAATAAATAAATTATAAAAGACAAGACAAGGTATATGATATGGGTATTGATCCATTAGTAATGAAGAGACGAATTTTACTTGATTGAAATTTTTGGGGTTGAAACAATGATGAAATACATAGATGATCAGAGAAAAAAAAGAGGAAAAAAAAAAAAAAAGCCACAGAAGAGAGAGAGAATAAAATTACAACAGTTAATTTGGGTTAAGTTTGTATTTGATGATTGAAAGTCAATCTTCAAATTTGATTATTGAGGAGGCAATTTGATTATTGATAACTGCTATTGCTAAATTTTAGTGACTCTATTGACCAGTGTTTTTTGGATAAATAATCAAATTTTGATTACTCTCCTACTTTTGAGGATACCATTGGGGATGCTTTAACAGATTTAGGAAAAGAGTTTGATACGTAATATTTAATATAATGATTTAGGAGAGAGAATTTCTTTTTTAATAATTTAAATAGATTGGAGTGTTTTTAGAATTTTTTTTGTCTTGTTTAGTAATTTTAATTCATGTTAAAATTGCCATTAATAAAAAATTAAATTGGAGTGTAAATAGATAATTTGTGGATTGTAAGGAGAAGCTCTCATTTCTAACCCCCCCAAAAAAAAAAAAAAAAAGTTACCACTTATATTTAGTGAAATTAAAAAAAAAAAACAAATATAATTCATAATAATGGACATATCCCAACAACATTTTAAGAAGTTTATTACAACAAAAATAAAATGCATATTAGTAAATTAATAGTAATTCATAGCTAGAGTGATTTATTTCCATTGCAAGCACTCTACAATACTATGTTCATAGCTCCAAAAACACGGACCATATTCTCATATAAAGTTATAAACCATCTGCAATAACGACATGATATACAATCTGATGCAGGAGATATTTAGAACAATAATTAGAATACATGCATCTATTTACATAGGTTCGTTGTTTTCAAAACTATTTAGTTAATTTTAGTAAATGAACCTAGGAATTATAAAATGAATTTAGAGATTCTAGGAGTGAACCTGGAAAACTTAAAAGTTTTATTTATTATTGATACATGTATTTGTCATTGTGTTTGGCCTATAAATAGGCTTGTATTTCCTCAATTTGAAATCAGATTATCAGATTATCAGATTATGAGTTTTTTCAAATAGAGAGATCTTCTCTCTTCTTTCCATTGTTCTTGGTATTCTGAGGGAATCAACAAGACTTTGATGCCTTAATTTCCAGTATTCTTTGAGAATTAACGGATATTAAGAAGGTTGTGACACTACTACAAAAAACATAAAAGAAATCGGTGTTTTTATATGGAAGAAATCGGTTTTTGAAATTTTTAAAACCGGTGTCTTTTTGACTGATTTAGAAAAAACCGCACAAAAGACATTGGTTTTTAACTGATGTAAAAACAAGAGAAAACACATCGGTTTTATATAAAATCGATTTAAAAACGTGATGTAAAATTGATGTGTTACTAAAATTAATCCCACCATCCGGTCGCCCCACCCTCCGGCCGCCATCGCTGGACCGCCCCACCGTCCGGCCACCGTCGTTCGGCCGCCGCCACCGGCCCCTCCCACTGTCCGGCCACTGTCGTCTGTGAGTTGTTAGAAATTAAAAATAAAAAAAATTGTTTGATAAATTTAAATTTACTCAACTAATCAAAATTCTAATTTCTACTACAAACATATATATATATTTAAAAAACAAATATTGGTGGGTTTATTTTTCATTTCATTTTTTATTGTGTGGTTTTGTGTTCTGCTGGAGATATTTTTGTGTAAACTTTTTCCTTAAAACTGTATCTTTTGGCAAGGAAATAAACGTTAGATTCTTCGATTTTTCGATACAAATCAAACGGTATATAGAACGTAAAATTCTGGATGGTATTTTGAAAGTTACGATCAATTATTCAGTCAAAGGTCAGAAGCGATTGAAGATATTTTTGTGCAAACTTTTTCCTTAAAACTGTATCTTTTGGCAACGAAATAAATTTTTTTGTCCGTGTTGGATTCTTTGATTTTTCGATACAAATCCAAAAGGTATAAAGAACGTAAAATTCTGGGCGGGATTTTGAAAGTCATGATCAATTATTCAGTCAAAGGTCAGAATTGAAACGATTGGAGATATTTTTGTGCAAACGTTTTCCTTAAAACTGCATCTTTTGGCAAGGAAATAAATTTTTTTGTCCACACTGGGTTCTTCAATTTTTTGATACGAATCCAACAGTATAAATAACGTAAAATTCTGGGTAGTATTTTGAAGTTATGATCAATTATTCAGTCAAAGGTTAGAAGTGATTCGCGAATCTGCGAGTGAGCTGTTTTCATCACTCATTTTCACACTTTTCCAAATCGATTTTTGGAATATTTTCTAACTGAAAAGTGTTTGTTTGCATGTCTACTTTCTTGTGTCAAAATTTGAGCAAATAACGTTGAGTATTTTTAGAGATGCACACTTGAATGTGGACATAGGTCAGATTTGCATTGTAAAATTTTGCTTTTGAAACCACATCGGTTTTTATAAAAACCGATGTCTAAACGCTTGTTTTTAATATCGGTTTTTATAAAAACCGTTGTCTTTTCAACGCAATATTTAAGACATCGGTTTTTATAAAAACCGATGTCTAAATATTTTTTTTTAATATCGGTTTTTCTAAAAACCGATGTCTTTTGAAACTGCAATATTTAAGACATCGGTTTTTATAAAAACCGATGTCTAAAAGAAGTTTTTTTTTTTTTTTTTTTTTTTTTTTTTTTTAATTAGTTACCAAAAACCGATGTATTTTAGTGATGTCTTTTAACATTTTTGTAGTAGTGTGATCAATTTTCCGTGTGAGTTTTTCCTGTAGAAGCTTCCCTCTACATCAGTTGGTATCAGAGCCATCGAGTTTACCATTGTGCTAGGCTCATCGATCCACAAACCATAACAAACTACTTCTCCATTAGATATTCACATTCTGTATTATTCCCTAAAAAATAAAAAAATCAAATTCTCATGAATCCCCAAAACAAAATTTCCTCCTACAATTCATTGTTTTTCGATGACGACTCTGTGTCGGACCAAGTTATCGTTGACTTCGATAAGCCGCCAATTTTTGATGAGGAATATGTGACGGAACCTGTTATCGTCAATTTCGATAAGCTACCGGTTTTCAATGAAGATTTGTTCCAGAACGAGCAGCATGAGAGGAACTTAATTTTTGAGGATTATTTCTACGATGTTGCCGTGTTTTATCATTCAACGGCATCTCCAACTTATTTGTTCCTCAAAGCTGTCAAAATTTGAGGACGAATTTTCTCCACACTGGAGAGAATGATGCAGGAGCTATTTAGAACAATAATTAGAATACATGCATCTATTTACATAGGTTCATTGTTTTCAAAACTATTTAGTTAATTTTAGTAAATGAAATTAGGAATTATAAAATGAATTTAGAGATTCTAGAAGTGAACCTGGAAAGGAAAACTTAAAAGTTTTATTTATTATTGATACATGTATTTGTCATTGTGTTTGGCCTATAAATAGGCTTGTATTACTTCCATTTGAAATCAGATTATCAGATTATGAGTTTTTTCAAATAGAGAGATCTTCTCTCTTCTTTCCATTGTTCTTGGTATTATGAGGGAATCAACAAGACTTTGATGCCTTAATTTCCGGTATTCTTTGAGAATTAATGGATAATAAGAAGGTTGTGATCAATTTTCTGTGTGAGTCTTTCCTGTAGAAGCTTCCCGCTACATTACAATCCCTCTTATCTATGTAGATATCAAACCTTTTTATCTGATTTTGCCAAGCAAAACTGCAGTAGAATAATGATTTTCCCAAAGGTCGAAATCTAAATGAGTATCAACCTTTATAGGGAAGTACATAGGGGGGGGGGGGGGGGGGGGGTGTGGTGAATAGGTTGACACTCTTATTTAAAAACTCTTTTGACAAAATTTAAAACTCTTTTGAGACTTTTGTCAAAACCTTGGTGAGCATACAAATTAACCTTTAACATGATTGTTATGAGAAAACAATTAACATATGTATGCTCAATTCACCACCCTTAGTCTACAAAACATATACCAAGAAACAATGTATCTCATATACAATTAAGTATATTCAATAAAGAGCAAATTCCACAAGTTGTACTTTGATTATTACAATGTAAATTCATTAAGTAGGACTTTACGACTTGATATGGAATCACAAGATACAATGTTCAAACACTTACAAAGATACAAGAAACAAATGTTGATTCAACAAATAATGTGTGCATCTCTTTCTCTACAAAAAATCTTGTTTACAAGGATGTGAGGAAATGAAGATTTTAAACAAGATATATTAATCATACATACAAATATAGAGAGATAGAGATAGAGACATTTGACACATTGATTTTTACGTGGTAAAACCTCCGAAGAGGAAACATCCACGGGTTGAATCTACAACCACCGGCAAACCGTAATCCACTATGATGAATAAAAGATGCACACTCAAAGACATGACCAATCCCATGAGATACTCTCCAAGCTATCAACTCTTATTCTACCCTCGGGCTTAGTGAATCACTTTGCTTACTTTCTATCCTAGACACTTCACTCATGTCTCTAGAAAGCCACTTCCTATCCAAGATGTCTCACTCACATCTCTAGGAAGTATTCTTGCTTAGCTATCCGAATCACAAAGATCCTAGTTAAGCTTCTCTAGCTCAACTGTCCGGAGCATCACACTCCAAGCTAAGACTTCTTGCTTGGTTATCCAGACCACTTGTCCTAACCAAGGCTTCCTTGCTTGACTATCCGGAGCCTTACACTCCTAGCCAAGATTTAATGCTCAAGTTGAAGCTTCACTCACTCTAAAATGAGACTTCTACCTTTTGCAAGGCAAATGATCTAAGTGATGCAAATGATGCAAACACATGCAACATAAAATATATGATCAATACATCCCATGGAAACTAGACTTAGTCAGGTGAGCACACAAGTAAAAAATTTTCTAGTTACAAAACATGAATTGAAACCTAGAGCATGTGAAACACCTAACACATGTGATTCCTAGTTTCATTCACAAAGCTAACACTTGAATAAATCATATACATGAAGCACATATTCAAGATATTAGAAACATACACAAAAATTCTAGAATCACAAAATATGATCAATGAATATTCTAGCAAGTATTTAGAGCAAGTATATATATAATAATCAATTAAATCCTAGTTAGCTCTAAATACAAAATCAAATATGCTAATCACAATACAATACTCAAACATATGAAAACCTAGAATCCTAGAAAACTAGTTCACAATCAAGTCTCTAATTAGACTATATTAGCTTTGATTTGAAGCTATCCTTCTCAATAGATTTCATCAAACATACACATACATATAGAAGAAGAAAACCCAAGGTAATTGAAGGTTTAAAAAATGAAACCTCAAAGATTAGTTCAATACCTTAGAATCTTGAACTGGTTCGGTTTTGATGATGAAACCACCACAAACGTGATCAAACAGCTGCAAACTCTTTTGGAGAGGTAGGGGACTTGATTATGAAGATTCTCCAACTTGAATCACTCAATTCGGAGTCCGAATGAGAAATTTGGAGAGAAAATTTCAGCTCAAGTGTTTTCAAATTTTCTTCTTCAAAGGAAATGGGAAAGAAATGAGGATATTTAAATGAAAGAGAGAGAGGGAATTCAATGGCTAATCAAGAGTGGCCACATCACTTGCCCATGAGAGGTGCATGAGCCTCACGAGGCAGAGGGGTGGCTGGCCCGTGAGCCTCATGCGCTCCTCACGGGAAGCACCCTAACTGGCCTTTGGCCATTCTTGCCTCCTCGTGCTCATCTCCTGTTCTTCAGCCATATTCGGGCCTTCGAACTCCGAATTTGAATCTGTCTTCGGATTACGAACCGTGACTCCCTTACGCACAAGGAAGACTATGAAACTTTGACCAAAGGTTGAGAATTCAGCTCGATACATGACGACGAAGACAACACATCGTATGAGAACGTAAAGTAGCGTAGCTTCCTAGTTTGGACTCGAAACCTAAAGCGTGAGTAACCGAAATGACCGGGACTCAATAAGGAATCATATGGATCATGTTCAAGTCCAAAAACAATAAAACATAAACAAATAAACAAAAACTCACACAAGTATGCCATTTCCTAGAGATAGTTCTAGAATATGCAATTTCACAATGTTTGTTAAATTAAATCTAATGCACGTGTATACTTCAACAAGTGTGTGAATGTGTTATACCAATGGTGTACAACTATGCAGGAACACATATGAATGCCATGTGTGTGTGTGCCTAAACGCCTTGTAAGAAGAATGAGGTCTAAATATACCTTTGATGCTCAATGTAGGTTATTCCTCTTTGAAGACACCATTTTGCATGGAAAGTTGCCAAGTCTTCCTTGAAGCTTGAATCATCATCAAACTAACACAACTAAACAGTACAAGAGAAACATCGTTTTGATATGAAATTCATGCCAACACAAGCCAAAATCCTAACAATCTCCCCTTTTGGCAAATTCCTTGTCAAAATCCCTATACATATACTAAAACAATTACAAGGAAAATTGGTCACAATGAGTTGCAATGAGTTACACATTTCTAGACAATTTTTCAACAACAAGTCTTGAACTTCTTCTTGGTCTTCTCTTAATATCACTTAAAATCAACTTGAAAGCACAAGTATATCCAAGAGACAACACATATGGCAATGCCCAATCTTTGGCAAGAAAAATAAAATATTAAAGTTCAAATGGATCATGTATGCTCCCCCTTAATACATGTTATCCAACAAAATATTCTAGCCAAGAACAACAAAAAATATTACATGCCATAAGTTCAAGCTTGATACCAAATACAACATAAAAAAAAAAAAAAAAATGAGACTAAGCAAGCTAGAAACTATCATATATCTCCCCATATTTCTCGCCCTTTTTGACATGATATGAAGCCAAAAGGAAAGAATAAGAAAATATACCTCAAGACCATTTCTAGCCACTTGTGCCACCAAGGAATGTTGTGCGATTTGATGATCTCACATAATGCTTTGGAGTAGTTGCCTTGCTTTCCAATTCTTTGATCTTCACATCTTGTAGCACTGCCTTAGCATTGAATTCTTCAATCTTCCTTCGTGACTCCTCAATCAACCTTCTTGACTCTTCAACCTCATTCTTCAATTGTATAGCCCAATTTGGAAGAATAGTTGTGCTAGATACAAGGCTTGAATCATGAGATTCAACAAAGAGCCTAAATGTATCACAAGACTTTCCCTTTTCCTTATATGACATGGTAGCCATACATTTATCACTAAACTTCTCTAATGGAGGTAGTAGCACATCATCATCTTGTTTCTTCACTCCTTTAGCAAAACACAAATGAGAGATAAACCTTGGAAATGCCAACTTTGTGTCCAAACGAGTTGAACAAGCTGCAATCTCAATATGTTCTATAAGCACATCACCAAGGTTTATGGGTTTATTAGTCACTAAGGCATACACAATCTCGATCTTCTCTTTGTTTAGTTCGGTAGCATTAGAAGATCCAACAAGATTGACACATACAAAAAGATGCCAAAAGGCACTAACCTTAGTCAACTCACTTTGCCTAATAAAGGCTCGTTTTCCCCACTCAAAATCACTATTGTCACAAAGAGTTCTACCCATCTCATTGAGGTTCTCCAAGATATCAACATCAAGAAAATCCGACTCAATATCATAGGGTAACTCTAGGAACTCATTCAAGCTCTTCGAGTTGACTCTAAAGACAACTCCTCTCTAATCCAACAAGGCATCTTCAAGGGAAGTACTTTCCTTATACTCATGATAGAATTCTCTAACCATGGTATCATTCACTATTCCTAGCATGTTAATCCAAGTACTCCATTTCCTTTCAACAATAACCTTATGGACATAAGAACCACTACAAGTATCCAAATCCATACCTTTTTCTTGAATAATTTTTTTGCACCCAAAAATCTCCAAAAGTTTCAACTTGTTGTTTTTGGCTATCTTGGAAGAAAAAGAGGGTTTGGATTTGTCTATGGGTTTAGAAGGGTTGTTAATCCCAACTTTCTTGGTTTTCCCCATGACCTTGTGTAGTGTATCATGATTCGGTCGTTTTGCACAACAAAATAATGTTTTTATGTGATCTTTTGGAAAACCAATTTTTACCACTAGAAAATCCTTTTCGGATGTAAAGATTAGTAAAACGGTAAGTAATGATTCGTTCCATTGGGAATTAGAGTAATTAGTTGAATAAATTAATTAGTCCTAAATGAAATTAAGCAAATCATAGTAGGTGGATAGTGTGTGGCTTGAGAAACCACCAAATGTGCTAGTAAAGTAAATGACAATAATATAAAGAGAAATTGAATAGATAGGAGTCCAATATCAACAATACTAGATAGGAGAATGGGTTTAACAATTAATATAGATTCTAGGGAATAGATGGAATTGCACATGGGTATGGGTAATGCTTTCTAAGCCACATTAATGGACCAATCTCTAAACGTTAACCATTTGTTTTCTAGGATGTGTTTAGGTCATCACTATGAACATTAAACATCTTCGCACCAAAATGCCTAACCGATTAAGGAAAGGGGGTCAAGGTGGGATTGGTTGGTTGCAAATAAAGGTTTAGATTAGTGTGGTTTGATATACCCTCCACTAATCTATCCTATTCATTGGATTCTTAATCACACAAGGGTGTCAATCCAAGTATGATTGCATAATATATTATTCTAAACAAGATTATTATTAACAAGTTGGTATACAAGTCAATCACATAGTAAATATAATCTAATGATAGAATAAATAGAACACAAATAGAGATTCAATACAAAAGCTTAAGCAAATACCCACAATCAAATGTTCTTCACATCTATCCCCTAGATTAGGGGTTTAATTACACATAGTTACAAACAAATAAAAAACAAGTAATAGATAAGGAAATCACCCTTGAGTCTCCTTCTTTAGTGCTTGATCCTTCTTTTCCTTTGATGCTCCTAGTGCAAAGAGTGGGAGAAGAGGATGTGTCTAGATAGGTGGGTGTCTAATGGTGAGTGACAAAGGTAATGGGATGTAGAGAATGGGAAGAGAGGAATGATTTAGGTGAGGTAATCTAGTTGTTTGTTGAGAGATTGGAGAGGAGAAATGGTAGGATTAGGAATGGTGGAGAAATGAATTTCTTGGTTGAACAAGTGTGTTTTCAAAGGATAAACTGTGATGTATTTATAGGTTTGGAAAGCTAGGGTATGAAAGGACAAGAATATCCCTCTTGAATGGCTGACATTCCAACGCTGGAAGTTTTTCTCTCTGTTGCCATTGACAAAGAGCGACAACAAATGGCGACATCACACTTGATCGTTTTTCTCTCTGTCGCCATTGTGTCGCCATAGCGACAATTGCCAACGTTGGAGCGCCAACGCTGGAATTCCTACGTTGTCGCCACTTGTCCTTTAATGTCGTCATGGCGACAACACCTGATTGATTGTTCTTCTTGAATTCTTCTGTCGCTATGGTGACCTCATGGCGATATTGTGGTGACAATTTGCTTTGAAATGCACCTCTCTGTTGCAATAGCAAAAATAGTTTTAGCAAAGGGCGACAATGCCCTGTTTCACCACCTTACGCTACTTTTTGCACCAAATTCCTCCTCTTCTTCACAAATGCCCTTGAGGCCTAATAAAACCTGAAACACTTGATTTAACAACATTAAATAAGGGGAAACGCCTGAGAATCAAGCATAAAGAGACGGGAATGAGGGCCAAAATCATACCAATTTTGGCTTGATCATATCACTAGAACACAAAAAACAAACATGAGTGGAAACATCAAAGCAAGTTAGTGACCAAAAACAAATACAAAGGCAAAACATCATTTTTGAACAAATCAATATGCATATCAAGAATTATCATAGCATCTTTAAGATTTATCAAAAACATAATGCCAACAAATATCAATCTTGAAGAACATGTTAACATATCATAAAAGAGAATAAAAGT
The DNA here is from genome assembly GCA_030490815.1 of Acer saccharum. Classification (NCBI taxonomy): domain Eukaryota; kingdom Viridiplantae; phylum Streptophyta; class Magnoliopsida; order Sapindales; family Sapindaceae; genus Acer; species Acer saccharum. Next base: position 43,261,377 of record CM059867.1, read on the forward strand.
TTAGCATATAATGCTCCCCTTTGATAAATGCCCTATCTAAGATCGAGATAGACAATTGTTCACAAAAATAGCCACACAATCACATTACCAAACAATTTAAATAGATTTTCAAGAAAGCTCCACATAACAATGAGAGTTACATCATGATTTTCAATCACTCTCATATTTCTTCAAAAATTGCTAGAGTATCAAAATATCAATTGAATCAATCATATACATGAATCACATATTCAAGATATTAGAAACATACACAAAAATGCTAGAATCACAAAATATGTTCAATGAATAATCTAGCCAATATTTAGAGCAAGGATATAATGAATATTCAATTAAATCCTATTAGGCTGTAAATATAAATCACAAGTGCTAATCCTAGATTTGTTCAATAAGAGGATTAAAGCACATATCAAGGTTATTGATCATAAAATGAATCAATCAATCCACAAATAACCCTAGAAATCAAACTAATCATAATACAACACTCAGACATGTGAAAACCTAGAATCCTAAAAAACTAGTTCACATATGTCTCTAATTAGACTTGATTAGGTTTGATTATGAAGACATCTTTCTCAATAGCATTCATCATACATACACATACATATAGAAGAAGAAACCTCAAGGTAATTGAAGGTTATGAAAGAAGAAAACACAAAGATAAGTCAAATACCTATGATCCATGAGCTGGTTCGGTTTTCTGGGTAGAACCTTAGAAAACTCGATCAGACAGCTACAAGACCACTTGGAAAAGGTAGAGGACTTGATTACAAAACTTCTCCAACTTGAATCACTCAATTCCGACTTTGTATGAGAAAGTTATGGTGTTTGGAAGGTGAGAAAATTGGAGAGAAAAATTCTGCACATGAGTTTTCTAATTTTTCTTCTTCTTTAAAATGACTGGGAGGGAAAATGAGGATATTTAAATGAAATGGAGAGAGGGAAAGAATGGGAAAATGAGAGTGTGCCACCTCATCAGTCTGTTAGAGGCACGTGACCCTCACGGGACAAAGAGGTGTGTGGGCCGTGAGGCTCACGGCCTCCTCACGCGCCTTTCTTAACTTGGCCGTTGGCCAAGCTTGCTTCCCTTGCGCTCCTCTCGCATTCTTCGGCCGTATCTGGGCCTCCGAACTCCGAATTCAAATCCATCTTCGGATTACGAATCATGAATCCCTCACGCACGAGGACGACTATGAAACTTTGACAAAAGTTTGAGAATTCGACTCAGAATACAACAATAAAGACAACTCAACGAATGAGAACGCAAAGTAGCGTAGCTTCCTAGTTTAAACTCGAAACCTAATGAATGAGTAACCGAAATGACCGAGACTCAATAAGGAATCAAATGAGATCATGTTTAAGTCCAAAAATAATAATATGGAAACAAATAAACACAAGATCACACAATGTGAATTATTAAAAGATGTTTATAAATAAATTCTTATGCAATGTGCTTTAAGTTTTGAAAACTAGTAAAACGGTAAGCTTAAGATTCGTTCCACAGGGATTAGGTTAGATTAATCAATTTGCTATCTAATCTAAGTTAGTCTAACTAGTGTGCAATAGGGTAAATCATGATTAGTTGGATAGTGTGTGGTTTGAGAAACCACCAAACAATGCATGTAAATTAAATGTATAAAAATGTAAAGAGAAAATGAATAGAGATAGGAATCCAATGCGAACAACCTAGATAAGAAAATAGATTAAACAATTAATAGGAATTCTAAGGAGATGATAGAGTATCTATGGACTATTGAGAAATTCATATATGGCTTCATTAATGTGCAATCTACACAATCAAGGACCAATCTCATTCGGAAGTGTTGTTTAGGTCGTCACTACGAACCCTAAAAAACTTCCCACCAAAATGCCTAACCGATTAAGGAAAGGGTGTCAAGGTAGGATCGGTTAGTGACGATCAAAGGCCTAGGCAATTGGGGTGATATCCCCTCCAACAACCTAACCTATTCACTATATGTTACAATCAATCAAGTGTGTCAATAACTTAACCAATTTTATCACAAATAAATCCTATAACATATTGTAATCAACAAGTATGTCAATACTTAATTAATCACATAGGTGCAAGATCTAATTAAAAAGTAAAATAGAACTATAATCATGCAAACATAATATTCAAAGCTTTAATAAATACTCAATGTCTAAAAGTCTCTCAAATCATCCCTCTAAAATGGGGGTTTAATTACACATAATAACAAACAAGAAAAGAAAGTAAAATGTAGAGAAATCACCCCTGGGCCTCTCTTGTAAGCATGATCCTTCCTAGAGCTTCCTTGCTTGAATCTTGTGCAAAGATTGGGTGTTGAGGATGTAGGAAACCAGGGTTGCAGATTGCGCAGCAGAATGGTTTTAAAATTTTTTATGCAATCATCAAGTAAACTTAATTGTACAGTAATAATCAAAAACAACAAAGAAGGTCAAACGATTTCATACCAGCTGTTGTAGGGGTTTTTCGTCAGCATGGCACATCAGCAAGGATAGCGGGTAATTCGGAAGTACAGTAATTCCACGTCATCAAAAGTCAACTAATCAACTAAAAGGATGTTGACCGAGGACACGTCACCAGGTTTGGACACGTCATCAAGAAAGCTAATATGGAAGTTAGAAGCGTATGCGCCAAGTAAAGTCGTCCAGTAGAAGAAGTCTTAATAAGCGAAGATCCTACTCGCCACAGATCTCTACTCATTAAGATCTACTCAACCAAAACAGGAAATATAATCCTATCAAGATACGCCTTATCAAGCAGAGATCCACTCAGATGTGAAATTTACGAATCACGCTCTAAGTAAGGAAATATCCCTATTTCCTCTCCAGTACCGGAGAAGTCTAATTAGGAAAGAACTCAAAGCTTCCAGAAGGATAAACACCAAACGGGAAAAAGAGTCCTAATCAATCTACTCTACCAGAATCCTACAAAGACTCTAATTAATAAGTCCACCACTTATACGACAGGAACTAGGGCAACCCTAGATCGAACCCTATAAATACATCCATGTATTTATTATATGATTATGATCATCATGAGCAATTTACACTGACATGAGAAAAGAGATACGATACATAAGAGAGAAAGCGAGTATTGAGTGTGTAATCCTTATATTCATAGTGGATCACTTCTTGCCATCACCGGCACTGTGGATGTTTCCCCGCCTTGGGGTTTTACCACGTAAAACATGTGTTATGCTTACTCATATGTTATTTTCTACTTTTATTACGTTTATCTTGCAGGTTTCATTAATTTAAATCATTGACCAGTTGACTTCCAAAAATCACCGTCAACACTAGCATTGGAGGCTCGTTCTCTTTAATATGAACTGCTTACTGATTTGAACCACAAGATCTTCCTTGCTATGACCCGGGATTGATAACAGCTTGTGGACACATCACGGTACTCAGGAACAAGGAGGATGATGAGAAACACACGAGAAAAACAACTCTTGTTTTTCAATTGGAAGAATTCGGCCACACTAAAAAAATAAGAACAAAACCAAACCCATTTTTTTTTTCTTTTGTGTGCCGCACCACTCTTTGTGGTTTTCTTCTTTTCTTTAACGTGTATATGTGTTGTCTTGTGTGTTAATTTTGTTAATTAGTTTCTTAAACAATATATCATATATATATTTTAATTGATTACTTTAATTAATTAATCCTTTAAAATATCTAATATCTATAAGGATAATTAATAACTTTGAATTTAAACTTTTTAAATTCAAATTTGATATTTAATTTAAAAAAAAAAATAATCAAATTATCTTTTCTTCATTCAAACACAAATATCAATCAACATCCTCCAACTAATGATTAATGGCATAATTAAATAATCTTATTATTTAATTAATTTAATCACTAATATTCATTAATTAAATAATCTCATTATTCAATTAATTCCCAAATAAATACGTGTCACTTTCGTAACACAATTAATTGGACAATCCAATTAATCAACCGTGTCCCTTGTTACCTAAATCGATCGGGCTAGCAAGGGGACCTAATGGACCACAGTATTTTGAGCTCCAATAATCCTTAGAAATAATTAATTAAACTCTTTAATTAATATTTCATGATTATTAACACCGGTTCCACTAAAAATCCGAAGCTGCACTCTCTCAACTGCAGATGTTTTTACACAAACCAATAACTTTCAGTGTCTATCGATATAGATATTACATATGGTATAATCCTCCACAAATAGTTCATAATTAAAGCTGGGTCATAATGTCCGTTATACCTCTCTAATTATATCTTTACATTAAGTACCATTGATTCTCTAATGAACAATAATTCCTACATTCCTTACGGAATTAGGAGAGCGCTTATATTGTTCAAGCCCCGAATCAGCCCTTAAGGGAACTACTATCTACTTCTTGCAAGAAGGAGTGGATTCCACTATTGTGTACAAACCTTCCCAGTCACAAGCTAAACCGTGATTCCAACATACGAAGTTATTGACCAGGAATGCAACTCCGATCTCACCCATGGCATATCAAAAACCATGATCTAACTTGAAGGAGACGATAAGACACTCATGATTAAGATCACCCATATATAGCCATCATTTGTTGATATATATGAATCTCATCATGTAATAGATCTTGGTGAGAGATTCATATAGATTGTGGCCCAATCCTATATGATCACATCATACATGGTGCCTCAATTCTCATATCACAATATGAATGATCCAGAATAAGATCAACGTACATTACGGAATGGACCACAGCTGTAGATTAACCACAAATAAAGTACCCATCTTTATTTGCTATCTACGAACTCTTTAGATTGCTCGTTTCAAACTGAATCCATTTGTATATGACATTCATATACTCAGTTTGAAATTACATTCGGCAACCTTTGATGTTAAGTACACATGTTATATATAAATGTATGAGACAATTTGAATGAATAAACTACTTCTTTTATTTATGTTCAATTTACATTTACAAATTACAAGTTTTAGGGCAAAAACCCCAACAATCTCCCACTTGCACTAAAGCATGTGAGACATGTCTTGTAAACCTAGATCCTCTAGGTGACCTTCAAACACTTTAGTCGTTAAGGTCTTCGTAAATGGATCAGTAATCCATACATCCTAATGGGATCAAATCCTGTCATGAATACACTAGTATATAGTTTCTCGTTCTCCAAAGATACTTGAGAATAGTCTTGACAGCAACCCAATGATCCAATTCTGGGTTGGATTGGTATCTGCTGGCTACTCCCATTGCGAAGCAGTTGTCCAGTCTCGTGCATAACATAGCATACATGAGACTGCATACTGTTGACGCATAGGGAACACATCTCATATCCTCAACTTCTTGAGGTGTCTTAGGACATTGTTCTTTAGAAGAGTGAACTCAATGTCTGGAAGATAAATTACCTTTCTTGGAGTTCTGCATCAAAAATCGGACAAGAATGTTGTCGATATACGATGCCTAAGACAATACTATGAGTTTGTTCTTACGATCCCTTATAAGTTGGATCCCTAGAACATTACTTGCCTCTCCCAAATCTTTCATTTGGAATTGGCTAGCCAGCCAGCCCGCCCTTTAGTTCCGATAATACCCCTACTTCATTCCCAATGAGTAGGATATCATTTACGTAAAGAACTAAGAAAACTACATTCTTGTCAATGATGCGCTTGTAGACACAAGGCTCATCAACGTTTTGCTCGAAGCCATAAGTTTTGATCACGTCATCAAACCTTATGTTCCAAGATCTAGATGCTTGCTTAAATCCATAAATGGACCTTTGCAACATGCAAACTTTTTGCTCTTAATCTGGAGATACGAATCCCTCTGGTTGCATCATGTAGATGCTCTCATCAAGATTGTCATTCAAGAATGCAGTCTTGACGTCCATGTGCCAAATTTCGTAATCGAAATAGGTAGCAATGGATAAGAGAATCCGAATAAACTTAAACATGGCTACTGGCGAGAAGGTCTCTTCATAATCGACCCCCTCTTTTTGGGTATAACCCTTGGCCACTAACCTTGCCTTGAAGGTCTCTACCTTCCCGTCTACTCCTCTCTTTCTCTTATAGATCCACTTACACACCCTATGGGTTTTACCCCATCCGGTAAGTCTACAAGTTCCTAGACTAAGTTAGAGTACATGGACTCTATCTCGAGATTCATGGCTTTAAGCCATTCCTCTTTGTTAGGATCTTCCATTGCATTCTTAAATGTCAATGGATCATCCACACTATCAGTAGAGACAACATCTTGTCCCTCACCTATACCCAAATAGCGTTCAGGTTGTCTTACAACCCTCCCACTACGTTTAGGTGGTAGTGTATCCTGACTAAGAATCATCTGACTATCAAATGTCAATGGACTAACAACTCTTGTTGGCTGAGCACTAGTTGTACCAGACTCCATTTCATTTAATACAATCTTGCTACGAGGTTTATGATCACTAATATAGTTATCCTCAAGAAACATTGCATTTGTCAATACAAATACTTTGTTCTCTTCAAGACTATAGCAGTATCCACCTCTAGTCTCCTTAAAATATCCTACAAACAAGCAGACCACAGACTTGGGGTCTAGCTTTCCACTTCCGTTCTTCAGCACATGTGCTGGACACCCCTATATGCGAAAATGTCACAAACTAGCTTTACGACAATTCCACAACTCTAAGGGAGTCTTAGGAACAGATTTGGATGGGACTACATTCAAAATGTAAGCCGTAGTTTGTAACGCATATCCCCAAAAAGAATTTGGTAATGATGAGAAACTAATTATAGATCTCACCATTTCCATTAGGGTTCCATTTCTCCTCTCCGCGATACCATTATGTTGTGGTGTACTAGGAGCTGTGAGTTGGGATACTATCCCATACTCGACCATAAAGTTTTCAAACTCTTGGTCAAGGTACTCACCTCCACGATCCGATCGTAGAGACTTGATAGTCTTTCCTAACTGGTTCACAACTTAAGCTCGAAATTCTTTGAACTTTTCAAAAGTTTTCGACTTTTGTTGCATTAGGTAGACATATCCGTATCTTGAGTAGTCATCTATAAATGTGATATAATACTCATAACCACCCCTTGCTTTAACATTCATCGGTCCACAGACGTTTGAATATATAAGCTCTAGTGGTTCTTTAGCTTTAAGCCATTTTCCAGTAAAAGGTCTCTTGGTCATTTTACCTTCTAAATATGATTTGTAGACAGGTAAGGTGCCAACCTTTAACTCACTTAAAAGTCCACTTTTCACTAGTCTATCTATCCGGTCAAGGTTGATATGGCCAAGTCTTAGATGCCATAGATACATTTCGTTTTCTGGAGAAATCTTTTTGTCTTTTTGTTTTAGGCTTTTCAACTTTAAACAATTCAGCGTTGAGCAGTATAGTATGTATTAACGGCCTTAAAACATACAAGTTGTTTTCGTTTAATCCTGAACATATATTCAAACCATTCTTTGCAATAATAACAAACTTATTATTAAAAGAAACAGAATATAATTGTTCCAACAACTTTGAAACTAAAATCAAATTTTGAGTAAATCCAAGAATTAAAAATACATTATTCAAAATAATGAAACAACTTCCAAAATATAGTCTAACAACACCCACTGCTCGGGCTAACACGACATCCCTCGACCCCACACGCATAGAGAAGACTCCCTCCTCAAGCTGTGTCCAAGAATCATTCCATTACAAAGAAGAACAAACATGGTTAGTGACCCCCGAATCAACTATCTATGGTGAAGATTCATCTTCCACTAAACACGACTCAAGAGTAAGCAAATCATATTTACCTTTCGTTTTCTTCTTCTTGGCTACCTCCTTCAGATACTGAGGACAATTCCTCTTCCAGTTTCCAACCTTGTCACAATGGAAACACTTTCCTTTGCCTTGGTCGGTGGAGGTGCCCTTTTTCTTGCCTTGGGCTTTCTTGGGCTTAGGCTTTCTCTTAGCCTTCCTAGCAGGCCTCTTCATCTTCTTATTACCAGAGGAAGATGGTTCGACAACATTTGCCTCACCGGTCTTACTTTTGTTGTCCTTAGTCAAGGACTCAAAAGTAGCGAGCTCATTGAGCAATTGAGTGAGACTATTGAGCAATTGAGTGAGACTAAACCTAAGGTTGTTCATCCTATAGTTACTCTTAAATTGATCAAAACTCTTTGGAAGAGTCATCAGTATGATGCTTACTTAACTGGGTTCATCAATTGCCCCGCCATTGATCTCTACCGTGTTGAAATAGGACATCCTGTTCAGGCCGTGTTCCCGAACATATGCACCCTCTTTCATCTGAGCAAGCATTGCGGAATGAACAGCTTCGTGTCGCTTTTGCTCAGAGGGTTGCCCGAACATGGCTTGCAATGACTCCATTATTTCAAATGCAGTACCCATTGCTTCGTGCTTAGTGACAAGCACGTCTGTCATTCTTGCTAATAGATATGTTCAGGCTTTCTTTTCTGATGAGACCCATTTCTCATATGCCTCACGAACAGTTCGTGCGGCATTGGCAGTAGGCGTTGGAGGACATTCCTCTGTATGCACAAACTTTAGGTCCTTGGTTACCAAGATTGAATTTATGTTATGTTTCCATTTAGTGTAGCTATCACCAGTTAATTTGTCATTGGCTATGATTTGTAATAATGCAGTTGACATGGCTGAAAAAACATAAATTAAGAATTCATTCAGTCATACATTCAAAACATGTACAAATATTCGACATAAAATTAAACATGATGCATGAAAATGTTTAATGAACAAGAACAACCCTACGAAAACAATGTTTCTATGCTGCGACAATCCAACATACCACAAGTAAGTGCCGCCTTAGGGTTGATCAAATTCTTGCATGTTGGATCGAGACCTTCTCAATCAAATGATATGCCAGAATAACTCATATTCCAATATCATTCAACCATCGTTTATTTAGTCAGGTTTTTAATTAACCAATTTAATTAAAACCTTGTGAGCATAACCCATCATTTCAGATCTCATGAGCTTAACTTGAGAATTGCTACCTTAGGGTCGGTCAATCTCGAAATCCCCTCAGAAATCCTATCCGTTAGGAAGTCAACCTTGGTATTGATTCTTATGGAAACCCCCCTTAGGGAGGACGAAAGCAAAACCATCACGAGGCCCCACTCGAATCTCACTGGTGTTGAACTAATGATGGAGACCGCGGGATATAATGTCATATATCCCTCTCCCACTCACTATTTTATAATTAGGGTTTTCTATTAATATTAATGCACCTAAATTAAAGTAGATTAAATGGCTAATTTCAATCTAAGCGTCAAGTGCATTAATCGCAAATTATTAGAATCCTATTCCAATAACTAATAAACTAATTCGATTTTTAATTCTTAAAAATCTAGTTCATTAGTGATAATTCTAATCTATGTAAACTATTTACTAAGACTATAATTATTAAATGTGTATTTACCAAGTTTTAACTATTAAAACTATACACATTATTAGGTCCAATTATTATTAGGGGCTTAATCGAATTAATCCTAATATATAAAGGACCCTCCTAATCTAAGTAATTAAACTCTTTAATAAAAAGATTAGTGATTAATGAGAATTACCAAGTTTTAACTCCTAAAAACTAATCCTATTAATTTATAGCCAATTATGTGAATTGCCCATTTTAATCAAATTAAAATAAATAAATAAACACATAATATTGATGGCTATAATGCATGTTGATCGCGCTCCAAATGTTCACATTTAGCGCTCCCTTTTCCTATCTTTTGTATTCGTTTCCGAGCATTTTTGTGTATTTAATAGGGTGTAAATAAGTGTTTCAGGTAATTAGGGAAGTTCAAGGGCATTATTGTCATTTTGGACAATTCAGGGGCAAACGTGCAAGACTCGGAAGATTATTGAAGATTATGTGAATAGTGAAGAAGACCACGGTTGGTTCGTGCCGCTGGAATGAACCCACCGAGCAGGGGAGCACGAACCCGTCGAAACCATGGCTAGTTCAGACCTTCTGGATGGCTAGACATGTCCCGTAGAACCGAACCCGCCCGGATTCCCGCTAGTTCTTGCGGCTAGACATTTCCCGCCATCCAAGCTCGCCAAGATTCTGGCTAGTTCGTGCGGCTAGACATATCCCGCCGCACGAACCCGCCTGACCCCCATCCGAGATGAAATGTGATATTTTACAGGGGTATTCTGGTATTTTCACATCCCAAACCTTGCCCAAATCATCCCCTCTATAAATATACAACCTTCCCAACCGTAAACACTCTCTCTAACATCCAAAGATCCCATAAGTTAGACTAAATTACATAAACTACTCATAGAAATCACCCTAGAATAGCCTAGATAACTTAGACTCTCATACTTGTTGCATGTGAGCTTCATAGCTTGGAGGAAGTAGAATTGGAGCTTCATTGAAGACAAGAAGATTACCATCTTGTGGTTACTTCTATCTATTACTTCTTTCATTTATTTGTGATTCATGTAACATGTATGTGTATAATAATCTTTATGTTGAGGGATTGATTTCCATATGACTTATTATTGTAATTAATTGATCTCTATATTTATCATATCCATATTTAGCTATTGAATGTTGAATTGAGTTAAATTGAATGGATGTATGTTGTTGATTGACGAATTAGTAACATGTATCTTGATTAATAACATTTGATTAGCTATATTGGAAAAGATTTGGTTAGTAAGTACATGATCATGCTTATTGACTAATTCTTAAGTTCTTGGTGTAAACAATCTATTATTGTCATTCTAAGATCATTAGTTGATAATATTTAGAGTGGTAGTTGTTGAATTACCTATGCCATAGAACTAGAGTGCTTAATTGTGATCAGTTGATAATATCCCTCTTCATTTATCTATGCTCTTGCATAACCTTGCAAGAATTAGTTAGTTTAGTTAGTTGTAGTTAATTAGTGTAATTTAATTATAGTGACAGAGTGTTAATTTACTTATTTGCTTTATTGCCATATAATTAGTTTAGATTAATTATAATTATCTTGTGATTACGCATCTTTAATGTACCGTTGTAATTAGAGATTACATATCCTTGACCTTAGGATTCATTGTAGTTTAATTGAAGCCATCTTAGCAGAATCATAGCCATTAGTTTAGATAATTGCTTGCCACCATCTCCTTTTACTTTTCTTGCTTGTAATTAGTGTAAATAGCTTGCCTATAACATAGACGTAGAACCGACTTACATGTACCATACTTTCCCTGTGGAATGAACCGTACTTACTGCTACGCGATCTTAACGATCCGTGCACTTGCGGATAAACCCATACGCCCATTATTTACGATAGTTTATAGAACTATCCAGTGGCGCATCACATGTATGACATATCAACATATATATATATATATATATGTGTAGGTACACCTAATCTAAATGATATTGAAACAAAAACTCGGTGTGTACAATATATTAATCTAGATGGGGGATGAATAGATTTTATCAATTATTACCCAATTTTCGCATTAAGTTAATTTTACGAAAATTCCCCAACTAGAAAAATATAAACAACAAGTGTAATATGGTGCAGAAATATAAACGACACTTGATTTTTACGTGGAATCTCTCAACAGGGAAAAACCACGGGCTGGTATGTGCACCACACTCGAACCTCGAATCCACTAATTATGATAGCGTATACAACCTAATCCCGGTTTGACGGCCTAATCCCGGCCAATATCCCGCTACCACTACCCGCAGGCCTGTAAAAGTGGACCTAGTCCAATTTGCTCATGTGACCACCTAATCCTGGTATACGACCTAATCCCGGTCTATCACACAAGACTTACTTCTCCGAAGAGATCAACACCCTAAGTGAATATGCAATGATATCCAAATATGCAATATAGAGTTAGGGTACTCTAGATGCTTACCTAGGATTATATGATGACAATAAAATCAATCCTAGATATGAAAATAGTTATATGTCATGGCATACAACTTTAGCTAAGTAAAGGATAACTAATCCTAGATACAAATCTATCACAAATAATCCACAAACATTCAAAAGATTAACTAGTTGATTAAAAAACAATCTATCAACTTAGTTATCAATAAATCACACAAGAATGTTTATGGTATAGCTTTTAGGCAATAATAACCTAATCAATTAAGCTATCAAAAATAATCTCAATCATATATGAGATTAATTAGCTAGATATAAAATAGGCATGAAAACCTAGCTAACATAAATAACCCAATCAACACATAATCTCAATCATGTAAAATTACTCAAAGAACATACAAGTGATAAAAGAGATAAATTGATAAGTAAAAACACTAAGATTAGATGAAATTAGTGTTTAACAAATCATACCATGTGTGTTGAAGAAGACCCATGCATTAACACATACTAAATGAACCTAGATGATGCCTAGATGATGATTTGTGCATGTGGGAATGGGTTTAGAGAGATAAATATGTAATCTTTAAGCTTTTTCTCTCAAGTCTCTCTTTCTCTCTCAAGAATATGGAGCCTCTCTCTCTAGGGTTTGATTTTGTGGCTCAGCCTTCAAAATGATGAGAAATATATGTATTTATAATGCCCTAGTGAAACTATGTCGTTTTGGAAGAAATGGAAAAATTATGGGCATTTTCGTAGTACACGCGTCAGTGCAGCGGCTCAAGATTCGAGTTCTTCGAAACATGAACAAACGATATCAAAACCTTTCGTATGATATATAGTTGGAAAGGTATGGATGTCTACTTTCTACTCGTTTTTACAGAATGAAATTTAGATATTTGTAGAAAGAGTTATAGTCAATTGAGTGACCAAAGGTCAGAAACGGACAACAACAGAGTTGCCCTGTTTTGGTTGTAACTTTGGAGATTTTAAAACCAATCCAAACGGTCATGAAATATTACGAATGATATACCGTTGGAAAGGTATGAGTGTCTAGTTTGTAAATAAATTTTCAAAACTTATTTTGAAGCTTTTTATAAAAAGTTATGGTCACAAGACCATGCAAAGGTCAGTTTTGAAAACACTTGAAACATTGAAATCCAATCTTTTGAAACTAGACACCTTACTCCAATCAACCCAACCAAATTTAATACTTATCCAAGAGAAGAATGAGACCTTCTCAAGTGGTCAATCATCGCGCTAAGACATGCACACCATCGTGCAAGCGCGGACGTTTCCGATCATATTTCAGGAAACGAATTACACCACACTTAAAACTAACAAACATGAAGTGCAAGTGTGAGAAGTGAATGCATCCTAATGCCTAACATGTCATGGCATTGTCATTGAACAAGATGCACTCAATAAAACATGCATGAAGAGATATTCAAGAATATGAATGCACACATATAAAAATACACAACATACAAGAATAACATTTATGCATGAGTTGTGTGTGTGTGCAACTAGATCTCTTCAAAGCATGTAAGCACTAGAAATTTACCTTCGGTGCTTATCAAGATGAGGTCTTGAAAGGGCCTTGAGCTTGAATACCAATACCTAAGCTACCCTTACAATGAACCCCACATGTGGTTTGTCTACGAAACAAGCCAATCAAAATATGTGAACTAACAGATATGTATGTGCATGACAATGCTTTAATCATCTCATAATAAAAGCATAGATGAGTTGACCGAATACGATGGGTTTATCTAACTTTAAAAAAATAATAACTAATTACAAAAGTTATCCAAGGCATTCCTTGGTCCTCAAGTAATTCCAATATTCTTCAAGTCTTTGTCTTTTGAATCTTCTGCGTCTTTTAGGCCCAAAAATCAAGTCCAACTTAATTTATTTTTAATGGATCTCATGGATTAAATTCCTTAAAGCCCAAATGTTACTCTAACATTTTTCGGTGGCCTGGGATTTCCCAAATTCGGCCCAAATCGTTGACTGCCGCACCATGCGCAACAATTGCGCAGCGTGCATGTGCATGACCATGCTGTGCAACACTTGCGCACGGAGTGCATGACACCTGCACAGTTGCATAACAATTTAATGTTGTAACTTTGTATTGCATTGCTTTTGAAACACTTGCATGTTTCACATCTGTTAGCCTTAAAATATATTGTCACGTGCAACAATTGCACACTGAAACAATAATTAGCATGACAATCATGCGTGTGGAAACAATATTTTGCACGACAAGCATGCGTTTGGCAAGTGCACAGACCCGTGCGGCAGCCTGCTGGTGTATGTCTTCTGGATCGTCTTCTTCATCGATTTACATCAATAAAAAATAAGATAATAATACAACCCGGAATTAATATTACAACAGAAAAAAAAAATCACATTCAAAATCCAAAACCCTAAAACCCATGTACCATAAAAATTTACGATCAACCATGTTTAAATTTAAACAATTTAATTATAAACATTCATAAAATCATAAAGACAGTGCCTACACATTCATACAAGCAATCATGAGCAATCGAATTCAATTATACTGTACAAAAAAATGGCTCTGATACCATTTCTAGAAATCCAGGGTTACAGATTGCGCAGCGGAAGGGTTTTAAATTTTTTTATACAATCATCAAGAAAACCTAATTGTACAGTAATAATCGAAAACAACAAAGAAGGTGAAACGATTTCATACCAGCGTTGGAGGCTCATTCTCTTTAATACGATCTGCTTACTGATTTAAACCACAAGATCTTCCTTGCTATGACCCAGGATTAATAACGGCGTGTGGGCACCTCACGGTACTCAGGAACAAGGAGGATGAAGAGAAACACACGAGAAAAACAACTCTTGTTTTTCAATTGGAAGAATTCGGCCACACTAAAAAAATAAGAACAAAACCAAAACCATTTTTTTTTCTTTTGTGTGCCGCACCACTCTCTGTGGTCTTTTTCTTTTCTTTAACGTGTATATGTGTTGTCTTGTGTGTTAATTTTGTTAATCAGTTTCTTAAACAATATATCATATATATATACATATATATTAACTGATTACTTTAATTAATTAATCCTTTAAAATATTTAATATCTATAAGGATATATAATTAATAACTTTGAATTTAAACTTTTTAAATTCAAATTTGATATTTAATTTAATAAAAATAAAATAATCAAATTATCTTATCTTCATTCAAACACAAATATCAATCAACATCCTCCAACTAATGATTAATCGCATAATTAAATAATCTTATTATTTAATTAATTTAATCACTAATATTCATTAATTAAATAATCTCATTATTCAATTAATTCCCAAATAAATACGTGTCACTTTCGTAACACAATTAATTGGACAATCCAATTAATCAACCGTGACCGTTGTTACCTAAATCGATCGGGCTAGCAAGGGGATCTAATGGACCCATAGTATTTTGAGCTCCAATAATCCTTAGAAATAATTAATTAAACTCGTTAATTAATATTTCATGATTATTAACTCCGGTGTTATTCCACTAAAAATCCGAAGCTGCACTCTCTCAACTGCAGATGTTTTTGCACAAACCAATAACTTTCAGTGTCCATCAATATAGCTATTACATATGGTATAATCCTCCACAAGTAGTTCATAATTAGAGCTGGGTCATAATGTCCGTTATACCCCTCTAATTATATCTTTCCATTAAGTACCATTGATTCTCTAATGAATAATAATTCCTACATTCCTTACGGAATTAGGAGAGCGCTCATATTGTTCAAGCCCCGAATCAACCCTTAAGGGAACTACTATCTACTTCTTGCAAGAAGGAGTGGATTCCACTATTGTGTACAAACCTTCCCAGCCACAAGCTAAACCGTGATTCCTGTTAGGATTATGCTCAATAGCAAGAGTGTAATGTTGTAATTAACAATCTTTTTCATATTAATAAAGTGATTTCTGGTTTAACAAATCGTATAGCATTTATAGTTTATATTATAATTGTCAAAGTAAATAATCATAAGGTCTAAAGACTATGGGAAAAGAAGAATTGTTCGTACATCTGGATATGTATGTGGTAGACACAATTCTTTAGTTAGTCTTGAATAATGTTCACAACTTAAGTTAAATGTTGGGCACCTTTATCTTGTTAAAGTTGTAGAATTCTTTTGCTAGCATTTGAGTGGGATCAAATGAGATATGATGAGTCTAAAATCATCGGAGTGTCTTCGAGCAAAAGGATCTAGTGCACTGGGTGCATTGAACTGGATCACAATGAAAAGCTTTATCTAGAACCGTCAGTAGATAATAGTCTTTTCATTATCAGGACAATCGGAGGGTCTATCTTAATCCTGAGATAAATGATGGACTTATGGTTGCAAGTGATATCATTTGAGTTATCAATGAGTACGATTATATCGCATAGTCTATCCTCGATAGTTTGGTGATATTCATTTGTTAATCGATAGAGGACTTCATTTATAGATATGGACATCGTGGCTCCATTTAATTAAATGAGAGTATAATATCATCATATGGATGTTTTGAGGTAATTGGATATTAAATCTCAACGTTGAGTTTTCGATAGTGTCTATTGAAAACATGGCTTCTGGACAAGTCAAAATATCCAAGTTCAAAACGTGGTCATATGAGTAAATATGGTAACTTGGAGAGTTATAGGCGGTCTATGAACTCTTGGCGATTACTGATATTAATCACGAGGATACACTATCTCCAATATGATTGTCTAGGGTATGAATGAGGAGCATCTTCCTTTTCTATCTTTATTTAAGAGTTCAGTTTTAGCTCTTTAGTGGAATGAGTTAAAATTAATGGATCGGACCTAAGTGAATCATTTGTTGATTGTGATTAGGTTATGTCTATTGAAGCTTAAATTTAGATGGCCCGCCAAGATCCCCAATCCACACGGACTTGCATGGATCACTTGATATATTCTACCGGACCAATTTAAGGGTCCATCTAGAATTGTATTTAATATATTAAGAATATAATTTGCACATTATTTAAGTAATGGGCTGCTCAATTATATTAATATATTAATGAAAGACATGTGGACTTGTTTCTTTTAGTAAGAATGGGTCTGGTTCACATGTGGGCTTTTTATTTAAAGTCCAATGGATTAAATGAAATAAGAAAATAATATTAGGCCCAATCTTATACAAGTGGGGCGGCAAGGTTAATGTTTTAACCTAAAATATTATTTTGTTTCATTTGTTTTAATTAAATAAGAATTAATTAATTTATTGATTAATTGTTTAATTAAAGAAACAAATCTTTCCTAAAAGTAAAAGACTAGTTTGATAAGGAAATAAATAAATTAGTTTTATTTATTCAAATAAGGAGTCTTTTTATTTAGTCAAAAATAAAAGAATAAAAATTAATGAGTTGGATTAGGGTTTGAAGTCTTAAAATACATGTGTATTTGGGTGCAACACAACTCCTCTTTTGTAGAGGAAAATTGCGGCAACCCTAGGCAAAAGCACATGAAGAATTCGGCCACCCTATAAGGAAAGAAGGAAGAAAATTTGGCCACCTATATAAGTACTCTTATAGATTTCGGCCAACACAAGGAATTGTGCTTGAGATTTTATTTTTTCTTCTTCTTCTTAATTCATAGAGAGTTTTTATTCTAAAAGACAAAAAGGAGTGTTAGATTATTCTTTGATAGTATACTATTGCTTAATCATCAATAAGCTTGTGTATACGATATCGATCTAGGTTCACGCGAGTTTCGATCATTAGATTGAGAACTCAAAAGTGACCGGAATAATCTTAGACATTTTTTGATTGTTTTGTGACTAACAAAGAAAAGAAAAGTTTTGTTTGGTCCATTCACAGGTTTGCAATTCAAAGAAAAGGGAGACCACGCTCCTAGGTGATCCACGTTCGTGCTCGGATTGAAGGTCTTGCGGATTACCATCGACGTAAGTCAATCGGATTACGCGACAAAAGGTAATTTACTTTTGTTAATGTATATGCATGTTTATTGATTAAAAGGGTTTAAGGTTCATAAAGGAAAAATTTTTAAAAGTCACTAAATCTATTTTTAGTCTCGCTTCCGCTGCGTGTACTTCTTGGTATTTTTCCCTACAATTCCAACATACGAAGTTATTGACCAGGAATGCAACTCCAATCTCACCCATGGCATATCAAAAAACACAATCTAACTTGAAGGAGACGATAAGACACTCAGGATTAAGATCACCCATATATAGCCATCATTTGTTGATATATATGAATCTCATCATGTAACGGATCTTGGTGAGAGATTCATATAGTTTGTGGCCCAGTCCTATATGATCACATCATACAAGGTGCCTCAATTCTCATATCACCATATGAATGATCCAGAATAAGATCAACGTACATTACGGAATGGACCACAGCTGTAGATTAACCACAAATAAAGTACCCATCTTTATTTGCTATCTACAGACTCTTTAGATTGCTCGTTTCAAACTGAATCCATCTGTATATGACATTCACATACTCAGTTTGAAATTCGGCAACCTTGGATGTTAAGTACACATGTTATATATAAATGTATGAGACAATTTGAATGAATAAACTACTTTTTTTTTTTTTTTTTTTTATGTTCAATTCACATTTACAAATTACAAGTTTTAGGGCAAAAACCCCAACAGAGGATATGTCTAGATAGGTGGAGTCAAATAGAAAGTGACAAAGGAAAAGGGTGGAGAAGATGGGAAGAAAGGAGTGATTTAGGGTGGAGTAATCTAGTTGTTTATTGGAGAAGAGAGATGGTGGGATTAGGAATGGTGGAAGAAAGGAGGTTTCTTGATTGTTAAGAGTTGTTCAAAAGGGGAAAATAGTGATGTATTTATAGGGTTTTCAAATTAGGTCACGGACGGTCAATTATCAATACATCCCCTTGACTTGGCAAATTGCCATTTTGACCCCTCAAAGGGGTCCCTTACATAATTTCCCACCAATCAGATTTGAACATTGTGAGGTTCGCGGTGGTCTTCAAGCGACATATTTGGCAACGTAATCAGGTGCCAAAAATAACTCCTTATCGCTGTGGCGACATCGAAATGCGAACCACGACATTGATTAGGACCATTTCACGGTAGGAACTGTGGTGACAAAGGAGGCGACACCGAAGCATGATTGGAAGATCGTGGCTTGGAGATTCGGTGGTTTGGAGGACTAAAAAAAGGGTCTATCGTGATCGCATGATCACCGCCGTTCGATTAGACTGAAAACTGGTCGGAGATAGGCTGGGAATGGTAGCTTCCGACGGCTGTTTGCAATTAGGGTTTGGTGGCCGCCATTGATGTGATCAACTCGTTGAGGAAGAAGAAGGTTGAATATGAAGATGGTGCGTTTAGCATTGGGTCGGGGTGTATGCAACATTGGGTCTTTTGTTTTTCATTGGGGGTGCACTTAGCAGTGGGCCGGGGCTCAATAAAAGGCCCAAACACAGCATAAAATGCACCGTATAACTTATCTGACGTGGCACGTTTTTCCTGATTTGCTTAGCAAATTATGAACATCATTCTTCCAAAATTGCAATATCTTCAATCTTCCCTCAATAATTGCAATTTTACCCCTACTTGACCAATATTACTCCAATGCCCTTGAACTTTATAAATACCTGAAAACACTTGATTCAAACGATTAAATCACGGGATATTGTCTGAGAATCAAGCGAAAAGAGAAGGAAATGAGGGCTAAAATCATACCAATTTTGGTTCGATCACTATTTTCCTCTAAATCAGTCACTTTGGATTTGAATCTCTCGGGAAGTGACCTTATGATCTTTTGCTTGATCCTCCTATCTGAGTAAGGGTCACCGAGTTGATGACTTTGATTGACTATGTCCATCAACTTCACTTGGTAGTCATTGAAGCACTCATCCTCCTTCATCCTAATGGTATCAATAAGTTTGGAGGACTTGGAGTTTGGAGTCCTTAACCATCTCGGTTCCTTCATGAGCCACCTCTAGGATCTCTCAAGCTTCCTTTGCAATCCTTATGGTTTGAATCAATTTGTATTGATTATCGTCTGTGGCACAAAGGATTGCATGCATGGTTTTGTTGTTCCACTTAGAGGCCTCGAACTCTTGCGAACTCCATTGTGCCTTAGGCCTGGGAACTTCTTCTCCACCTCCTATAGGAGTCAAAGTAGGTGGGGTGTAGCCATCTTCTATTGCCATCCATGCACGGTCATGAATTTGGCAAATGTATGCTTCCCTCTTGCCCTTCCATGAGGTGTAGTTCACCCCATTGAGCAAGGGGGGTCTTGCACTAAAGGCTCCCTCACTTCCAACTCCGTTCCCACTTATAGTATTTGGGTGTATGAATGGTATGAATGCAAACAATCAAGCAAGACAAACAATATACACAAAAAAATGCAAACAAATGTAAGACACTAATGACAGCATGTGATCTCCTAATTATGTTAAGGAACCCGTTCTGATACCAATTGAAAATATATATACTAAGTGTCTAAATAAACCTATTGGGGGGGGGGGGGGGGGGGGGTTGAATATGTTTTAATCAAAATAATTGCCAACTTTTTCGATTAATCAATATTAATTTCAAACACCCCTAATCTCTAACACAAATCATCATGTAAACAAGTGCATAAATAATGGTAATGACACAATGATTTGTTTTATGTGAGAAAACCCCAAAAGGGTAAAAAACTCACGGGCGTAGTTGCCAATCGAATCCACAAATCCACTATTTCCAAATACGATTACAATCTAGGTTGACCATGTAAGATCCTTGATTTGTATTGGCTTCATTCCATTGCAAAACTCTCTATATTTGTAATGGTTAGTTTCTTAGGTGATTCTTAGTGAAAAGAAGCTTCAAAGAAGAAAGGCAACTTCTCATGCAAATATCGTCTTCAAGAGGAAAAGTGCTTATACGGATGCTAAGGTATCATGATACTTCTTCCTCTTGCAAGACGTAAGCGCACACACACACAATTCATTCATGTGTGTCCCTGCATTGTTGTGCAAATATTTGGTATAACACATTCACACTCATTTAAGTATGCACATGCATTGATATCATATTGTCGAACATTGTAGAATTGCATGTTTTATGACTATCTGTTAGATATGGCATACTTGTGTGACATTGTGTTTATTTATTTGTGTTTCTTGTATTTTGAACTTGAACATGATCTCATATGATTCCTTATTGAGTCCCGGTCATTTCGGTTACTCATTCATTAGGTTTTGAGTCTAAACGATGTAGCTACGCTACTTTGAGTTCTCATTCGTTGAGTTGTCTTCGTCGTCGTTTTCCGAGATGAATTCTCAACCTTTTGACAAAGTTTTATAGTCATCGTTGTGTGCAGGGACGGACCTTGGGCTGGGCTGGGCTGGGCTAGGATGGGCTAGCCTTTTTAAAAAAATTTGAAAGTTAAAAAAAATAAATAAAAAAAATAATATGACTATTAGTGAAAGTGTGAAACAGTGTAGGACTAGGATTGTCTAGAATGAACAGCCAACAACTATATGCCTATATATATACCATGTAACTGTGTAAACTTTTATGTTCGGCAGAATGTGCAAAGTTGACCGTATCACTATATATGCCTATATATAGTGATACGGTCAACTTTGCACATTCTGCCCAACATACCACTAATACTCCATAACAACCCAGCATCTATCCATTCCATTAGGAGTTTCGACAATCGCACCCAAATAGGCATGCTCTGAATCGTATCCTCACTTGGAACGAAATTAGGTCTCCATCTTTGGGTCACCAAGTATTGGTTAGCAATCACCTAAGGCCTACTAGTAAGCACATAGTCTAGGTCGTCCTTCCTCTGAAATCGCACCACAAAATAGCCTTCCCCCAAATCTGTCAATTGCTAGTGACCAAGAAGGGACCATTTCTGCATTAACTTGTTAGTCATGAAGCTTAGTGTGTGGCCGCCTCATATTCTTCAAGATTAGGGCATTTTCCCATGGTTTATGGAATTGCTCTTTCAGTTTCGGAGATAATTTCATCGTTGGACCAGTCGGGCTCTCAGTAATCAAAAGATCTTCAGAATCAATTTTGAGTTTCTCTTTAGTGGTTCCAAATCTAGTCCAGGAACTAGGCATAGACATACCCATGAGTTTGGATGTGAAACTTCCCATAGATTCTTTCCTTACTTGGTTGGTTTCGATGTCGTTGCGACCAATGACATCATTATTTGCTCCGGCTCTCTTAGCAAAAGAGCAATCGTTGTTTCCCTTATTCACGTCAACATTCATCTCACAAATAGGAGGTTGTTGAGATGTAAACACAAAATTCTCACTCGAAATTTCCATACTCACAATGAACAAAGCAAAAAAGGCAAAACGGCAGCAAGAAAACCGAAAGATTGAGCAAGAAGTCTTGAGGCGGCATAAAGGCAACTACCAGGTTTCAATTTTTTTTTTTTTTTGCTTTTTCTTTAATAAATCTTTTCTCTCTCATCTTTCTCTAAATTTTAGTCCAACCTCTTTATCAACATCAATAATTCATCTTCCAATTATGTATATTTTTATAAATATTATAAATTTAAATATTTAGTTTTGTAATTAAATTTTAGGATTAATCTAATTATTAGTTATTCTAATTTTAATTTATAAATTAACATTATTGTTTAATAAATTTCTTTTTGTTTTGGTTGATGTACTTCGTCAGCCACAATTTCAGAATATTTCTTCTCTCCCTGAATTATGTCAATTATTAGTTAAAACAAAAAAATCACAGCATTTTTTTTTTGGATTGACAGGTAATATTACATATATATATATATATATATATATATATATATATGTATGTATGTATAATTATGTTGATTATTAATTGAAACAAAAAAGTCACAACTTTTTTTTTTTATTGACAGATTGATTCGTCTAGTTTTGACTCTCCCTGTTTATACAGCAACAACAGAATGAGCTTTTTCAGCAGTGAAGCTTATCAAGACATCACTTCGCAATAAGATGGAAAATGAATTTTTAACAAACTTCATGGTTGTTTACATTGAAAGAGAAATTGCTGGTGCTATTGATCCTGATTTCATAATTGTTTGATCTTTTGAAAACCCGTAGGATACAGCTTAATTAGTATTTGATTGTATTTGCATTTCATGTTTATTTTATAATTTGTTTTGACTTTATTTTTTTTATTAATTTTTTAAATGTATTTATTTAGAATATACATTTATAGAGTAATCCCCGCTTTGTCTTCTCAACTGGGTGTATCTTTATTTTTAATTAATACAATTTTCTTATAATATTAATGATCGGAAAAAAAAAAATTATTCTAGCCCACCCTAGTGTTTAATCCTGGTTACGTCTCTGGTTGTGCGTGAGGGAGTCACGATTCGTAATCCAAAGACGGATTCAAAATTAGAGTTCGGAGGCCTGAATACGGCCGAAGAACACGAGAGAAGCGCGAGAGAAGCTAGCTTGGCCAACGGCCAAGGAAAGGAGGCCACGTGTGGAGCACATGTGGCACACGGCTAGAGACCTCCTCTGCCCATGTGTGCCACACACGCCCCACACGGGATGTGTGACGTGGCACCTCTTTATTGGTCCTGAAATCCCTTTCTTGAATTCTTTTAAATAGTCTCCTTTCCTTCCCATTTAATTCTAAGAAGAAAATTTGAATTTGATAGAGCTGAAATTTTTTTTCCAACTTTCTAAACTTCCAAACATCATAACTTTCTCATTCGGACTCCGAATTGAGTGATTCAAGTTGGAGAATCTTCATATTCAAGTCCCCTACCTTCTCCAAAAAGGTTTGCAGCTGTTTGATCACGTTTTGAGGTGGTTCTTCACTCAAAACCGAAACTGCACGGGATTCTTAGGTATTGAACTAAACTTTATGATTTCCTTTTTTTTTTTGATCTTCAATTACCTAGGGTTTTCTTTTTCTATATGTATGTGTATGTTTTATGAAAACTATTGAAAGGGATAGCTTCAAATCATAGCTAATCAAGTCTAATTAGAGACAAGTGTGGAAATAGTTTGCATGTTGATATCACAATTACTTATTCTATATATGTGAGAAGCATTCACACACACATATATTTTGCTTATGTGCTTGATTCATTATAATTGTGAGAATATTTTTGATAGAAGAATGAAAATCTATGATTCTCTCTTGGACTTTGAAAAGTGATGAAATATTTTCTCTAATTGCTTGAATGTGTGATTGTGTCGATCTCGTTGCGAACAATATTCTATCTTGATCTTAGATAAAGCTATCAAGGGGGAGCATAGTCTGCTAGACTTTGTTCCCTTTTATGATATGTTCCCATGCTTTTGTTGTTGTTGATGTTGTTGTTGTCAATATTGCCTTTTATTTGCTGTGCAATACTAGTTTTTCGTCAGAAATACGA
Source organism: Acer saccharum (assembly GCA_030490815.1). NCBI lineage: Eukaryota > Viridiplantae > Streptophyta > Magnoliopsida > Sapindales > Sapindaceae > Acer > Acer saccharum. The sequence continues at coordinate 43,285,604 of CM059867.1, forward strand.
TTATGCAGCTTCCGTTTAATATAGAAGAAAAATCTATAATTATTTTAAAATTGATGAATTCTACAATGGTAGCTTATATTATTACTAACTAGCTCCCAGAAACATGATTGCGGATTCTGAATTTGAAAGTTGACCATTATTGTGGTTACTTTTGTTCTAGGAACATTGTATCAACTGTCAACTTGGATTGCAAGTTGGATCTCAAGCAAATTGCTTTGCAAGCTCGTAATGCAGAATACAACCCCAAGGTATGTCAGAAATTTTGTGGTAGGATTCCTATCCAAATGTCAGGCCTGCAGATGCTGTCTCCAAGCATTTATCTTGTGTGTTTGTAGTTCAAAGCTGGTACTTTTGTTTTATTTTATCACTAACGGTTCTTTTAAGTGTATCAACAGCGTTTTGCTGCTGTCATTACGAGGATAAGGGAACCGAAAACTACAGCTTTGATTTTTGCCTCTGGAAAAATGGTTAGCTTTATGATATTTCCCTAATTGTTATTATACTATTATTGACTATTTTAAGTTTACTTCGTTTCTGTTAGCTGAACAGCTGTTGTTATAAGCAGTGCATTTGATTTTTCATTTATTCTATTCACATGAAGTAATGGTTTCTGTTCTGAAAATATATTCCAATCTGAAGATTGTTAATCATTTTGAGGATGTGCCCATTGTTTTAATAATCCCTTGAGGCGGTCACCTTGAGGCACGGCTGTTTTCAAATGATCCCAACTTGGGGCAATGAGGTGACCGCCTCAAGGCCAAACTGACTTGAGACAGTGAGGTGTTGCCATATCAATTTGGTTTTAGGTGGGGTGAATTGGTGAGTTTTGATGCTTTATCAATTTGGTTTTGGGTGATGAAATGGTGAGTTTTGAATCTAGGCCTTTATTATTATTTTTTTTTAATTTATCAAAATTCACTGGTTTTTGAGGTTGTCTAAGTCAGAATTAATATTTTAAAACCCTGACATCCCATTCACACTCATCAAACGACAACATCTCCACTTCCAAAAATATAGAAAAGCACCTCTGCCTAGAAAAAAAAAAAACCGAACAACACCCAACCCAAATCTCACATTCAAAATTTAATTTTTAATTTTTAATTTTTTTTTTTTGCATTGTTTAATATTTCTAATCGAGGTGGCCGCCTTGCCTCACTAGTACAAGACACCTTGAACCGTCTCATGCTTTTTAAAACATTAGATGTGCCATGACACATGTCAATTTGGTGGGTAGTGTTTCAGTGCAAATTGTGGATTATCATTTTTGTAGTTGCAATATAATTTCATCTTTGTGTGAAGGTGTTTTTGTATCCTAAGTGATGTAACATATTTGATTCTGCGTTTGGCTTATTGTTTTTTCTTATGTTCAGGTTTGTACTGGGGCCAAAAGTGAACAGTAGTCAAAACTGGCAGCAAGGAAGGATCGTATGACTGCTGGAATAGCTTTTAGCTATCAATGTTGTGTTGATGTAATTTTTTGACATTTTTTGGGGGAAAAGGACAAATGTATCTTGCTTCATTCTAGAATTACTTTTTCACCATTATTAGTGAGTTAGTAAGAGTTGCTTAGGCTGTTGAATGATAATAAGATTGTTTATTTTTAATTCATAATAGACCGTATGATCATTGATACATCATTAATGACAATTTGGCCAAATATAATATCTCATTTAAGGAGACATGATCTTTCTGTATTTCAGTATGCTCGAATTATTCAGAAACTTGGGTTCCCTGCAAGGTTCAAGGTATTTTTGATCTCTATAAGAACAAGTGCATGCAGATGCGTGGTTATATCCTTTCGGAATCTTATTTATACGTTTTCCCCCTCTTTATTCTTGTGATGTAGGACTTCAAGATTCAGAATATTGTTGGCTCCAGTGATGTTAAATTTCCCATCAGACTTGAAGGGCTTGCATATTTCCCATCAGACTTGAAGGACTTTAAAGTTAATCATTGCAGTGCACTGCTTACTGTTTATCTTAAGTTTGTGGACTTATACTGTCTTTGCTGATGCAAAGTATGAACCAGAACTCTTTCCTGGCCTTATATATCGTATGAAACAGCCAAAAATTGTGCTGCTCATTTTTGTATCTGGAAAAATTGTTATCACAGGAGCTAAGGTGCTTATGACTATCCATATTTATTTCCTCTATCTGATGTGTGGATTTGCTGACTGACAAAGTCAATTGTTTTTTGATTTCTTAGGTCAGAGATGAAACTTACACAGCATTTGAGAACATATACCCTGTCCTTACAGAGTTCAGGAAGGTCCAACAGTGGTATGTCTCAAGTCCAATCTCTCTCTCTCTCTCTCGCTCTCTGTGTAAGCATAGAATTTTTGTTGCTCGTGGTAGAATGGAACTTTTGGTTGATGTGTGTATTTTTGGGATAAGATTTACATTATCAGTACTAGAACTGCTGCTATGTCAACATCTCCTCTCAAGTCTATTTGATTTTGTTTTCGGTTGCAGATTCGGTGATGATGATATGCATTTGAATGGGGGCTTCAACTCTGTTGTGGAATGTTGCAAGTATCAAGAAGTGCTCTTGTTTCTGTGCTGGGCTGGTGTTGAAGGATGTGGGGGATTCAAGTGTGAATATGTGAAGCAATGAGCTTTTAGGCTGTTGTGGACTTGTTAAGGTCTTTTAATTTTTGTCGTTCTGTTCTTCCGATGAGCTTCAAATATCCCGTGTAATTAATCACTTGGTTGAGATGGAAGGACAGAGTGAAGGATATGGTCAATTGCATCATTAAATTTTATGGCAACTAATGTTTTTGACTGATTTAAGTAATAACAGCTTTGTACCAATTTTGCACTAGCTTTGTTGTTGCAAGAAACTGACTTTCTTCTCTTTACAAAAATGAAAAAAAGAAGAAAGAAACAGACTTTCAATTTTCACATGTTATCAAGTATTAATGTCTAAATTGTGTGCCTGAAGAAAATTTAGTACAAATATAAGTTTAAAATGAAATACAATCTCAAAATTGTCATCTTTAATAAAGTATTTGCTTGTGAGTCAACTCTTACAATAACTTAAGTGTGATTTATTCATTGAAATTTGGAGAAAAATACCCTTTTCTTTGTAAGGGTATTTATTCTCCAAATTTGGAGAAATTTGGTCAAAACTTTTTAGTCGAAAAATATCCTTTTCTTGTAGTGTTCTGCACATCCAAAATGTCTTTATATATATATATATATATAGATATATATATATTTTACTGATTAAATTGTTTAATTATTTTAAAGTAACATAATTTTATTTTTGTGAATGCTTAAATTTTATTACATTATTAAAAGGTGAAAAATAAAAATTTTATTTTCCCAATGATTTTTAAATTTCAAGTCAAATGGAATCAAATGTGGAATCGAAGAATGGGAGATGTAGTACCAGGAAAACGGGAAAAATGAGAGAAATGTGTGGGGGCAATGATACTTCCCTCCAAATTACCCCACCCTTGTTTCACCAAATGAAAGCTTCACCATATTCTCATTTGACCTTCCCCATGTACTTCCACCCAAAAGTTCATGATGATTTTTTATAAACGGATATTATTTTGAAATATTTATAAATTCAGATAATATTTTATTTAAAATTATCCGTCATTAATTTAAAATTTGAAATCTTATCAATAACTAAATAATTTTCTTTTACAATCTATTATATGATGATACAAACCCAAATATCTGTAATGAAAAACTTACATAAAATATAAAATAAAAGACAGAATAGATAGGTTAATTCGAGGAAACCTTAAATCTCCCAAATATTAGTGTTTCGAGGAACCAATAACCTCCCAATTACAACACAAATGTGCAGACAATAATTTTCCGGATACCTTTCATTAATGAATTGAAGCTATTTATATAAAATATAAATGCTCACTCTCTCCTCACTCTCTCCTAAACTTAAGCAATTAACTAACCCACTACCCATAATTAAATGAGCAGTAAACCCACTAACTTAATAATTTAATTACTCATTAAAACAAAATAAAACATAAAAATAACATTACAATAAATATCTAAATAAAATTAGCAGGATCGTATCATTCCTTCCCCCTTAAACCAATCCTTGTCCTCAAGGATTTTTAAAATGGGATTAATTTGAAGTTTAATTAATGGTGTGTTTCTTGTGGAGAGGATTGCTGCAATAAAGAACTTGTTAGTACCATCACCGAGATCGAATTCTAAATCATCTTCATCTGCTAGAATTAAGAAACACTTTTTACACATTTTATTGCAATGCTTTGGTCCAATTTCTTTTGTCATCCTTTTTACAGGCATAAAAATGAAACCCTTAGAAGCTGTAATTTTGTTCTGTTGAGGAGTATCTGCAACAATGTGTTCTCCATTGATCTGAGAAAGTTGAATAGAATTTGCAGTAGCTTCAACCCCATCAACTTGAGAATGTTGAATATAATTTACAGTAGCAAATTGCAACCTCCTTTTCAACATGAAAATAGGTCTCAACCCCATAATTTTTCTTGTCAATAGAAGGCCTAGAGATGGTTGACTCTTTTAAGCCCTCGACTTGCACACTTATCTTCTCAATGAATTTTGTCATCTTTTGTAATATTTGTTGTTGACCAAACATGAAAAAACGCAGCTTCTGCTCGATCTTCTCTAAGCGTTGCTCCAGACTCGTTGCCATTGCCTGGCTCTGATACCAATTGATATAGACCCAAATATCTGTAATGAAAAACTTACATAAAATATAAAATAAAAGACAAGATAGATAGGTTAATTCGAGGAAACCTTAAATCTCCCAAATATTGGTGTTTCGGGGAACCAATAACCTCCCAATTACAACACAAATGTGCATACAATAATTCTCTGGATACCTTTCATTAATAAATTGAAGCTATTTATATAAAATATCAATGCCCACTCTCTCCTCACTCTCTCCTAAACTTAAGCAATTAACTAACCCACCACCCATAATTAAATGAGCAGTAAACCCACTAACTTAATAATTTAATTACTCATTAAAATAAAATAAAACATAAAAATAACATTACAATAAATATCTAAATAAAATTAGCAGGATCGTATCATATGAGTAATTTTACTTTGCCCAAATTTGGTGCTAAATGATGTGGTAACACGGTAATTCATTCATTTAATTCATATAAATCAATATAATTTAAATAAATAGATTATAGTGTTGCCACATCATTTGGGCACCGGATTTGAACATCAAATTTGGACAAAGTAGCATTATTGTTATTATATTGTTCGTTTTTATTTGTTTTTTTTAATATATTAAAATATAAACATATAAAATAAATAGTTGAAAGGGTATAAATGTAAAAGTATTTGTTTTTATATATTTCTCACCAGATCTACTTTTGACAATTCAATTTTTTCTTTTTATACTTTTTTTCTAAGACATCCCCTTCTTAAAATTTAAATTTAATTTTTTTTTAAAGACACTTTTTTTTACTCCAAGATTATCTTTTAATCTTTTGGCACTCCTATTCTGAAGACAGTCCATTTAAAAAAATAAATTTATAAAGACACTCCATTTTTTTTTTAATAAAAGTTAGGACGAACCATCGTAGCCTTTGAATTCATCTGATGAGTAATCTTTTTTGAATTAAATCAATAAAAAAAGAAATTATCTCTCCTAAATCATTAGATTAAATATTATATATTAAACACTTTCTCCTAAATTTTTAATTACCATATTAAACTCTCTCTCCTCCAATACATATCTTTAATTTCCTATCTCAATTCTTTCTCAGACTAACGGTTAAGAAAAAAAAAACATACGAATAAGCTTGATTTTTAGGATCCGTATATGTGTATATATTTAAAAAAAAAAAAAAAAAAAAAAAAAAAAAAAAGTACCTTGTTTTTTTTAAAAAAAATCGAAATATGAAAATGCTTTTTGTTAGTTTTGTAGGTATGTGATTGCCTAAAGAACTTTAATTCGTTCATTAGTCTTAGAAATTCTGAGTTTAATTGAATCTAGTTACAACTTACAACAAATCAAATTTTCATATATCTATTTTTTTTTTTTTTTTTTGTTGTTGTTGTTGTTGAAAAACAAGGTATTTGTATTGACTTTTTAATATATATATATATACATATATGGGCCATTCTTCGGTGCAACATTACACGATGCAACAGTATGTGATCACATATGATTGCATGTGATCACAAAAATATATAATGTTATCGCATATGAATGGGATGTGATCACACAATTAAATTATTGTGATCGCATGTTAGAATATGCAATCACATATTAGTTAATATGATTGTACCAAAGAAGACATGATCACAGTTAAAATTGTTTATGTTGCACCATGTAACGTTGCACGAAGGGCGGCCCATATATATTACTATTAGTAAAAACCAAAATATTCATAAGTTTTATTTTTATTTTTTATTTATTTATTTATTTTTAACTATTAATATGAGATTGATCGAGAAAGCATGGAGATAGGATTTTTTTTTTTTTTTAAATGAAGAGAGATTGATTAGGAGAGAGTGTTTAATATGATAAATTGGTAATAACAGATTTAGGAGAGAGAGTTGAATACGTAATATGTAATATAATGATTTAGGAGAGATAATTTCTTTTTTTTTTTTTAATAATTTAAATAGTTTGGAGTGTTTTTAGAATTTTTTTGCCTTGTTTAGTAATTTTAATTCATGTTAAAATTGTCATTAATAAAAAAAATTAAATTGGAGTGTAAATAGATAATTTGTGGATTGTAAGGAGAAGCTCTCATTTAAAAAAAAAAAAAAAAGTTATCACTTATTTTCAGTGAAATTTAAAAAAATAAGCAAATAAAATTCATAATATTAGACATATCCCAACAACATTATGAGAAGTTTATTACAACAAAAATAAAATGCATACTAGTAAATTAATAGTAATTCATTGCTACAATGATTTATTACCATTTAAAGCAATCTATAAAATTAAATTCATAGTTCCAATAACACGGACCATGTTCTCTTATAAACCATATGCAATAACGACATTTTTCATGATCCCTCTCATCTACGTAGATATCAAACCTTTTGATCTGATTTTGCCACGCAAAACTGCAATAGAATAATGTATTTGACCATGGTCGAAATCTAAATGAGTACCAACCTTTAAAGGGAAGTACGTGTTCACCGAGATCATCATCACCTGATTTACAATGAACGGTGAGATCTAGCTCCGATTGGACATAAACTTCATTGGTGATATTGACAGTCCGTTTCGCAGGGAATAGACCTGCTTCACATATTGTTTGAAGTAGAACAAAAGAAATCAATACAAGGACAAGTCTGCAAGCACTCATCATGTTGGTGAAAATGTTACAATGAAGATCCGAACAATTAGAATATTGATATAAAATGAGAACTTTGAATTTGATTTGATTTTCCTGATTACTTGTGATACATATATAGGTAACAATTTCTTTACATAAAGAGTAATGCTACATTGCCCAAATTTGGTGTCCAAATCTGGTGTTCAAATGACGTGGCAACACTTTAATCCATTAATTTAAATTGTATTAAATTGTATTAGACTTGTATGATTTAAATGAATGGATTAGAGTGTTGCCACGTCATTTGGACACCAGATTTGGATACCAAATTTGGGCATTGTAGCATTACTCTTAAATAAAATCTGTTTGAAATATTATAATTGTGATGCAAGAGATATTAATGAAGATATTCTTGAAGATTTTGGATTTTAAAAATATTCCTTAATTAATACATAATATTATATTTCTGTTTATTAGATATTTAATTAGGTAGTTAATTATTTTATGAATTGATTTTATTAAATCAAATCTAATTTCCTTACAATAATGCTACTTTACCCAAATTTGGTGTCTAAATGATATGTCATCATTTTAATCCATTCATTTAAATTGTATTAGATTTGCATGATTTAAATGAATGAACTACAATGTTGCCACATCATTTGAGCACCAGATTTGGGCACCAAATTTAAGCTATGTAGCATTACTCATTTCCTTATTAGATAGGTTTCATTTTTCTTTTTTTAATTAAGACAAATTTAATTTCCTTATCAGATATGTTTATTTTGAAGTATAAATAAGAGCTATTGTAGCCTTTAGAGGAAGTTAGTTGATTATCGAATTAAAATAAGATAATTTTCTTTATTATTATTATTTTGAACAACTTACTTTATTGAGAACAAGCCAGAAAGGCAAACAAATTTGGATTATAGTGTTGTCACATCATTTAGGCACCAGATTTGGACCATAAATTTGGACATTATGGCATTATTGCTATTATATTGTTCGTTTTTAGTTGTTTTTTATATATTAAAATATAAACATATAAAATTATTAGTTGAAAGGGTATAAATGTAAAAGTATTTGTTTTTATAAGTTTCTAACGAGAGATTCTTTTGACAATCCAATTTTTTTCTTTTTACACTTCTTTACTAAAGACACTCAATTCTTAAAATTTAAACTTAATTTTTTTTTAAAGACACTTTGTTTTATTCCAAAATTATCATTTTTATCTTTTGGCACTCCTACTCTAAAGACACTTCATTTTAAAAAATAAATTTATAAAGACACTCCATTTTATTTTAATAAAAGTTAGGACCAACCATCGTAGCCCTTGGATTTATTCGAGAAGTAATCTTTTTTGAATTAAATTATTAAAAAAAACTCTCTCATAAATCATTAGATTAAATATTACATATTAAACACTTTCTTCTAAATTTTTAATTACCATATTAAACTCTCTCTCCTCCAATACATATTTCTAATTTTCTATCCCATTCTTTCTCAAACAAGACTAACAGTTAGGAAAAAAAAAAAACTAAAGAATAAGCTTGATTTTTAAGATATATGTATATATATATATTTAAAAAAAAAAAAAAAACTCTAAAAACAAGTACCCTGGTTTTTCAAAAAAATAATATAAAATAAATCGAAATATGAAAATGCTTTTTGTTACTTTTGTAGGTTTATATGTGATTGCCTAAAGAATTTTAATTCTTTTATTTGCCTTAGAAATTCTGAGTTCAATTGAATCTAGTTACAACAATTCAAGTTTTCATATATCTATTTTTTTTTTTTTTTTTTGAAAAACAAGGTATTTGTATTGACTTTTTAATATATATATATATTGTTAGTAAAAACCAAAATATTTATAAGTTTTTTTTTTCTTTAACTATTAATCAGAGATTGATCGAGAAAGCATGGAGAAATGAATTTTTTTTTTTTTTTTTGAAAAATGGAGAGAGAGATTAATTAGAAGAGAGTGTTTAATATGATAAATTGATAGTAAGAGCATCTCCAATGGTATAAGCAAATTTGGATTCTCAAAAGTTGCCACCTTAGCATTTGAGGATTGTTTTTAGGGATTGCTAAATTTGATGATTGTATAGTCCACAATGGTACACTTGTAATTATACCAAAATGGTATATTAGTTTTTTTTGCTAAAAAAAATAAATAAATTATAAAAGACAAGAGAAGGTATATGATATGGGTATTGATCCATTAGTAATGAAGAGATGAATTTTACTTGATTGAAATTTTTGGAGTTGAAACAATGATGAAATACATAGATGATCAGAGAAAAAAAAGAGGAAAAAAAAAAGCCACAGAAGAGAGAGAGAATAAAATTACAACAGTTAATTTAGGTTAAGTTTGTATTTGATGATTGAAAGTCAATCTTCAAATTTGATTATTGAGGAGGCAATTTGATTATTGATAACTGCTATTGCTAAATTTTAGTGACTCCATTGGCCAGTGTTTTTTGGATAAATAATCAAATTTTGATTGCTCTCCTACTTCTGAGGATACCATTGGGGATGCTCTAACAGATTTAGGAGAAAGAGTTTGATACGTAATATTTAATATAATGATTTAGGAGAGAGAATTTCTTTTTTAATAATTTAAATAGATTGGAGTGTTTTTAGAATTTTTTTTGTCTTGTTTAGTAATTTTAATTCATGTTAAAATTGCCATTAATAAAAAAATAAAATTGGAGTGTAAATAGATAATTTGTGGATTGTAAGGAGAAGCTCTCATTTCTAACCAAACCCCCCCTCCCCCCAAAAAAAAAATAAAAAATAAAATAAATAAATAAATAAATAAAAAGTTACCACTTATATTGAGTGAAATTAAAAAAATAAAAACAAATATAATTCATAATAATGGACATATCCCAACAACATTTTGAGAAGTTTATTACAACAAAAATAAAATGCATATTAGTAAATTAATAGTAATTCATAGCTAGAATGATTTATTTCCATTGCAAGCACTCTACAATACTATGTTCATAGCTCCAAAAACACGGACCATATTCTCATATAAAGTTATAAACCATCTGCAATAACGACATGATATACAATCTGATGCAGGAGATATTTAGAACAATAATTAGAATACATGCATCTATTTACATAGGTTCATTGTTTTCAAAACTATTTAGTTAATTTTAGTAAATGAACCTAGGAATTATAAAATGAATTTAGAGATTCTAGGAGTGAACCTGGAAAACTTAAAAGTTTTATTTATTATTGATACAAGTATTTGTCATTGTGTTTGGCCTATAAATAGGCTTGTATTTCCTCAATTTCAAATCAGATTATCAGATTATGAGTTTTTTCAAATAGAGAGATCTTCTCTCTTCTTTCCATTGTTCTTGGTATTCTGAGGGAATCAACAAGACTTTGATGCCTTAATTTCCAGTATTCTTTGATAATTAACGGATATTAAGAAGGTTGTGACACTACTACAAAAAAACACAAAAGAAATCGGTTTTTGAAATTTTTAAAATCGATGTCTTTTTGATTGATTTAGAAAAAACCGCACAAAAGACATCGGTTTTTAACCGATGTAAAAACAAGAGAAAACACATTGGTTTTATATAAAATCGATTTAAAAACCGTGAAGTAAAATTGATGTATTACTAAAATTAATCCCACCGTCCGGCCGCCCCACCATTCGGCCGCCATCGCTGGACCACCCCACCGGCCCGTCCCACCGTCCGGCCACTGTCGTCCGTGAGTTGTTAGAAATTAAAAATTAAAAAAAAATTGTTTGATAAATTTAAATTTACTCAACTAATCAAAATTCTAATTTCTACTACAAACATATATATATATTAAAAAATATATATATATTGGTGGGTTTATTTTTCATTTCATTTTTTATTGTGTGGTTTTGTGTTCTACTGGAGATATTTTTGTGTAAACTTTTTCCTTAAAACTGTATCTTTTGGCAAGGAAATAAAACGTTAGATTCTTCGATTTTTCGATACAAATCCAATGGTATATAGAACGTAAAATTCTGGATGGTATTTTGAAAGTTACGATCAATTATTCAGTCAAAGGTCAGAAGCGATTGAAGATATTTTTATGCAAACTTTTTCCTTAAAACTGTATCTTTTGGCAACAAAATAATTTTTTGTCCATGCTGGATTCTTTGATTTTTCAATACAAATCCAACGGTATAAAGAACGTAAAATTCTGGGCGGGATTTTGAAAGTTATGATCAATTATTCAGTCAAAGGTCAGAATTGAAGCGATTAGAGATATTTTTGTGCAAACGTTTTCCTTAAAACTGTATCTTTTGGCAAGGAAATAAATTTTTTTGTCCATGCTAGGTTCTTCAATTTTTTGATACGAATCCAACGGTATAAATAACGTAAAATTCTAGGTAGTATTTTGAAGTCATGATCAATTATTCAGTCAAAGGTTAGAAGTGATTCGCAAATCTGCGAGTGAGCTGTTTTCATCACTCATTTTCACACTTTTCCAAATCGATTTTTGGAATATTTTCTAATTGAAAAGTATTTGTTTGCATGTCTACTTTCTTGTGTCAAAATTTGAGCAAATAACATTGAGTATTTTTAGAGATGCACACTTGAATGTGGACATAGGTCAGATTTGCATTGCAAACTTTTGCTTTTGAACCCACATCGGTTTTTATAAAAACCGATGTCTAAACGCTTGTTTTTAATATCGGTTTTTATAAAAACCATTGTCTTTTCAATGCAATATTTAGGACATTGGTTTTTATAAAAACCGATGTCTAAATATTTTGTTTTAATATCGGTTTTTCTAAAAACCGATGTCTTTTGAAACCGCAATATTTAAGACATCGGTTTTTATAAAAATCAATGTCTAAAAGTTTTTTTTTTTTTTTTTTTAAATTGGTTACCAAAAACCGATGTATTTTAGTGATGTCTTTTAACATTTTTGTAGTAGTGTGATCAATTTTCCGTGTGAGTCTTTCATGTAGAAGCTTCCCGCTACATCAGTTGGTATCAAAGCCATCGAGTTTACCATTGTGCTAGGCTTATTGATCCACAAACCATAACGAACTACTTCTCCATTAGATATTCACCTTCTGTATTATTCCCTAAAAAAATAAAAAAATAAAAAAAATAAAAAAAATCAAATTCTCATGAATCCCCAAAACAAAATTTCCTCCTACAATTCATTGTTTTTCGATGACGACTCTGTGTCGGACCAGGTTATCGTTGACTTCGATAAGCCGCCAATTTTTGATGAGGAATATGTGACGGAACCTGTTATCGTCAATTTCGATAAGACACCGGTTTTTCAATGAAGATTTGTTCCAGAACGAGCAGCATGAGAGGAACTTAATTTTTGAGGATTATTTCTACGATGTTGCCGTGTTTTATCATCCAACGGCATCTCCAACTTATTTGTTCCTCAAAGCTGTCAAAATTTGAGGACGAATTTTCTTCACACTGGAGAGAATGATGCAGGAGATATTTAGAACAATAATTAGAATACATGCATCTATTTACATAGGTTCATTGTTTTCAAAACTATTTAGTTAATTTTAGTAAATGAAATTAGGAATTATAAAATGAATTTAGAGATTCTAGGAGTGAACCTGGAAAGGAAAACTTAAAAGTTTTATTTATTATTGATACATGTATTTGTCATTGTGTTTGGCCTATAAATAGGCTTGTATTACTTCCCTTTGAAATCAGATTATCAGATTTTGAGTTTTTTCAAATAGAGAGATCTTCTCTCTTCTTTCCATTGTTCTTGGTATTCTGAGGGAATCAACAAGACTTTGATGCCTTAATTTCCGGTATTCTTTGAGAATCAATGGATAATAAGAAGGTTGTGATCAATTTTCCGTGTGAGTCTTTCTTGTAGAAGCTTCCCGCTACGTTACAATCCCTTTTATCTATTTAGATATCAAACCTTTTGATCTGATTTTGCCAAGCAAAACTGCAGTAGAATAATGATTTTCCCAAAGGTCGAAATCTAAATGAGTATCAACCTTTATAGGGAAGTACATGTGAAAATACCTATAAGGTTATACTAAACAACCTAGGGGTGGGGGGTGAATAGGTTGACACTCTTATTTAAAAACTCTTTTGACAAAATTCAAAACTCTTTCGAGACTTTTGTTAAAACCTTGGTGAGGGCATACAAATTAACCTTTAACATGATTGTTATGAGAAAACAATTGTAAGGATTCCCGTTTTGTTGATTGGCTTATTTCGTGGACAAACCACGTGTTGGGGATTGTATGTAAGGGTAGCTTAAATGATAGACATTCAAGCTCAAGACCCTCTCATGTCCTCAAGGTTGATAAGCACCAAAGTAAATCTCTATGTGCTTACTTGTCTTGAAGAGATAGTTGCACACACTCACAACTCATGCATATGTTTAATCCTTGTATGTTGTGTGTCTTATTTGTGTGCCTTAATGCTCATTAACATCTCTTCTTGCATGTTAGTTTGATTGCATCTTGCATATCCAATTGCCTTGTCATGCTTAGACTTAGGATTGCATTTTTGCATTGGGCACTCCCAAAAGCGCTCTACGAACAGCCCCCGTTGGGCGCTGTACAGACCTGATCGATTTAATTCGGTCGCTGTACGAGCGCTGTAGAGGCGCTCTACAAAGCGCTCTACGTAGAGCGACCCCTCTAGAGGCGCTCTACAAAGCGCTCTACGTAGAGCGCCCCTCTGTTTTCTCGCGAGAACAGAGCAGGGGGGCTCTACAAAGCGCTCTACGTAGAGCGCCCATGGCAAAATTGTGGTGTCACTTATCAAAACGACCACACTTCATCTTGACACCCTATATATATGCCACTTTGACTTTAGGTCAATCAAGTGAGTTGATTTTCTGATTTCATACTTAGAACATTTTTCAAGAGAAGAAAATTACAAAGAACTCACCTTTAACCACTCAAATCAAACCCCTTTTGCATCAAATTTCATATTGCATCTTCTATGTCTATATAGAGTGCATCCATGTATGGGTTTGCATCATCATAACTTGCTTGGTAATATTTTGATTAATTTCATCTTATTTTAGTATTTTAAATACCAAGCCATCTCTTTTAAATTACTTGTATGTTTTAGATCATATGCTAAATACAAGTTAGAGATTATTTGTGATGAAAATGATTGAGTGTTGTTTTTGATAGATATCTAGGTTTTTATAATCTATGATTATTTATGCTATTTGACATGTCATTTAGCCATTAATATCTAGGATTGCTTTAATTGCAAATTCATCATCCTAGGTAAGCATCTAGAGTACCCTAGCTCTATATTGCATATTTGGATATCATTGAATATTCACATAGGGTTATGCATCTCTTTTGAGAGATTTAAGTCTTGTGTGATTGACCAGGATTAGGTCGGACACCGGGAATAGGTGGTCACATAAGCAATTGGAATAGAGCCATTTTTAAAGGCCCGCGTGGTAGAAGTGGGGGGTTATTGACCGGAGTGTTAGACGTGGTCTACATAGGTTGTAAACTCCATTTCAATTAGTGGATTTCGAGGTCCGAGTGTGGCGCACTAAACAGCCCGTGGTTTTTCCCAGTGGTTGGGTTTCCACGTAAACATCAAGTGTCATTTATTATTTCCGCATCTTATTACACTTGTATGTATATTTGACTTGCTAGAGGTATTTTCGTAAAATTGACATGCACGCGAAAATTGGGTAATAATTAGATAAAATCTATTCACCCCCCTCTAGCTTTATATATTAAACACACTGCGTATTCTTTTCAATTGGTATCAGAGCGGGTTCCTAGATATACTTAGGTGATCCTTTGCTCATTGTTGGTGTGTTTTTGCATTTTGTATGTTTGTTTGATTTCTTCATACATTTTGCATTCTTCTCTTTTGCATTCATTCAACGCAAACACTATGAGTGATTTCGTGAGAGAAGAAATTGACTCCGTTGTGGAGATGCCTCTCTTACTAGAGAGATTTAGGAGATTTGTGAAATTAACCACCTCACCTCCTAAGAAGAAGTTGACCACCTCACCTCCTAAGAAGAAGAAGACAATTGCTTTGGAGACTTCGAAGCATGACAAGAATGAGGGTATCTCTATTGAAGACATGGGACTTAATGACAAGTCAAACCAAGGAGTGTCTTCAAGAGAGGGGATTTAGTGCTACGAATGTGGAGGATTCGGGCATTTCTCCCCGGAGTGTGGAAACTTGAAGGATAGAAGAAAAGGGAAGGCGTTGGCCACCTTATGGGATAAATATGAAGATGACGAAAATCCTTCAAGTGATGAAGAACTTGCCATCATCTACACGGAATTTGGAGCCAAGAGTGTAGAGGTTGAAGAAGATGGCAAAGTTGCTTTTCCTTGTGATCCCCAAGAAGAACCAGGTATAGAAGTAGTTGGTGTAGCTACTCATCGGGATGTGGCTCATTCCTCATCAAGAGAAAAATTTGATGATCTTGATGAAGGATATGACTCCATTGGTGAAATGGAGAATAGAGGAGATGACACAAGTGTTGAATATTTGTCCTCTAACTCCACAAATGGATATGTGGAGGGTATGGATCCTAATGACTACAAAGTGTGAGAGCTCGATGATGAGGAACAAGGAAGAAATTAGAAGATTAAAAGAAGAGAATCTAGAGCTTTCAACACTAGTAGACCACTTGTGTGAAGAAGTGGTGAGATCCATGGCGGATGAAGATAAGATAAAAGAAGACTTAGTCTTATCTAAGAGGAGAGAAGAAGAGCTGAAAAGAGAGCTTGAAGAAGTTAAGGTCTTAATGGCTAAGATGACTTCAAGCACCAAGATGCTTGACCACATGTTGGGAGTAGGAAGAAAGCCAAGTGACAAGAGAGGTCTTGGCTACATTGATGACAAGGATGCCTCCTCCACAAGCAAGACATCCTTGGTCATGGACATGGACTTTAATATGTCCCCTCCTCCTCAACACCCTAGGAAGAAGATGGACCTAGGAGAGTGTTCAAGAAGTGCCCAAGTGGTTAAGGCACCAAAAGGTCAAGCTCAAGCTCACACCCAAAGGGCTCCTCACCCTATCTTCCCTCAAACTCAAAAACAACATGGGAAGAGTTCAGACATGCAAGCTCAGACAAGCAAGCAACCTCGTCTTGGTTATCAACAAAGGAGGAGAGATCCTATCCAACAACCAAGACAACCACAACGACAAGGGAAAGCACCTATCCATGCTCAAGGGAATGGTATGATTCCTAACTTTTTTCCCACTTGTCATTTTTGTGGTATTGTTGGTCATATTAGACCAAGTTGCTTGCATTACATTGAAATGTGTAGAGCTAAAAGCATGTTTGACAAGAAAAAGGCTAGAGCTAAGATGCTTCATAAAAAGGAAGAAAATCATGTGCATGATCCTTTTTCATCTTGTACTCTAGAACCTTTGTCCACTAGGATTGACTTAGTGTCACCTAAGTGGATTAATAAGAATGAACCCGCTTGCTACGAGACTAACAAGTCTCAAGTAGGTTCAACTAAGTCCAAAGGACTTGGTAGGTCCGTAGGACCTCATACCCTTCTTTGAAGAGGTATGGAAAATTGACCCCATATGGGGAACTTAAGCAAAGAGAGCTATTTTGCATTCTTGTCACTTGCAAAAAATTTAAAATATCTTATGCTTATCTTTTTGTTGCTTGACTAAGCTTGGTTACACTATGTATATATATTTTCTATTCAATAAGTGTGATCAATGCTTGTA
The DNA here is from genome assembly GCA_030490815.1 of Acer saccharum. NCBI lineage: Eukaryota > Viridiplantae > Streptophyta > Magnoliopsida > Sapindales > Sapindaceae > Acer > Acer saccharum. Next base: position 43,302,585 of record CM059867.1, read on the forward strand.
TTGCAATCCATGTCATATTTATGTTCAAACATGCATTTTTGGACTAGGAGATATATACATAGGATAAAATTTGAATGACCTATAATGATCTCCATGACATGATGATTGTTAAATGACATGCTAAATGCTAATCTTAAAAAGCATGTTTTGATGATTGCTTTTCTTAACTGCAAAAAATGTGTGAAAAAGCTTATGAGACTCAAATGAAAAAGGATCTTGTATCCATTCAAGGATTTTACAATCCAAATGTCTCTCTTTCTTTATTGGTTGAACATGTCTACTATCATACGGATATCTTATCCGGAAAAATCAAGTAGGGTGCAAAGTCGCTCATGACATGTTTGGCTTATAAAGTTGGATATAGTTGTTCTTATATTGAAATCAATGAAAACCTATATCCTTACCTCTCTCATGACATTGGTGAAATTGGTTTGAATTCATATTAAAAACCTTTATCATTTGCTTTGCCAAATACCATGGTATTTTGGACTTAAATGCTACATGTCTTGTATGCAAAGCAATTATTTGATTCACACATTTTCTTTAAATAAATCTCCTTGTTTCTCTCCAATTATTTGAGATTGCATAAAGTGACTTATATTGATTATGCAAATATCTAGAATGCTACTATCTCTCTTTGCCTTGAGTGACCCAGTTGGGGACTACTCCTTTGTCTATATCATGACAAAAAGGGGGAGTAGGTTGTGGTAAGGGGAGTTGCAAATTGTAGTAGCAATTGTGCAGGTTGGGGAGAATACTAATTGAGGGGGAGTAACCCTTTGAGGGGGAGCATTTGCACATTACATACATTGCATGATGTTGTGCTTAAATTCTTAAATGCAAATGCTTGTTTTATCTCACTTGATTCATCTCACCTTGTCTTGTATTGGATAGTATAGAAACTTTGTTTTTCAGGGATTGATTGTTCTACTTGAGATTGAAGACTTCAAGATTATTTATCTTATCTCTTTGTAATGTAGAAAATCATAGTAGACCCGTAGTTTCTATTATGTTGTGAGGAATCATTGTGAGTGGTGGTTTTGTCACGAAATAGCCAAAGGGGGAGATTGTAAGGATTCCCGTTTTGTTGATTGGCTTATTTCGTGGACAAACCACGTGTTGGGGATTGTATGTAAGGGTAGCTTAAGTGATAGACATTCAAGCTCAAGACCCTCTCATGTCCTCAAGGTTGATAAGCACCAAAGGTAAATCTCTATGTGCTTACTTGTCTTGAAGAGATAGATGCACACACTCACAACTCATGCATATGTTTAATCCTTGTATGTTGTGTGTCTTATTTGTGTGCCTTAATGCTCATTAACATCTCTTCTTGCATGTTAGTTTGATTGCATCTTGCATATCCAATTGCCTTGTCATGCTTAGACTTAGGATTGCATTTTTGCACTGGGCGCTCCCAAAAGCGCTCTACAAAAGCGCTCTACGAACAACCCCCGTTGGGCGCTGTACAGACCTGATCGATTTAATTTGGTCGCTGTACGAGCGCTGTAGAGGCGCTCTACAAAGCGCTCTACGTAGAGCGACCCCTCTGGAGGCGCTCTACAAAGTGCTCTACGTAGAGCGCCCCTCTGTGAAATTTCCCTTAATGTAGTAGTGAAATATACCTAGAGGGGGGGTGAATAGGTATAGGCTCCAAATTCTTCCAATTAAAAAATAATGCGGAAAATTACAAGGCAAAATGCACACTTGATAAGATTTAGCAAATGAATTGATTTCACTAAGACAAGAGTCAATCAATTTACAAGAAGTGCATACAATGTAATATACGGAAGATAAAAGAAAGTAAAGCAAAATTGAACACAATGATTTTAACGTGGTAAAACCTCAATGAGGAAACATCCACGGGTTGATACCACAACCACCGGCGAAGCAATCCACTATATGAAAAAAAAAGGACTTACACACTCAAGCTATCACTCATGATATCCGCTCAAGCTATCAACTCCTAATCTACCCTCGGGCTAGTGAATCACCAAGCCTACTTCCTATCCGAGATGTGTCCTACACCTCTAGGAAGCAACTTCCTATCCAAGACGCTCACGTCTCTAGGAAGATTTCGTGCTTAGCTATCCAGATCACAAAGATCCTAGTTAAGCTCTCCTAGCTCAACCATCCGGAGTACCACACTCCTAGCTAAGACTTTTGCTTGACTATCCGGACCACATGTCCTAGTCAAGACTCCCTTGCTCTATCCACAAAGCTTCACTCACTTTGCTAGAGACTTCAACCTAATGCAAGGCTATGATCTAAAGTGATGCAAATGATGCAAGCACAATCAAATTAAGCTAGATGATCAATCAAGCAAAATGTACATGTTCAATGATAGTCTAGAATATGATTTCAACACACAATCACAAAAGTTATCTAGAAATCAAGACATGCAAATCAATAAGAACAAAGGTATCAATATTCAATTTAGCACACTAAAAACCTAGTTCTTAGATCATGAAATAAAACATAGAAAATAACATGAAGCACATCACTCATATATTTTCTAGAATCAATTTCATGATAGTTCAAGTTTAGCACATAAATGTTCAAGACTAATCACAAAGCTAAAACTTAATTAACAAATGATCAAATAACCCTAGCATGTGATCTAACATACTTCTTAACAAATTTCATCAATCAAATGGAAAGAATCAATAGATGATCAAAGATGAAATTGAAAAAGAAGAAGTTGAAAATCAAACACTGACCACGGACTGGAAATGGACCAGCTGAGAGAAATGCCGAAGTCAAATGCCTCTGAAAATGCTTGGGGTTTGTAGCTCTCTTCGAGACCAACAATTTTGGTTTTTGAATCGAATGATTTCGAGTTCGTATGAGAGAGATATGATCAAAACAAGTAAACGAAAATTGTTGAAAAACTGATGCGAGAATTCAAGTGTTCTTCAAAAATTGCATAAGTGTGGAGGGAAGGAGGTTTGCTTAAAAGGAGGGAAAAGGAGAGAATTTCCGAGCAAATCATGTGGTGCCACATCAGCACCCCGTGGGGGGCGCATGGGGCCCATGGGAGCAGAGGGCTCCCTTGCCCGTGGGGCCCACGGCCTCCCACACGGGCTGGCCAAGTGGCCACACGTGATTTGCACACCTCTCGCGCGCTCCCTTCGTTCGTTGCCCCATATCTTGAGCATCCGACCTCCGATTTCGAATCCGTTTTCGGATTACGAACCGTGACTCCCTCATGCACGACTATGACTACTCAACTTTGAAAAATGGTTGAGATATCATCTCGGAATCCAACGATGAAGTCAACACAACAAATGAGAACGAAAAGTAGCATAGTCAACTTGTTTGGACTCGAAACCTTATGTATGAGTAACCGAAACGACCGGAACTCAATAAGGCATTAAATAAAAACATGTTCAAGTCCTAAACACAAAATATGAAAACAAATAAACACATATTCACACAAACATGCCATATCAAAGAGATAGTCACAAAGCATGCAATTTCACAAAGTTTGTCAATACAAGATCAATGCATGAGCATGCTATGAAATGTGTGAATGTGTTATACCAAATGTTTGAACCACGATGCAGGGACATACATGTATGAATTGTGTGTGTGTGCGCTAACGCCTTGCAAGAGGGTGGAAGTCAAGTTTTACCTTTGACGATTTTCACCTCTTGAAGACGACTTTTGCACTAGACGTTGCTCTTCACTCTTTGAGCTTCCTTTCTTCAAATAATGTCCTAAGCAACAACTAATACAATCATAGAGTGTTTTGCAATGGAATCAAGCCAATACAAATAGTGAACCTTACACTCTGTTTTCTCACGAGAACAGAGCAGGGGGGCTCTACAAAGCGCTCTACGTAGAGCGCCCATGGCAAAATTGTGGTGTCACTTATCAAAACGACCACACTTCATCTTGACACCCTATATATATGCCACTTTGACTTTAGGTCAATCAAGTGAGTTGATTTTCTGATTTCATACTTAGAACATTTTTCAAGAGAAGAAAATTACAAAGAACTCACCTTTAACCACTCAAATCAAACCCCTTTTGCATCAAATTTCATATTGCATCTTCTATGTCTATATAGAGTGCATCCATGTATGGGTTTGCATCATCACAACTTGCTTGGTAAGATTTTGATTAATTTCATCTTATTTTAGTATTTTAAATACCAAGCCATCTCTTTTAAATTACTTGTATGTTTTAGATCATATGCTAAATACAAGTTAGAGATTATTTGTGATAAAAATGATTGAGTGTTGTTTTTGATAGATATCTAGGTTTTTATAATCTATGATTATCTATGCTATTTGACATGTCATTTAGCCATTAATATCTAGGATTGCTTTAATTGCAAATTCATCATCCTAGGTAAGCATCTAGAGTACCCTAGCTCTATATTGCATATTTGGATATCATTGAATATTCACATAGGGTTGTGCATCTCTTTTGAGAGATTTAAGTCTTGTGTGATTGACCAGGATTAGGTCGGACACCGGGAATAGGTGGTCACATAAGCAATTGGAATAGAGCCACTTTTAAAGGCCCGCGTGGTAGAAGTGGGGGGTTATTGACCGGAGTGTTAGACGTGGTCTACATAGGTTGTAAACTCCATTTCAATTAGTGGATTTCGAGGTCCGAGTGTGGCGCACTAAACAGCCCGTGGTTTTTCCCAGTGGTTGGGTTTCCACGTAAACATCAAGTGTCATTTATTATTTCCGCATCTTATTACACTTGTATGTATATTTGACTTGCTAGGGGTATTTTCATAAAATTGACATGCACGCGAAAATTGGGTAATAATTAGATAAAATCTATTCACCCCCCCCCCCCCCCTCTAGCTTTATATATTAAACACACTGCGTATTCTTTTCAACAATTAACATATGTATTCTCAATTCACCACCCTTAGTCTACAAAACATATACCAAGAAACAATGTATCCCATATACAATTAAGTATATTCAATAAAGAGCAAATTCCACAAGTTGTACTTTGAATATTACAATGTAAATTCATTAAGTAGGACTTTACGACTTGATATGGAATCACAAGATACAATGTTCAAACACTTACAAAGATACAAGAAACAAATGTTGATTCAACAAATAATGTGTGCATCTCTTTCTCTACAAAAAATCTTGTTTACAAGGATGTGAGGAAATGAAGATTTTAAACAAGATATATTAATCATACATACAAATATAGAGAGATAGAGATAGAGACATTTGACACATTGATTTTTACGTGGTAAAACCTCCGAAGAGGAAACATCCACAGGTTGAATCTACAACCACCGGCAAACCGTAATCCACTATGATGAATAAAAGATGCACACTCAAAGACATGACCAATCCCATGATATACTCTCCAAGCTATCAACTCTTATTCTACCCTCGGGCCTAGTGAATCACTTTGCTTACTTTCTATCCAAGACACTTCACTCATGTCTCTAGAAAGCCACTTCCTATCCAAGATGCCTCACTCACATCTCTAGGAAGTATTCTTGCTTAGCTATCCGAATCACAAAGATCCTAGTTAAGCTTCCCTAGCTCAACTATTCGGAGCATCACACTCCAAGCTAAGACTTCTTGCTTGGTTATCCAAACCACTTGTCCTAACCAAGGCTTCCTTGCTTGACTATCCGGAGCCTCACACTCCTAGCCAAGACTTAATGCTCAAGTTGAAGCTTTACTCACTCTAAAATGAGACTTCTACCTTTTGCAAGGCAAATGATCTAAGTGATGCAAATCATGCAAACACATGCAACATAAAATATATGATCAATACATCCCATGGAAACTAGACTTAGTCAGGTGAGCACACAAGTAAAAAATTTTCTAGTTACAAAACATGAATTGAAACCTAGAGCATGTGAAACACCTAACACATGTGATTCCTAGTTTCATTCACAAAGCTAACACTTGAATAAATCATATACATGAAGCACATATTCAAGATATTAGAAACATACACAAAAATTCTAGAATCACAAAATATGATCAATGAATATTCTAGCAAGTATTTAGAGCAAGTATATATATAATAATCAATTAAATCCTAGTTAGCTCTAAATACAAAATCAAATATGCTAATCCTAGATTTGTTCAATTAAAGGATCCAAGCACATGCTAAGGTTATTAATCATAAAATGATTCATTCAAAACACAAATAACCTTAGATATCAAGCTAATCATAATACAATACTCAAACATATGAAAACCTAGAATCCTAGAAAACTAGTTCACAATCAAGTCTCTAATTAGACTATATTAGCTTTGATTTGAAGCTATCCTTCTCAATAGATTTGATCAAACATACACATACATATAGAAGAAGAAAACCCAAGGTAATTGAAGGTTTAAAAAAATGAAACCTCAAAGATTAGTTCAATAACTTAGAATCTCGAGCTGGTTCGGTTTTGATGATGAAACCACCACAAACGTGATCAAACAGCTGCAAACTCTTTTGGAGAGGTAGGGGACTTGATTATGAAGATTCTCCAACTTGAATCACTCAATTCGGAGTCCGAATGAGAAAGTTGGAGAGAAAATTTCAGCTCAAGTGTTTTCAAATTTTCTTCTACAAAGGAAATGGGAAGGAAATGAGGATATTTAAATGAAAGAGAGAGAGGGAATTCAATGGCTAATCAAGAGTGGCCACATCACTTGCCCGTGAGAGGCGAGTGAGCCTCACGAGGTAGAGGGGTGGCTGGCCCGTGAGCCTCACGCACTCCTCACGGGAAGCACCCCAAATGGCCTCTGGCCATTCTTGCCTCCTCGCGCTCCTCTCCCGTTCTTCAGCCATATTTGGGCCTTCGAACTCCGAATTCGAATCTGTCTTCGGATTATAAACCGTGACTCCCTCACGCACAAGAAAGACTATGAAACTTTGATAAAAGGTTGAGAATTCGGCTCGATACATGACGACAAAGACAACACATCGTATGAGAACGTAAAGTAGCGTAGCTTCTTAGTTTGGACTCGAAACCTAAAGAGTGAGTAACTGAAATGACCGGTACTCAATAAGGAATCATATGGATCATGTTCAAGTCCAAAAACAATAAAACATAAACAAATAAACAAAAAGTTACACAAGTATGCCATTTCCTAGAGATAGTTCTAGAATATGCAATTTCATAATGTTTGTTAAATTAAATCTAATGCACGTGCATATTTCAACAAGTGTGTGAATGTGTTATACCAATGGTATACAACTATGCAGGAACACATATGAATGCCATGTGTGTGTGTGCCTAAACGCCTTGTAAGAAGAATGAGGTCTAAATATACCTTTGATGCTCAATGTAGGTTATTCCTCTTTGAAGACACCATTTTGCATGGAAAGTTGCCAAGTCTTCCTTGAAGCTTGAATCATCATCAAACTAACACAACTAAACAGTATAAGAGAAACAACGTTTTGATATGGAATTCATGCCAACACAAGCCAAAATCCTAACAATCTCCCCTTTTGGCAAATTCCTTGTCAAAATCCCTATACATATACTAAAACAATTACAAGGAAAATTGGTCACAATGAGTTGCAATGAGTTACACATTTCTAGACAATTTTTCAACAACAAGTCTTGAATTTCTTCTTGGTCTTCTCTTAATATCACTTAAAATCAACTTGAAAGCACAAGTATATCCAAGAGACAACACATATGGCAATACCCAATCTTTGGCAAGAAAAATAAATAATTAAAGTTCAAATGGATCATGTATGCTCCCCCTTAATACATGCTATCCAACAAAATATTCTAGCTAAGAACAACAAAAAATATTACATGCCATAAGTTCAAGCTTGATACCAAATACAACATAAAAAAAAATTAAAAAATGAGACTAAGCAAGCTAGAAACTATCATATATCTCCCCATATTTCTCACCCTTTTTGACATGATATGAAGCCAAAAGGAAAGAATAAGAAAATATACCTCAAGACCATTTCTAGCCACTTGTGCCACCAAGGAATGTTGTGCGATTTGATGATCTCACATAATGCTTTGGAGTAGTTGCCTTGCTTTCCAATTCTTTGATCTTCACATCTTGTAGCACTACCTTAGCATTGAATTCTTCAATCTTCCTTCGTGACTCCTCAATCAACCTTCTTGACTCTTCAACCTCATTCTTCAATTGTATAGCCCAATTTGGAAGAATAGTTGTGCTAGATACAAGGCTTGAATCATGAGATTCAACAAAGAGCCTAAATGTATCACAAGACTTTCCCTTTTCCTTATATGACATGGTAGCCATACATTTATCACTAAACTTCTCTAAGGGAGGTAGTAGCACATCATCATCTTTTTTCTTCACTCCTTTAGCAAAACACAAATGAGAGATAAACCTTGGAAATTCCAACTTTGTATCCAAACGAGTTGAACAAGTTGCAATCTCAATATGTTCTATAAGCACATCACTAAGGTTTATGGGTTTATTAGTCACTAAGGCATACACAATCTTGATCTTCTCTTTGTTTAGTTCGGTAGCATTAGAAGATCCAACAAGATTGACACATACAAAAAGATGCCAAAAGGCACTAACCTTAGTCAACTCACTTTGCCTAATAAAGGCTCGTTTTCCCCACTCAAAATCACTATTGTCACAAAGAGTTCTACCCATCTCATTGAGGTTCTCCAAGATATCAACATTAAGAAAATCCGACTCAATATCATAGGGTAACTCTAGGAACTCATTCAAGCTCTTCGAGTTGACTCTAAAGACAACTCTTCTCAAATCCAACAAGGCATCTTCAAGGGAAGTACTTTCCTTATACTCATGATAGAATTCTCTAACCATGGTATCATTCACTATTCCTAGCATGTTAATCCAAGTACTCCATTTCCTTTCAACAATAACCTTAAGGACATAAGAACCACTACAAGTATCCAAATCCATACCTTTTTCTTGAATAATTTTTTTGCACCCAAAAATCTCCAAAAGTTTCAACTTGTTGTTTTTGGCTATCTTGGAAGAAAAAGAGGGTTTGGATTTGTCTATGGGTTTAGAAGGGTTGTTAATCCCAACTTTCTTGGTTTTCCCCATGACCTTGTGTAGTGTATCATGATGTGGTCGTTTTGCACAACAAAATAATGTTTTTATGTGATCTTTTGGAAAACTAATTTTTACCACTAGAAAATCCTTTTAGGATGTAAAGATTAGTTAAACGGTAAGTAATGATTCGTTCCATAGGGAATTAGAGTAATTAGTTGAATAAATTAACTAGTCCTAAATGCAATTAAGCAAATCATAGTAGGTGGATAGTGTGTGGCTTGAGAAACCACCAAATGTGCTAGTAAAGTAAATGACAATAATATAAAGAGAAATTGAATAGATAGGAGTCCAATATCAACAATACTAGATAAGAGAATGGGTTTAACAATTAATATAGATTCTAGGGAATAGATGGAATTGCACATGGGTATGGATAATGCTTTCTAAGCCACTTTAATGGACCAATCTCTAAACATTAACCATTTGTTTTCTAGGATGTGTTTAGGTCATCACTATGAACATTAAACATCTTCGCACCAAAATGCCTAACCGATTAAGGAAAGGGGGTCAAGGTGGGATTGGTTGGTTACAAATAAAGGTTTAGATTAGTGTGGTTGATATATCCTCCACTAATCTATCCTCTTCATTGGATTCTTAATCACACAAGGGTGTCAATCCAAGTATGATTGCATAATATATTATTCTAAACAAGATTATAATTAACAAGTTGGTATACAAGTCAATCACATAGTGAATAGAATTTAATGATAGAATAAATAGAACCCAAATAGAGATTCAATACAAAAGCTTAAGCAAATACCCACAATCAAATGTTCTTCACATCTATCCCCTAGATTAGGGGTTTAATTACACATAGTTACAAACAAATAGAAAACAAGTAATAGATAAGGAAATCACCCTTGAGTCTCCTTCTTTAGTGCTTGATCCTTCTTTTCCTTTGATGCTCCTAGTGCAAAGAGTGGGAGAAGAGGATGTGTCTAGATAGGTGGGTGTCTAATGGTGAGTGACAAAGGTAATGAGATGTAAATAATGGGAAGAGAGGAATGATTTAGGTGAGGTAATCTAGTTGTTTGTTGAGAGATTGGAGAGGAGAAATGGTAGGATTAGGAATGGTGGAGAAATGAATTTCTTGGTTGAACAAGTGTGTTTTCAAAGGAGAAACTGTGATGTATTTATAGGTTTGGAAAGCTAGGGTATGAAAGGACAAGAAAATCCCTCTTGAATGGCTGACATTCCAACGTTGGAATTCCTACGTTGGAAGTTTTTCTCTCTGTTGCCATTGTGTCGCCATAGCAACAATTGCCAACGTTGGAGCGCCAATGCTGAAATTCCTACGTTGTCGCCACTTGTCCTTTAATGTCGTCATGGCGACAACACCTGATTGATTTTTCTTCTTGAATTCTTCTGTCGCTATGGCGACCTCGTGGTGACATTGTGGTGACAATTTGCTTTGAAATGCACCTCTCTGTTGCCATAGCGAAAATAGTTTTAGCAAAGGGCGACAATGCCCTGTTTCACCACCTTATGCTACTTTTTGCACCAAATTCCTCCTTTTCTTCACAAATGCCCTTGAGGCCTAATAAAACCTGAAACACTTGATTTAACAACATTAAATAAGGGGAAACGCCCGAGAATCAAGCATAAAGAGACGAGAATGAGGGCCAAAATCATACCAATTTTGGCTTGATCATATCATTAGAACACGAAAAACAAACATGAGTGGAAACATCAAAGCAAGTTAGTGACCAAAAACAAATACAAAGGGAAAACATCATTTTTGAACAAATCAATATGCATATCAAGAATTATCATAGCATCTTTAAGATTTATCAAAAACATAATGCCAACAAATATCAATCTTGAAGAACATGTGAACATATCATAAAAGAGAACAAAAGTTTAGCATATAATGCTCCCCTTGATAAATGCCCAATCTAAGATCTAGATAGACAATTGTTCACAAAAATAGCCACACAATCACATTACAAGACAATTTAAATAGATTTTCAAGTAAGCTCCACATAACAATGAGAGTTACACCATGATTTTCAATCACTCTCATATTTCTTCAAAAATTGCTAGAGTATCAAAATATCAATTGAATCAATCATATACATGAATCACATATTCAAGATATTAGAAACATATACAAAAATGTTAGAATCACAAAATATGTTCAATGAATAATCTAGCCAACATTTAGAGCAAGGATATAATGAATATTCAATTAAATCCTATTAGGCTGTAAATATAAATCACAAGTGCTAATGCTAGATTTGTTCAATAAGAGGATTAAAGCACATATCAAGGTTATTGATCATAAAATGAATCAATCAATCCACAAATAACCCTAGAAATCAAACTAATCATAATACAACACTCAAACATGTGAAAACCTAGAATCCTAGAAAACTAGTTCACATATGTCTCTAATTAGACTTGATTAGGTTTGATTATGAAGACATCTTTCTCAATAGCATTCAACATACATACACATACATATAGAAGAAGAAACCCCAAGGTAATTAAAGGTTATGAAAGAAGAAAACACAAAGATAAGTGAAATACCTATGATCCATGAGCTGGTTTGGTTTTCTGGGTAGAACCTTAGAAAACTTGATTAAACAACTATAAGACCACTTGGAAAAGGTAGATGACTTGATTACAAAACTTCTCCAACTTGAATCACTCAATTCTGACTTCATATGAGAAAGTTATGGTGCTTGGAAGGTGAGAAAATTGGAGAGAAAAATTCTGCAGATGAGTTTTCTAATTTTTCTTCTTCTTTAAAATGACTGGGAGGGAAAATGTGGATATTTAAATGAAATGGAGAGAGGGAAAGAATGGGAAAATGAGAGTGTGCCACCTCATCAGTCTGTTAGAGGCACGTGACCCTCACGGGGCAAAGAGGTGTGTGGGCCGTGAGGCTCACGGCCTCCTCACGCGCCTCTTCTAACTTGGCCGTTGGCCAAGCTTGCTTCCTTTGCGCTCCTCTCGCATTCTTTGGCCGTATCTGGGCCTCCGAACTCCGAATTCAAATTCATCTTCGGATTACAAACCATGAATTCCTCACGCACGAGGACAACTATGAAACTTTGACAAAAGCTTGAGAATTCGACTCAGAATACGACGATAAAGACAACTCAACGAATGAGAACGCAAAGTAGCGTAGCTTCCTAGTTTGAACTCGAAACCTAATGAATGAGTAACCGAAATGATCGGGACTCAATAAGGAATCAAATGAGATCATGTTTAAGTCCAAAAATAATAATATGGAAACAAATAAACACAAGATCACACAAGTATGCCATTTCCTAGACATAGTCCTAGAACATGTAATTTCTCAATGTTTATCAAATTAAATCTAATGCATGTTCATACATTACCAAGTGTGTGAATGTGTTATACTATTGGTGTACAACTATGCAGGGACATAAATGAATGCTATGTGTGTGTGTACCTATGCCTTATAAGAGGAATGAAGTCAGTTATACCTTTGATGAGCGATGTAGCTTATTCCCCTTTTCAAGACACCATCTTGCATGAACCATTGCCAAATCTTTTTTTGAAGCTTTGAATCATCATATCTAAGACCACTTATCAATACAAGACAAACAACGTTTTGATATGGAATACATGCCAACACAAACCAAAAATCTAACATAGGAAGAATTGATAGCAAACACCCAAGGGTCACACTAAGGCATACATTCTAATTTCAGCACACTTTGCTTATTACAACTCGCATATTCACACTTTGGCATCCAGGCTTACAATTCATTTTTGTGCATTTACTACTCTTAATTTTCATTGAGTAGCTCATTTAATTTCATCTAGGCAATTTGTGCCTCATTCATCTTTTCTTTTTCTTTCTTTCTTTTCTTTGCTTTGCTTTGCTTTTCTTTTCTTTGCTTGTATTTTCTTTTCAAGCGTTGCATTTCATCTTTTTAATGTGTTTGCACATACATACATGCCTAGGTATACACCTTACAATTTCTACAACTCAAAGCTTACATTCAACCCCTAAGCCTTAGCAAACCATTTGGTACAAGGTAAGTCTAGTGTATAGGCTATATGGTTTATGTTGATGTGATTCATGAATGAAAAGCTTACTTGTGTTTGGCTTCAAATGAGCAATGGAGTACACACATTAGGGGGATTGGAAGTATTTTGGCTAATTTAGTGGTTTTTCACATGCATTGCCTAATGACTCTAAAGGTTTGTCCACAAAGTCAATTAAGGCATCCATAAGCAGTCCATATGTTCTATGGCAAACAACATTTAAGTGCGAATGAGACATTTTAAATATGATTAACATGTGTGTTTGAATGAGCGTTTAAAGAGTGAAAAATTTCCCTCAAAATACACTTTTTAAGCCGTCTTTGTGAACCTCACGAGAAGTCTCCACTATTAATTCCTAACCTTCAAGTACAATTGAATATTCACTCCAACATCAAGAGAAAAGAACTAGTGTGCTTTGTGCAATGCAACCCTAAATGACATGAAGTTAATCTAAATTAAGCAACACAAAGATGCACAATTCTTTACTCGCACACACAATAGCACAATCTCAACAAGCAAAATATGCTCAAACATGGCATTATCACAAGATTTTCAAAATGTTTGAAAAATTTAGACTCAAAATATTTGCACACAATTGCAAACAAGAGATGGTGTTGCGCACACACCCCCAAACCTAAATTAGACATTGTCCTCAATGTCTTTAGGGCATATAAACCGGTAAAAGCGGCGCAACACACATCCACAATCAAAGAGTCACAACAACATCAATGTCCATTTCAAAATTTATCCCAAAGATTGGAATCAAGAGGTTTACTAACATTCTATATGCTCATAATCAACTCAAGATATATATCATTGTAAATTTATCAAGAGTTACCATCACAATTCATGTGGACAAAATATGTGATCATTTAAGCCTAAATCCACTATAACAAACAATTCACACCCTTATTCTAAACAAGAAACTAAAAAGCAAGAAATTAAACAAACTAAAACAAGAAAAAAAAGAAATTGTACCTAGGTGGGGTGGCTCCCACCGAGCACTTGGTTTTACGTCCTCGCTAGACGTGCTACTTGGATCGGTCAACCGAATTCCAATGCTTTGAATATGCACCTATATGCGATTAGGTCTTGGAAGTATTTGTCGCCCATTGGCGTGCTCCTAATCACATAAAGCAAAGGCAAGTAAATGTGCACTTGAAAAAGTGGTTTAGTAAGTTTAGAAAACAACCCATACCAAATGCTTTTGAGAAGGCGGCTTGGAAAAATAGTAGGAGGGATAAAAGGCTTGGGTTCCTTCACTTTATCTCTCATTTCCTCCTTTTCTACTTTTTCACCTGAAATACAAGAAGAATCATTAGCAAAATAATGAATGAAATCATGCTCTACATTTTCACCACTCCAAGGGATGGTGGTAACTTCTTCTAGCTTTGGTGGAATTGGAAACTCTTCACTCTCTTGCCTTTGCATGGCCTCTATGATTGTTCCAATGTGCACTTCTATTCTTGTTAATGAAGCTTCTAGTCCGGAAAACCTAAGTGCACTTGCCTCCAAACATCCATTCAAAGTATGCTCGTATGACATTTGTGATGCTCGGATGGCCTCTAGCATCTCTTCCTCGGGATTCCCATCCTTCGGCCCCGTATTGGAAGAATTCGAGTCAGGAGCTCTTTCTTCCCTCGAGTGCCTTGAGGCAAATAATTCCATCTCCCGGTTGAAGTTGGCCAATTGCAAGTCAAAAGAATCCATTGTTCTTGAAAAGAAAACAAAAAAGAAAAACGACACAAGACACAAAAGAAAAATAACATTAGAAAATCTAAAATTAACAAAAATGACACATTACCTAGAAAATCTAACAACAAGGAAAGTTACACAAATCAACTACTCTAAACACCAATCCCCGATAGTGGCGCCATTTTGATGACTCGCTTTTTGTGTCGTTACCAAATTGTGAATTATTAAAAGATGTTTATAAATAAATTCTTATGCAATGTGCTTTAAGTTTTGAAAACTAGTAAAACGGTAAGCTTAAGATTCGTTCCACAGGGATTAGGTTAGATTAATCGATTTGCTATCTAATCTAAGTTAGTCTAACTAGTGTGCAATAGGGTAAATCATGATTAGTTGGATAGTGTGTGGTTTGAGAAACCACCAAACAATGCATGTAAATTAAATGTATAAAAATGTAAAGAGAAAATGAATAGAGATAGGAATCCAATGCGAACAACCTAGATAAGAAAATAGATTAAACAATTAATAGGAATTCTAAGGAGATGATAGAGTATCTATGGACTATTGAGAAATTCATATATGGCTTCATTAATGTGCAATCTACACAATCAAGGACCAATCTCATTCGGAAGTGTTGTTTAGGTCGTCACTACGAACCCTAAACAACTTCCCACCAAAATGCCTAACCGATTAAGGAAAGGGTGTCAAGGTGGGATCGGTTAGTGATGATCAAAGGCCTAGGCAATCGGGGTGATATCCCCTCCAACAACCTAACCTATTCACTATATGTTACAATCAATCAAGTGTGTCAATAACTTAACTAATTTTATCACAAATAAATCCTACAACATATTGTAATCAACAAGTGTGTCAATACTTAATTAATCACATAGGTGCAAGATCTAATTAAAAAGTAAATAGAACTATAATCATGCAAACATAATATTCAAAGCTTTAATAAATACTCAATGTCTAAAAGTCTCTCAAATCATCCCTCTAAATTGGGGGTTTAATTACACATAATAACAAACAAGAAAAGAAAGTAAAATGTAGAGAAATCACCCCTGGGCCTCTCTTGTAAGCATGATCCTTCCTAAAGCTTCCTTGCTTGAATCTTGTGCAAAGATTGGGTGCTAAGGATGTAGGAAACCAGGGTTACAGATTGCGCAGCAGAATGGTTTTAAAATTTTTTATGCAATCATCAAGTAAACTTAATTGTACAGTAATAATCAAAAACAACAAAGAAGGTCAAATGATTTCATACCAGCTGTTGTAGGGGTTTTTCGTTAGCATGGCACATCAGCAAGGATAGCGGGTAATGCGGAAGTACAGTAATTCCACGTCATCAAAAGTCAACTAATCAACTAAAAGGATGTTGACCGAGGAAACGTCACCAGGTTTGGACACGTCATCAAGAAAGCTAATATGGAAGTTAGAAGCGTATGCGCCAAGTAAAGTCGTCCAGTAGAAGAAGTCTTAATAAGCGAAAATCCTACTCGCCACAGATCTCTACTCATCAAGATCTACTCGGCCAAAACAGGAAATATAATCCTATCAAGATACACCTTATCAAGCAGAGATCCACTCAGATGTGAAATCTACGAATCACGCTCTAAGTAAGGAAATATCCCTATTTCCTCTCCAGTACCGGAGAAGTCTAATCAGGAAAGAACTCAAAGCTTCCAGAAGGATAAACACCAAACGGGAAAAAGAGTCCTAATCAGTCTACTCTACCAGAATCCTACAAAGACTTTAATTAATAAATCCACCACTTATACGACAGGAACTAGGGCAACCCTAGATCGAACCCTATAAATACATCCATGTATTTATTATATGATTATGATCATCATGAGCAATTTACACTGACATGAGAAAAGAGATACGATACATAAGAGAGAAAGCGAGTATTGAGTGTGTAATCCTTATATTCATAGTGGATCACTTCTTGCCATCACCGGCACTGTGGATGTTTCCCCGCCTTGGGGTTTTACCACGTAAAACATGTGTTATGCTTGCTCATATGTTATTTTCTACTTTTATTACGTTTATCTTGCAGGTTTCATTAATTTAAATCATTGACCGGTTGACTTCCAAAAATCACCGTCAACACTAGCATTGGAGGCTCGTTCTCTTTAATACGATCTGCTTACTGATTTGAACCACAAGATCTTCCTCACTATGAACCGGGATTGATAACGGCGTGTGGACACGTCACGGTACTCAGGAACAAGGAGGATGATGAGAAACACACGAGAAAAATAGCTCTTGTTTTTCAATTGGAAGAATTCGGCCACACTAAAAAAATAAGAACAAAACCAAACCCTTTTTTTTTTCTTTTGTGTGCCGCACCACTCTATGTGGTCTTCTTCTTTTCTTTAACTTGTATATGTGTTGTCTTGTGTGTTAATTTTGTTAATCAGTTTCTTAAACAATATATCATATATATATATATTTTAACTGATTACTTTAATTAATTAATCCTTTAAAATATCTAATATCTATAAGGATAATTAATAACTTTGAATTTAAACTTTTTAAATTCAAATTTGATATTTAATTTAATAAAAATAAAATAATCAAATTATCTTATCTTCATTCAAACACAAATATCAATCAACATCCTCCAACTAATGATTAATCGCATAATTAAATAATCTTATTATTTAATTAATTTAATCACTAATATTCATTAATTAAATAATCTCATTATTCAATTAATTCCCAAATAAATACGTGCCACTTTCGTAACACAATTAATTGGACAATCCAATTAATCAACCGTGCCCCTTGTTACCTAAATCGATCGGGCTAGCAAGGGGACCTAATGGACCAACAGTATTTTGAGCTCCAATAATCCTTAGAAATAATTAATTAAATTCTTTAATTAATATTTCATGATTATTAACACCGGTTCCACTAAAAATCCGAAGCTGCACTCTCTCAACTGCAGATGTTTTTACACAAACCAATAACTTTCAGTGTCTATCGATATAGCTATTACATATGGTATAATCTTCCACAAGTAGTTCATAATTAAAGCTGGGTCATAATATCCGTTATACCTCTCTAATTATATCTTTCCATTAAGTACCATTGATTCTCTAATGAACAATAATTCCTACATTCCTCACGGAATTAGGAGAGCGCTTATATTGTTCAAGCCCCGAATCAACCCTTAAGGGAACTACTATCTACTTCTTGCAAGAAGGAGTGGATTCCTCTATTGTGTACAAATCTTCCTAGCCACAAGCTAAACCGTGATTCCAACATACGAAGTTATTAACCGGGAATGCAACTCCGATCTCACCCATGGCATATCAAAAACCACGATCTAACCTGAAGGAGTCGATAAGACACTTAGGATTAAGATCACCCATATATAGCTATCATTTGTTGATATATATGAATCTCATCATGTAACGGATCTTGGTGAGAGATTCTGAAATAAATATTGAACAGTGTATATAAAACTATCTAGATGGGGGGTGAATAGATTTTAAACGTATTACCCAATTTTTCGTGTGAAGTCAATATTACGAAATTACCCCTAACTAGATAAAGCAATAAATCAAGTAAGAAAATGCAGAAATTAAATAACACTTGATTTTTACGTGGAAACCTTCACGGGAAAAGCCATGGGCTAATAAGTGAGCCACACCCAAACCTCGAATCCACTAAGTGATGAAAATTACAACCTAGTCCTGGAAGTAATCACACACCTACCTAATCCCGGTATGAGTGAACGTAAGATGATGAATTAGCAATTAGAACAATCCTAGATATTAAAACTAAATGACATGTCAAATAGCTTAGCTAATCAAGATTATACAAAAACCTAATTAGCTATCACAATACAACACTCAATCATGTCAAACACAATAATCTCTATTTTGAATATTAGATTTTAATCTAAGAACAAACAAATAATAAAAGAGATGCCTTGATAAATAAAACACTAATTATAAATGATAATAGTGAAGAACATACCAAGGGAAGTGTGTTGATCAAGACCCATGCAAGTAAACATCCTAACTATGCTAGAAAATGCTTAGATGATATTTTGATGCATATGACAATGGGTTTTGAGAGTTAAAGACAAGTTCTTGGGAGTTTCTCACTTGAAGATATTTGTCTCTCAAAATGTGTGGCTGCACCAAAAAACAATGAACAAGAAAATATATATATATATATATATATATATGAATCAGGTTTAGCAAAATAAAAAGAGGTGCACGATTTTAGGAAAATATATATATATATATATATATTTAGTTTTTACAAACAAAAGCACCTGTTAACATATATATAGATATATATATTATCACACAAAAACGCACAGCATCATTAAAAGTGAAAAGCAAATGAAAATGATCCAGTGTGGTGAGCTCACATGAGAGATACACAAGAAGACAAAATATTTGTCAAGGTCATAAACATGCAATCACAACAAATAAGAGCTTACAATGAACTTAATGCACACAATAAATTGCGTTGAGAAAAACAAAAACAAAATGCAAATCAGGTATGTGCCGTGTGTGCACCGTTTGACCAACGCAGGAAGAGAACATATTTGGGCGTGGGGAGCCCGTGGCTCACACGCCACCCCATGCTAGGTGTGGCTATCATGCCACACTAAGCTGACTTCGGACTCGAGCGTTCTTCAATCCAGTTGACCTTGAACCTTGGAATTCAATTCCGTCTTCGAAAAATTAACCCGAACTCAATTATAAATATGGAAAATTACATAACTTTCCAATTTAAGCTCGGAATTGAATTTTGGTTTTCGATAAAAACACGGATGTCCCAAATGTCTCAGAAATCATCTGAAACATATAGACAAGTCTCCGAATCGCTCGGAACTCATCTATGGACAAATCCACATATATAAAAAATATAATAAAGAAGTGCAAGTGTGGAATGTGACATGTGAAGAGAATGCACACAAATGCTAGTATGCTAAGTGTGTGTGTGCAATTAATCTTTTCAAAGAAAAATAAGCACTAGAGATTATACCTTTGGCGTGCTTGTCCCTTGAGGCTTGAAAGGGCCTTTGAGCTTTAACCTCACTCACTTAAACTACCCTTACACAATAAACCCCAACATGTGGTTTGTCCACGAAATAAGCCAATCAACAATCGGGAATCCTTACAGATTCATATAGATCGTGGCCCAGTCCTATATGATCACATCAAACAAGGTGCCTCCATTCTCATATCACCATATGAATGATCTAGGATAAGATCACCGTACATTACAAAATAGACTGCAGCTGTAGATTAACCACAAATAAAGTACTCAACTTTATTTGCTATTTATGGACTCTTTAGATTGCTCGTTTCAAACTGAATCCATCTGTATATGACATTCATATACTCAATTTGAAATTACATCCGGCAATCTTGGATGTTAAGTACACATGTTATATATAAATGTATGAGACAATTTGAATGAATAAACTACTTCTTTTATTTATGTTCAATTCACATTTACAAATTACAAGTTTTAGGGCAAAAACCTCAACAATCTCCCACTTGCACTAAAGCATGTGAGACATGTCTTGTAAACCTAGACCCTCTAGGTGACCTTCAAACACTTTAGCCGTTAAGGTCTTCGTAAATGGATCAGCAATCCATACATCCTAATGGGATCAAATCCTGTCATGAATACACTAGTATATAGTTTCTCGTTCTCCGAAGATACTTGAGAATAGTCTTGACAGCAACCCAATGATCCAATCCTGGGTTGGATTGGTATCTGCTGGCTACTCCCACTGCGAAGCAGTTGTCCAGTCTCGTGCATAACATAGCATACATGAGACTGCATACTGTTGACGCATAGGGAACACATCTCATATCCTCAACTTCTTGAGGTGTCTTAGGACACTGTTCCTTAGAAGAGTGAACTCAATGCCTGGAAGATAAATTACCTTTCTTGGAGTTTTGCATCGAAAATCAGACAAGAATGTTATCGATATACGATGCCTGAGACAATGCTATGAGTTTGTTCTTACGATCCCTTATAAGTTGGATCCCTAGAACATAACTTGCCTCTCCCAAATCTTTCATTTGGAATTGGCTAGCCAACCAGCCCTTTACTTCCGATAATACCCCTACTTCATTCCCAATGAGTAGGATATCATTTACGTAAAGAACTAAGAAAACTACATTCTTGTTAATGATGCGCTTGTAGACACAAGGCTCATCAACGTTTTGCTCGAAGCCATAGGTTTTGATCATGTCATCAAACCTTATGTTCCAAGATCTAGCTGCTTGTTAAATCCATAAATGGACCTTTGCAACATGCAAACTTTTTGCTCTTGATTTGGAGATACGAATCCCTCTGGTTGCATCATGTAGATGCTCTCATCAAGATTGTCATTCAAGAATGCAGTCTTGACGTCCATTTGCCAAATTTCGTAATCGAAATAGGCAGCAATGGATAAGAGAATCCGAATAGACTTAAACATGGCTACTGGCGAGAAGGTCTCTTCATAATCGACCCCCTCTTTTTGGGTATAACCCTTGGCCACTAACCTTGCCTTGAAGGTCTCTACCTTCTCCTCTACTCCTCTCTTTCTGTAAGGTTTATGATTTGTATTGGCTTAATTCCATTGCAAAACACTCTATGATTGTATTAGTTGTTGCTTAGGACATTATTTGAAGAAAGGAAGCTTAAAGAGTAAAGAGCAACGTCTAGTGCAAAAGTCGCCTTCAAGAGGTGAAAAACGTCAAAGGTAAATCTTGACTTCCATCCTCTTGCAAGGCGTTGGCGCACACACACACAATTCATACATGTGTGTCCCTGCATCGTGGTTCAAACATTTGGTATAACACATTCACACACTTCATAGCATGCTCATGCATTGACCTTGTATTGACAAACATTGTGAAATTGCATGCTTTGTGACTATCTCTTTGATATGGCATGCTTGTGAAAATATGTGTTTATTTGTTTCCATATTTTGTGTTTAGGACTTGAACATATTCTTATTTAATGCCTTATTGAGTTCCGGTCGTTTCGGTTACTCATTCATAAGGTTTCAAGTCCAAACAAGTTGACTATGCTACTTTCCGTTCTCATTTGTTGTGTTGACTTCATCATCGGATTCTGAGATGATTTCTCAACCATTTTTCAAAGTTGATAGTCATAGTCATGCGTGAGGGAGTCACGGTTCGTAATCTGAAAACGGATTCGAAATCAGAGGTCGGATGCTCAAGATATGGGCTGAAAATCCGAAGGAGCGCGCGAGAGGTGTTGGAATCACGTGTGGCCACATGGCCAGCCCGTGTGGGAGGCCGTGGGCCCCACGGCCAAGGGAGCCCTCTGCTCCTGTGGGCCCCACGTGCCCCCCACGGGGTGGTGATGTGGCAGCTCCTGATTTGCTCGTAAAAAACTCTCCTTTCCCTCCTTTTAAGCCAACCTCCTTCCCTCCACACTAGGATGAATTTTGAAGAACACTTGAACATTTTTCGGATCAGAATTCTACAATTTTGTGTTTACTTGTTTTGATCATATCTCTCTCATACGAACTCGAAATCAATCGATTCAAAAACCAAAATTGTTGGTCTCAAAGAGAGCTACAAACTCCAAGCATTTCCAGAGGCAGCTGACTTCACCATTTTTCTCAGCTGAAGCTTTTTCAGTACGTGGTCAGTGTTTGAATTTCAACTTCTTCTTTTTCAATTTCATCTTTGATCATCTCTTGATTCTTACTATTTGATTGATGAAATTTGTTGAGAAGTATGTTAGATCACTTGCTAGGGTTGTTTGATCATTTGTTAATTGAGTTTTAGCTTTGTGATTTGTTTTGAACATATATGTGCTAAACTTGATTTATCATGAAATTGATTCTAGAAAATATATGTGTGATGTGCTTCATGTTATTTTCTATGTTTTATTTCATGATCTAAGAACTAGGTTTTTAGTGTGATAAATTGAATATTCATACCTTTGTTCTTATTGATTTGCATGTCTTGATTTTTAGATAATTTTGTGATTGTGTATTGAAATCATATTCTAGACTATCATTGAACATGTACATTTTGCTTGATTGATCATCTAGCTTAATTTGTTTGTGTTTGCATCACTTGCATCACTTTAGATCATAGCCTTGCATTAGGTTGAAGTCTCTAGCAAAGTTAGTGAAGCTTTGTGAATAGAGCAAGGGAGCCTTGATTAGAGTCGGGAGGACTCGGATAATCAAGCAAGGAAGTCTTGTCTAGGGTCGGGAGGATCCGGATAGGCAAGCAAGAAATCTTCCTAGAGACGTGAGCGTCTTGGATAGGAAGTTACTTTCTAGAGGTGTAGGACACATCTCGGATAGGAAGTAGGCTTGGTGATTCACTAGCCCGAGGGTAGATTAGGAGTTGATAGCTTGAGCGGATATCATGAGTGATAGCTTGAGTGTGTAAGTCCTTTTTCACATAGTGGATTGCTTCGCCGGTGGTTGTGGTATCAACCCGTGGATGTTTCCTCATTGAGGTTTTACCACGTTAAAATCATTGTGTTCAATTTTGCTTTACTTTCCTTTATCTTCCATATATTACATTGATTGCACATCTTGTAAATTGATTAACTCTTGTCTTAGTGAAATCAATTCATTTGCTAAATCTAATCAAGTGTGCATTTGCCTTGTAATTTTCCGCATTATTTTTAATTGGAAGAATTTGGAGCCTATACCTATTCACCCCCCCCCCCCCCCCCCCCCCCCCCCCTCTAGGTATATTTCACTACTACATTAAGGGAAATTTCATTTGGTATCAGAGCGGGTGTCTAGACGCACTTAGATTGATCCTTTCTTTGTAGTATTTTTGTGTTTGTTTTTGTTTGTGATAAAATCATGATTAAGTGTATTCCTATGTGGCTTCTTTTGTTGAATATATTGACTTGGATGAGAAAAAGATCAATGATCTTACTTTTGAAAATGAACGTTTATCCAATGTCAATATGTCCCTCAACAAGAAGTTAGAGAATCATGATCTTGGCTCAAAAGAGTTCAATGAACTTAAAGACAAGATCCTAAGTCTAGAATTGAATCTTAAAGATAGCAATGATAGACTTGGTATCTTGAAGCAAGAAATTGAGCAAAGAGATTGTTCTCTTGTTAATGCTAAGAAACTTGAAAATGTGCTTAAATCCAAACTTAATGAGCATTTAAATCAAGAGAAAAAGTATGAACAATGGCTTGATAAATCACATAAAGATGTTTTGTTTAGTGATAGCAAAGCGGAAAAATATGCCATTGAACTTAGGATGCTTCGTGAGAAACTTGATGAGGCTAATAGGGTGATTAGCAAGATGTCATCTAGTTTTAATAAAGTTGAAACCCTCATTAAAAGTGGAAAGCATCCATGTGACAAAATAGGTTTGGGTTATATCAATGAGAAGGAGACTCCTTCATCTAACAAATCTACTTTTGTCAAAGCAAGCATTGAATCAATTGTAGGTACACTCTCTCAAGGTAAAGCTATGAAAGCTACCGGAGGTGCCTCTTCATCAACAAGGATGTTCAATGGAAGAACTCAACAACTTAAGCATCAAGAAGCAACAACCTCAAATGCAAGAGGTGGAGCATCAAGGGTTGCTCTTCAAAGAGGTAAAATTGTGAGAAGACCAAATGCTATGGAAGCAAATGCAAATGGTAAACTTCTCAAATTTATTCCTATTTGTCATCATTGTAATATGATAGGACATATTCAACCTAGATGCTTTGAGTATATTCGGAAATGCAAACTTGATAATGCTTTTCATGATATGTCTTTGAATGGACCTAGGCAATCATCCATGTATGGATATAGAAATAGACCTAGGAAGACCTTGGAAAAGCATGTTGTGAAAGAGTTGTTGATGACTTGCTTGCTAAATCTTGTGTTGTGCCTCACTCTACTATGCATAAGAAAATTGATAATGCTTTGTTTGATATTTTTGAAGATGTGACCAATGAGGTCAAGGTGCATGTTGAAAAGCCTAATATTGAGTCAAAGCATGTTAGAAGTAAGAGTGAGAAGCATGTTGTGAAAAATGTGTGGATTAGAAAAGACACATCTAAATGTAATGTTGCACAATATGCTTTACGTGCCAACTCCTCCTATTCTTGGTACCTAGATAACGGTTGCTCTAGGAACATGACCGGGAACAAAGAGTTCTTTAAGAATCTTGTTTTAAAGGATGGAGGTTGGGTTACTTTTGGTGATGGTACCAAAAAGCAAGTTCTTGGCAAGGGAACAATTTGTATCCCTGGATTGCCAAAACTTCGCAATACTTTGTATGTTGATGGGTTACAAGCTAACTTTGTTAGGTTGATAATTAGTGTTGGCATTAATTCCATATCAAAACGTGTTTAACTTGTAATGTTTAGTGGTTAGTAATTGAAGAATTTCAAAGACGAAGGACGTCTCAACCATTATTTGATCAAGTTGCCGGCTTTTAAGAGTTTCGGACATTATCGGTCTACAAAGGTATTCAAAGACCTCTTATCTCTTACAAGGCTAGGCACACACTCACACATATCATTCTTATGTGTCCCTTCATGATTTTATTTCATTTACATTTCACTTTCACACACTTGGCAAAATATGCTCATGCATTCACATTTAGTTAATAAACTTTGTGTTTTGCATTTTCTAGGACTATGTCCGGAAACTAGCATATGTGTGTGTATTTGTGTTTGTATGTATCCGTATTTTGTGTTTAGGACTTGAACATGTTCTTATTCAACGCCTTATTGAGTTCCGGTCGTTTCGGTTACTCATTCATAAGGTTTCGAGTCCAAACAAGTTGACTATGCCACTTTACGTTCTCTTTCGTTGAGTTGACTTCATCGATGATTTCCGAGATGATTTCTCAACCTTTTTTCAAAGTTGTATAGTCGTCATTGTGAGTGAGAGAGTCACGGTTCGTAATCTGAAAATGGATTCGAATTCGGAGTTCGGACACCCGAGATACGGGCCGACGAACCGAGGGAGCATGCCAGAGGACAGCCCAGGCCGTGGGCCACAAGGGCTGGCCGTGGTTGAGGCCGTGGGCCCCACGGCCTGGAGCAGCCTCTGCTCCCGTGTTGGCCACACGCCCCCCATGGCTAGGGGGTGACGTGGCACCACCTTGTTGGCCGGAATCTTCCCTCTCTCTCTCCTATTTCTTCCCTCTCTCTCTCCATTTTGAATTTCCAAGAAGAAAAATTCTGATTTCTCGATATACATTCTCTCCAATTTTTTCAAACTTAAAAACACCATATCTTCCTCATCCGGAGTCGGATTTGAGTGATTCAAGTTGGAGAGTGTTCGTATTTGAGTCCTCTAACATCTCCAAGTGGTTTGGTGGCTGTTTGATCGTGATTTCAAGTGGTTGGACACTGAATTTTGCACCAGCTGCAGAATCCGAGGTTTGAGTCTCAACTTTGGGATTTCTTGTTATTTGACCTTCCATTTGCTTGGGGTTTCTTCTTCTATATCTATGTTATTGTTTGGTAAAATATATTTGGAAAGATAGCTTGATTATCATTCTAATTGAAACTCAATTTGTGGACTAATGTTGACTAGATTCTATGATTCTAGGTTTTACATATGTTTGTGAGTTGTATTGTGATTAGAATGGCATCTTAGGTTGTTTGATACTTAATTGAATTAATTTTGTGTTAAAATGACTTTGAGATTTGATTTGATCCTTTGATTATTAAAATCTAGGATTTGTGTATTTGTTTGTGATTTAGAGAATATAGGTTTTGATTGATGTAAATCTTAAAACCTTGCTCTATATTTTTGTCTAGTATATTGATTGATTTTAATCTCATATATCTAGCTTTTAATTGTATATTGATAGCATCTTGAATTTGTACTTCATGAACATTTTGTGATTCAAGTGTTATGTGTGTGAATGAGACTTTGAGTATATGTGTTAGGTGTTTCACATGCTTAGGTTTCTATTCATGTATTTTTGCATCTAGACTTGATTAATTGTGATATCATATGTTTAGGTCTATTTGTGCCATAGAATGTATTGATCACATGTTCTATGTTGTATTGAATGTTTGCATCATTTGCATTCACATGATCACACTAGAAAGTCCTTGTAAAAGGCATGAAGTCTTGGTTAGAGTCGGGATGACTCGGATAGCCAAGCAAGAAGTCTTGCCTAGAGTCGGGATGACTCGGATAGGTAAGCAAGGAGTCATGGCTAGAGTCGGGAGGACTCGGATAGTCATGCATGGGAGGCTCCCTAGAGGCAAGAGTGTCTTGGATAGGGAGTTGGCTATTGTATTGGTAGGCCTAGGTGTATGGTTAGACATAGAGTCTGATAGAGCGGGGTACACGGGAGGTGTATGCACTCTTGAGGAATTTCTAATCTACCATCGATGTTGGTTGTGTGTGTTGTCCAATATATGGTGGTTCCGCATCATTGAGGGATTTCATACTTTCCAATAGGGTTGGGTAGGCTTAGACTTCACTAGGTTGGGTGAGCTAAAGATTGGTCACTTTGTGAATGTTCTATGTTTGCTTTCCAATAATATAGTACCCAATGGTTGTAGTTCAACCCGTGGATGTTTCCTCCTTGGAGGTTTTACCACGTTAAAAAATCCCTTGTGTTAATTCTTCCTATCTCTTTCTCTTATATTTTAATTGTATATTTTATTGTCTTGATTCATAATATCCACATGTGATGTATTGTGAAGCAAGTCTTTGTATAGTGTGATTAGTGTATTCATTCTATAGATCAATTTGTATCTTTGATTCTTTTATATATTGTAATTTTTGTATAGTGACATTTTGATCACTCTTGTAACACATTGAACATCTTATGAAATACAAGCTTATTTTGTTGTTATGTTTATTTGCTATTTTACCTCACATGACTTGTTGATATACTTAGACATTTCTCTTATGATTGTATCATTGTATTGTCTATGTATGTCTTCCTTGGCTTGTTGTGTTGTGTGTAAGGCTATCTTGAGGGACAAACGAATGTTTGTTCAAGGGTTTGAAAAAAGGTGTAAAAACCTATTCACCCCCCCCCCCCTCTAGGTATGCTTTAAGCAATTTAACTTCGTTTGTGTACATTCAATTGGTATCAGAGCAGGTCGTCGGACGGCACTCGACGAGATCCGGTTTACACTTACGAGTGGATTGCTTAGGTATTTGCTAGAATGGTTTTCCAAGATGATGTGATGACCGAAGGGGCTTCGAATTCTAGGCCTCCTCTTCTCAAGGGTCACAACTACGGGTTTTGGAAATTGAGGATGAAGGCTTATATCCGATCTATTGATGAGAGAGCTTAGATGACCGTTGAAGAAGGTTACCTTGCTCCTAACAAGATTGAGGATGGAGTGACCGTTTCCAAGCCTAGGAGTGAGTGGTCTACTAATGAGTTTGAGTTAGCAAAATGGCATCATCGAGCGATGAATGCTATTTTCGGAGGTGTTGATAGTAGGCAATTTTCCTACATTCAAAATCTAGAAACCACTAAGGAGGCATGGGAGGCTCTCCAAGTCACCAATGAGGGGACTAAAGCGGTGAAGAAGTCTTGTCTTCAATTGCTCACTTCCCAATTTGAGGTTTTGCAAATGGGTAAGGAAGACAAGTTTGTTGACTTCCAAGATAAGCTTCTAGACATCGCTAACCAATGCCAAGCACTTGGTACTCCTATCTCCGGTGAGAGGCTAAATTGGAAGATTCTTAAATCACTTCCAAAGAGGTTCAAAGCCAAGGTTACCGCCATTGAAGAGAGCAAAGACGTTGACGTCATGAGCATAGATGAGTTGCTAGGATCTCTTCAAACTTTTGAGGCGTGCATGAAACCAAAGGCTAAGAACAAGGGTTTAGCTCTCAAGGTTGTCAAGGAAGCTAGTAGTAGCGATGATGATGAGGAGATGGCGTTATTGGTTAGGAAGTTTAGGAAGTTCATGAGGAAAGGTGCCAAGTCAAGTGGCAAGTACTCAAGGGACAAAGAAGTCAAGAAGTCCTTTACTCCACCTCATGAGAGGAGTGGCCATGCTAAGAGCAATAGGAAGGTTCAATGCTTCAAGTGCAAGAAGCTTGGACATTATGCTTCGGATTGTCCTAGTGGTGATTCTAAGAAGGACAAGAAGGGAAAGGCTATGGCGGCTACATGGAGTGAAGATGATGCCTCTAGTGATGAGGAGAGCTCAAGTGATGAGTCTTCTAGTGAAGAAGAGCTAGTAAGCAACTTTGTTGCATTCATGGCTTCTCACTCTACTCTAGAGGATGTTAATCAAGATTTGTTGGATAAGGAGATTGATCAAAGTCATCAAGAGTGTTTAAGTGATAATCCATCCTACATTGATCTTTTGGCTAAGGTGAAGTTTCTTGAGGAAATTAGCCTTGAGTGAGATTGATGAGAAGGAGGACTTGATCAAGATTCAAGTGGATGAGTTTGTTGCTACAACTCGTAGGCTCTTGCGTGAAAAGAATACTATTGAAAAGAAGCTTTGCGAAGTTGAGGGTATTTTGCTTGAAAAGTATAGGATCATCTCGAATATGAACTTAGAGAGCTCAAGTGTAGCGGTGGTTGAAGAGAAGCTCATAGAAGCATCACTTCCTACTAGTGAAGCTATCATTGAAGAGAAAGCTCCTAAGAAGAGACGTTCCAAGAAGAAGAACAAATTGAAGAATAAGGTACCCCTTGAAACTCCCATTTGTCCTCCACCACCACCGGAAGGTAAAATCTCTCCTTTTGTTCCCATATGTCATTTTTACAATACCTTAGGCCATATCAAGCCCAAGTGCTATAAATTCATTGAATATTGCAACTTAGAAAATGCATCTAGGAATAGAGAGATTGGACCTAATTCTATGCATGCTAAAGCTTTTGAATATGGAAAGCATGATAATTTGTCAAAGCATGTTAAGAATGTCCGGAAGGTGAAGAATGCATATCCTACAAAATTTGACCATGCATGTGTTGCTAACAATGTTGAGAAAAAGAGTATTAATGATAATATTGTGAATCAAGTTGTGGAAGAACTTTACTCTAGGTTCAACATTGTGGTCAAAGAGAATCTTGATGATGTTCGTGTATGTCCACCCAAGACAAAATTTGTCATGGGTGAGTGCTCTTACCATTAGTGTAAGTTGCACATGTGAGTTAGCTTTAAGTCTAGTGTCGTTGATAAGAAGCTTAGCTTTTTGCTTTGTATCTTTACAACTTGACATGAACTTAGCTATATCACTTTGTTTGTTTTGATAGTCAAAATTTGTTGATTAACTTTTGAGAAGTTTTTTTTTGGAATCTACATGGTAACATATTTGTTATGACTTTTAGAGAAAGTCATTTTTTTTGTTTGTTTGAGTTGGATTACATTGTCTTTAGTCTCTTGGAATCGACACACCTATAACTTGTAGTCATGAGGACTTACAAGCCAAGAGGACTCATAAAAAGGGTGAGGGCTTTGTATTTGGTGAAAATAGCTTGCGAAGGTATCTCTATATCATATTGCTTGCTTACTTGATTTTTTATCTATTAACTCATTGTTTGTATCACATTCATGAAGCATGTCATAATTGAGAACTAATATAGTGTTTATATGGTACTCTTTGACATTTGCTAGTTTAAGATCTTTTGGTGATAAGTGTTCACATTGATCTTATTTCATGAAGTGTGTTGTTATTTGTATGATTGTTGAGTGGCTAATTTTTGAATAATATGAGCTTCATATTCTTTGATAGCTACTCTCTTGAGAAGTAGAGATCTTACGTAAGTCTCTTTACTTGCTTCTAGATCATGTGCTTTTAAGCCTTGAAATTGGTTTCAAAAATGCACTTTGCTTCTCTTGTATGTTTTGTTAAGTATGTTGAGCTTGATTGATGTTCGCTTTGGATACACCTTGAAGTCCTAAGGACTAGTACATTTAAAAATGACCAATGGTTGGTATCCATTTGCTTCGGCAACATAGAACTCAACGAGCACCCTCATGGAAAGGGCTACACACCTTGGTTGTGAAGCCACCCAATGTTGGAAAGGGCTACGTCATTGTGATGAGTGAAAGCCGCCATGAGGTGTATATGTTTATGTTAGAAAAATCAAAGAAGTGTTGAATTGAATCATAAAAAAAAAAAAATCTTTGATTCAAGCCTTAATAAAAAAATAAAATAAAATAAAATAGAAGGCTTTTGGAGTATAGTTGAATAATCAAATGAGCTCGGGTTGACAAATAGAAATGGGTTGACGAGCCACATGCACACACACGCTCACATGTTGAAATCTATTCTTTTTATAAGCAAAATTTCGGATGATAACCGGTTTGACCTTTTTATGGAAAGGCCTAAGATGAATAGATGTTGAAATTGTATGCATGCTTGATTATCAAACTACTTCTTTTCATATACTTGAAGCAAAATCTTCACACACTCACTTTTGCTTAATTAGTATTTGTGATACTTTAGCAATTTTTGATGACATATGAGAGTGATTGAAAATCTTGATGTAACTCTCTTAGATATGTGAAGCTTATTTGCAAATCTAATAAAAATTGCTTGTGATGTGATTGTGTGGTGATTTTTGTGAACATTTGTCTATCTTGATTTTAGATGAGGCAATTGTCAAGGGGGAGCATAATATGCTAAATTCTTGTTCTCTTTTATGACATGTTCACATGTTCCTCAAGGTTGTTAATTGTTGGCATTATTCTTACTTTTGATAAATCATGAAGATGCTATGATAAATTCTTATTTGCATGATGATTTATTGAATATAGTGTTTTGCCTTTGTATATGTTTATTGGTTTCTTATTTGTTTCTTTGTTTCCTCTCACTTTGGTTTTTAGTTTGTTTTGTGTTGCAAGATTATGGGAAAAGCAAAGAAGGTTGGTGGAAATACTTCTTCAACTCCCATTGCCAAGTCCAAACCTACAATTTCTTCCAAAATTTCCAAAGGTAACAAAGTTGATGAATTGGGAATTTTTGGTTGCAAAAAGATAATTCAAGAAAGAGGTATTGACTTGGACTCTTGTGTTGGATCCTATGTTTATGATGTGCTTAAGAGTAGAAATTGGATTTCATGGGTGAACATGTTAGGAATCTCAAATGAGACCGTTGTTAGAGAGTTTTATCATGCTTACAAATCCGGTTCTACTATGACTAGTGCTACTCTAAGCATAAGGAAAGTTGTCTTTAGAGTTTGCCCTAGGAAGGTTAATGAATTTCTTAACTTGCCCGATGACATTGAATCGGAATTCCTTGATGTTGATATCTTGGAAAACCTTGATTTAATGGGTAAGACTCTATGTGATGATAATGATTTTGTGTGGGGGAAACGTGCTTTTATTAGACAAGGTGAGCTAACGAAAATTAGTGCATTTTGACATTTATTTGTATGCTCCAATCTTGTTGTTTCTACTAATGCTTCGGAGCTTAATAAAGACAAGATTAAGATTGTATATGCCTTGGTAACTAACCAACCTATAAACCTTGGTGAATTGCTTGTGGAGCAAATTGAAATTGCGGCTTGTACTAGTCGTTTGGACAAGAAATTGGCTTTTCCGGGGTTTATAACTCAATTGTGCTTAGCTAAAGGTGTGAGGAATCTTGATGGTGATGTTATGCTTCCTCCCTTAGAGAAGTTGAGTGAGAAACGTATGGCAACCATGTCGTACAAGAACAAGGAAAAGTCTAATGATGTACTTAGGCTTTTTGGTGATTCTCTTGATTCTAACCATGTCCCTAACTCACCCGCTCTTCCTAGTTGGGCTTTAAAATTGAGGAAAGAGGTTGAAGAATCTCATAGGTTGATTGAGGCGTCACAAAGGAAGATTGAAGACCTTAGTGCCAAGCTTGTTGCTCAAGATGAGAGAATCAAAGAGTTGGAAGGAAAATCAACTCCAACAAGGCAATATGTGAGATCCGCACACCGTTCTTCTTTCCTTGGTGGCACAAGTGGCTAGAGAGCTTCATGAGGTATATTTTCTTACTCTTTCCCTTTGGCTTCATATCATGTCAAAAAGGGGGAGAAATATGAGAAACACATGGGAGAAATCTAGCTTACTTAGTCTTATGTTAGTTGTTTTATATTTTTGTATATTTGGTATCTAGCTTGAACTATATGGCATATGGCATGTAATATTTTTTTGTTGAATCTTGGCTTAGAATATATTGATGGATAGTATGTATTAAGGGGGAGCATACTTGATCCATTTGAACTTATATGTTACTATTTTCTTGCCTAAGATTGGATATTGCCATACTTGTTGTCTCTTGGATATTCTTGTGCTTTCAAGTTCTTTTTAGGTGATATCAAGAGAAGACCAAGATGAAGTTCAAGACTTGTTGTTATAATTTGTGTCTATATGTGTAACTCATTGTACTCATTGTGACCAAATTTTCTTTGTAATTGTTTTAGTGTTTGTTTAGGGGTTTTGTCATGGAATTTGCCATAGGGGGAGATTGTTAGGTTGATAATTAGTGTTGGCATTAATTCCATATCAAAACGTGTTTAACTTGTAATGTTTAGTGGTTAGTAATTGAAGAATTTCGAAGACGAAGGACGTCTCAACCATTATTCGTTCAAGTTACCGGCTTTTAAGAGTTTCGGACATTATCGGTCTACAAAGGTATTCAAAGACCTCTTATCTCTTACAAGGCTAGGCACACACTCACACATATCATTCTTGTGTGTCCCTTCATGATTTTATTTCATTTACATTTCACTTTCACACACTTGGCAAAATATGCTCATGCATTCACATTTAGTTAATAAACTTTGTGTTTTGCATTTTCTAGGACTATGTCCGGAAACTAGCATATGTGTGTGTATTTGTGTTTGTATGTTTCCATATTTTATGTTTAGGACTTGAACATGTTCTTATGCAATGCCTTATTGAGTTCCAGTCGTTTCGGTTACTCATTCATAAGGTTTCGAGTCCAAACAAGTTGACTATGCCACTTTACGTTCTCTTTCGTTGAGTTGACTTCATCGATGATTTCCGAGATGATTTCTCAACCGTTTTTCAAATTTTATAGATGACATCGTGCGTGAGAGAGTCACGGTTTATAATCCAAAAACGGATTCGAATTCAGAGTTCGGACGCCCGAGATACGGGCCGACGAACCGAGGGAGCGCGCTAGAGGACAGCCCAGGCCGTAGGCCACAAGGGCTGGCCGTGGTTGAGGCCGTGGGCCCCACGGCCTGGAGCAGCCTCTGCTCCCGTGTGGGCCACGCGCCCCCCACGACTAGGGGGTGATGTGGCACCACCTGGTTGGCCGGAATCTTCCCTCTCTCTCTCCTATTTCTTCCCTCTCTCTCTCCATTTTGAATTTCCAAGAAGAAAAATTCTGATTTCTCGATATACATTCTCTCCAATTTTTTCAAACTTAAAAACACCATATCTTCCTCATCCGGAGTCGGATTTGAGTGATTCAAGTTGGAGAGTGTTCATATTTGAGTCCTCTAACATCTCCAAGTGGTTTGGTGGCTGTTTGATCGTGATTTCAAGTGGTTGGACACTAAATGTCGCACCAGCTGTAGAATCCGAGGTTTGAGTCTCAACTTTGGGATTTCTTGTTATTTGACCTTCCATTTGCTTGGGGTTTCTTCTTCTATATCTATGTTATTGTTTGGTAAAAGCTATTTAGAAAGATAGCTTGATTATCATTCTAATTGAAACTCAATTTGTGGACTAATGTTGACTAGATTCTATGATTCTAGGTTTTACATATGTTTGTGAGTTGTATTGTGATTAGAATGGCATCTTAGGTTGTTTGATACTTAATTGAATTAATTTTGTGTTAAAATGACTTTGAGATTTGATTTGATCCTTTGATTATTAAAATCTAGGATTTGTGTATTTGTTTGTGATTTAGAGAATATAGGTTTTGATTGATGTAAATCTCAAAACCTTGCTCTATATTTTTGTCTAGTATATTGATTGATTTTAATCTCATATATCTAGCTTTTAATTGTATATTGATAGCATCTTGAATTTGTACTTCATGAACATTTTGTGATTCAAGTGTTATGTGTGTGAATGAGACTTTGAGTATATGTGTTAGGTGTTTCACATGTTTAGGTTTCTATTCATGTATTTTTGCATCTAGAGTTGATTAATTGTGATATCAAATGTTTA
The DNA here is from genome assembly GCA_030490815.1 of Acer saccharum. NCBI lineage: Eukaryota > Viridiplantae > Streptophyta > Magnoliopsida > Sapindales > Sapindaceae > Acer > Acer saccharum. The sequence continues at coordinate 43,337,406 of CM059867.1, forward strand.
GGTCTATTTGTGCCATAGAATGTATTGATCACATGTTCTATGTTGTATTGAATGTTTGCATCATTTGCATTCACATGATCAGACTAGGAAGTCCTTGTAAAAGGCATGAAGTCTTGGTTAGAGTCGGGATGACTCGGATAGCCAAGCAAGAAGTCTTGCCTAGAGTCGGGATGACTCGGATAGGTAAGCAAGGAGTCATGGCTAGAGTCGGGAGGACTCGGATAGTCATGCATGGGAGTCTCCCTAGAGGCAAGAGTGCCTTGGATAGGGAGTTGGCTATTGTATTTGTAGGCCTAGGCGTATGGTTAGACATAGAGTCCGATAGAGCGGGGTACACGGGAGGTGTATGCACTCTTGAGGAATTTCTAATCTACCATCGATGTTGGTTGTGTGTGTTGTCCAATATATGGTGGTTCCACATCATTGAGGGATTTCATACTTTCCAATAGGGTTAGGTAGGCTTAGACTTCACTAGGTTGGGTGAGCTAAAGATTGGTCACTTTGTGAATGTTCTATGTTTGCTTTCCAATAATATAGTACCCAATGGTTGTAGTTCAACCCGTGGATGTTTCCTCCTTGGAGGTTTTACCACGTTAAAAAATCCCTTGTGTTAATTCTTCCTATCTCTTTCTCTTATATTTTAATTGTATATTTTATTGTCTTGATTCATAATATCCACATGTGATGTATTGTGAAGCAAGTCTTTGTATAGTGTGATTAGTGTATTCATTCTATAGATCAATTTGTATCTTTGATTCTTTTATATATTGTAATTTTTGTATAGTGACATTTTGATTACTCTTGTAACACATTGAACATCTTATGAAATACAAGCTTATTTTGTTGTTATGTTTATTTGCTATTTTACCTCACATGACTTGTTGATATACTTAGACATTTCTCTTATGATTGTATCATTGTATTGTCTATGTATGTCTTCCTTGGCTTATTGTGTGGTGTGTAAGGCTACCTTGAGGGACAAACGAATGTTTGTTCAAGGGTTTGAAAAAAGGTGTAAAAACCTATTCACCCCTCCCCCCCTTTAGGTATGCTTTAAGCAATTTAACTTCGTTTGTGTACATTCAAACTTGATAAGCATTACTCACTTGTGTGAAATTTTTAAAGAAGTTAGCTTTAACAAAGATGTATGCACTATAATTGATAAAAATGGCGATGTCGTCCTAAGAGTCAAAAGGTCTATAGACAATTGCTATTGTCTTGAGATAGATCCTCTAACATGCAACATGGCACATGAGTGCAATAAGCTTGATTTGTGGCATCAACGTTTGGGTCACATGAATTTTAAAGATTTGAAAAAGCTTGAAAAACATGGCATTGTTAGAGGTCTTCCTAATCTTGGTAAAAAAGCTTGAGGTGGTTTGTGAACCTTGCCAATTAGGTAAGCAAACCAAAGTGCCTCATAAGAAAAATTCTTACATAGCTACCAAGAGACCTTTAGAACTTGTGCATATGGACCTAATGGGGCCAATTCAAACCGAGAGCATTAATGGCAAAAAATACATTTTTGTATGCGTTGATGACTTCTCTAGGTTTACTTGGGTTTATTTTCTTAGAAACAAGACCGAGGCTTTTGATTACTTTAAAAAGTTTTGTAATCAAGTTCAAAATGAAAAAGGTCTTGATATCAAGAAAATATGTCGCATTAGGAGTGATCATGGGACGGAATTTGAAAATACAAAATTTAGTGAGTTTTGTGATGGTTTAGGGATTTCTCATGAGTTCTCCGCACCTAGAACTCCTCAACAAAATGGTGTTGTTGAGAGGAAAAACCGTGTCTTGCAAGAGATGGCTAGGGTCATGCTCAATAGCAAGAAAGTCCCTAGAAACCTATGGGCCGAGGCGGTCAATACCGCTTGTTATATGTCAAATCGTGTTTTCAAAAGGCCCGGCACAAAACAAATGTCCTATGAGCTTTGGAAAGGCAAGAAGCCTAATGTGAGTTACTTCCACACTTTTGGGAGTAAATGTTATATTTTGAATGATAGAGATCACTTAGGAAAGTTTGATGCAAAAAGTGATGTTGGTCTCTTTCTTGGGTATGCTATTAATAGTCGTGCATATAGAGTCTTTAACTTGACTACTAAGACTATCATGGAGTCTATCAATGTGAAGATAGATGATCTTAGTATGCTTAATTTGTGTGATGATAATGGTGTCAATGAACCTAAAGAAAACATGTTGAATGACACTAATACACCTATTGATGTGGCTAGTAGTGTTTCTAGTCAAGATGATGAAATTGATAGTCATATTGAAGTTGTAAGTCAAGGGTTGGAAAATGCTTTAAATGATAATCAACAAAATGACCAAGTTGTTGAACATTCTCACCCAAGACTTAGAAACTTACACTATCAAGGAGACATCATAAGTGATTTAAATGAAGGGGTTAGAACAAGAAATCAAATTGCTAACCAAATATCCTATGCTTGCTACACTTCTCAAATTGAACCCAAAAACATTAATGAAGCAATTGTTGATGAATATTAGGTTGGGGCTATGCAAGATGAACTTAATCAATTTGAGAGGAATGAAGTGTGGTCCTTAGTTCCTAGACCTAAAGATATAAATGTAATTGGCACTAAATGGGTGTTTAGGAATAAGACCGATGAAAGTGGCAAGATTGTGAGAAATAAAGCTAGACTAGTGGCTCAAGGTTACACTCAAGTGGAGGGTGTTGACTTTGATGAGACGTTTGCCCCGGTTGCTCGTCTCGAGTCCATTAGACTTTTGTTGTCCATTGCATGCATTAAAAAGTTCAAATTATTTCAAATGGATGTCAAAAGTGCTTTCCTCAATGGATATCTTCAAGAAGAAGTGTATGTTGAACAACCTAAGGGTTTTGTAGACCCACACTCTCCTAATCATGTGTTTAAATTGAAAAAGGCTCTTTATGGCCTTAAACAAGCTCCAAGAGCTTGGTATGATAGGTTGACTCAATATCTTATTGACAACCAATATAGGAGAGGTGGCATTGATAGAACTTTGTTTATCAAACATCATGATCATCATATTTTTGTTGCACAAATATATGTTGATGACATTGTTTTTGGGTCTACTAATAAAACCAAGGTTGATGAATTTGTTAGTGTTATGTCAAGTGAATTTGAAATGAGTATGGTGGGTGAGTTGAATTATTTTCTAGGAATGCAAGTGAAGCAAACTAGCATGGGCATAATGTTGAATCAATCTAAATATGCTAAAAATCTAGTTAAGAGATTTGGCCTAGAAAATGGAAAAGATTTCGAAACTCCCATGAGCACCACTTTAAAACTTGACAAAGATGAAAAAGGGAAAAGTGTTGACCAAAGCCTTTATAGAAGTATGATAGGTAGTCTACTTTACCTAATGGCTAGTAGACCCGATATTTGCTTTAGTGTTGGCTTGTGTGCTAGATTCCAAGCAAATCCTAAGGAATCTCACTTAAAAGCCGTCAAGAGGATCATTAGGTACATCAAAGGAACTCATAGTCTTGGTCTATTCTATTCATTTGATACCAATGATATCCTTGTAGGCTATTGTGATGCGGATTGGGCGGGAAACATAGATGACCGAAAAAGCACATCGGGCGGTTGCTTTTATGTTGGTAATAACTTGGTTTCTTGGTCAAGTAAGAAACAAAATTCAGTTTCCCTTTCCTCTTCCGAAGCCGAATACATTGCGGCCGGAAGTGCTTGCACACAATTACTTTGGATGAAACAAATCCTTAAGGATTATGAGATAGAACAAGGAAAAATGACACTTTATTGTGATAATTTAAGTGCCATTAACATCTCTAAAAATCCGGTTCAACACTCCCGCACTAAACACATAGACATTAGGCATCATTTTATTAGAGATCTAGTTGAACATTCTATTGTTACTCTAGAGCATTTGCCTACTAAAAATCAACTTGCGGACTTGTTTACTAAGCCCTTAGACAAAGAGAGGTTTAAAACTCTTAGAATGTCCATTGGCATGATTTGTGTTGATTGATGTCTTTGTGTGATTGTGAGTGGCTTGATGAGCAATACTTTAATTGTATATCATTGTCTTTAAGAGCTACTCACTTGAGAAGTAATGATCTTTAACAAGTATTTTTTATTGTTTTTAGATCATGCACTTGAGCTTGAAAATCTTATTTTTGAAAAGTGCACTAATGCTTCTCTTGTATGTTTTAGTTTTTGAGTATATGTGGTTGAATATGTGTAGATAATGGATGCATCTAGAAGTTTATTGTTAAGTACATGATAGATGACCTATGGTATGTATCCATTTTGCTTCTGCACTACATAGTAATCAACGAGCACCCTCATGGAAAGGGCTACACACCATGGTTGTGAAGCCACCCAATGTAGGAAAGGGCTACGCCATTGTGATGAGTGAAAGCCGCCATGAGGAGTATATGTTTTTGTTAGTAAAATCAAAGAAGTGTTGAAATGAATCATTTAAAAAAAAAAAAAAATCTTTGATTCTAAGCCTAAAAGAAATGAAAAATTAAAAGGCTTATTGGTGTATAGTTGAGAATTGTGAAAAGCTCGGGTTGACAAATAGAAACGGGAAAACGAGCCACATGCACACACACGCTCATATGTTGATATCTATTCATTTTAAAAGCAAAAACCAGATGAATATCGGTTTGACCTATTTTTGGAAAGGCTTTAGATGGATAGGTGTGGATAGAGTTTGCATGTTGATATCACAATTACTCCTACTATATATTTGAGAAGCATTCACACACACACACTTTGCTTATGTGCTTGATTCATTAGCAATGTGAGAATATTTTTGAGAGATTAATGAAAATCTATGATTCTCTCTTGGACTTTGACAAGTTATGAAATATTTTCTCTTATTGCTTGATTGTGTGATTGTGTGAAGTCCCTTGTGAACAAATCTACTTGTTGATAATATGTGGAGCATATGTTAAGGGGGAGCTTTAGTTTATTCAACTTTCGCTTTCTATACGATTTGTTTGCTTAATATCTCGTTCTTTATCTCTTGTGTCCCTTGTCTATTCCTTGACAAAAAGGGGGAGAAAATGTATACCTCACCATGTTTGATATTGGGGAGTTTTTGTATACTTCACACCTTGTGTGGAAATTGTTCCAATTGTGTGAATCTTATTCCTCTTAGTGCTTAATTGTGACTTTATCTTAAGAGGGAGAATTCTTGTCTTAAGGGGGAGAAAGAATTCTTTCTTGACAATGTTAAGGATAGTTGGTTCTTGGAAATTGGGAAACTAAAGGAATGCTTTAATATGAACATATTTTATTCACTTGAGATAATGCATTTGTGTATGAGATAAGGGATATCTTCTATGTTTGTTGTTTGGTTAAATAACTCACCATTCTTCTTTAGAGAAGATCTCTTTTTGGTTGCTATTTTCTCTCATAGGTACTTTGAAGACCGAAAGAGGAATTTTTGAAGACTTGAAGACTTTTTAGTCTAGGAATTTCTTTGTAATGTGAGATTGAGAGTATGCTATCATTTTGAGTTTATTTGAGTGAAACATTGTATGGTGAGGTTGAGTGCTTTTGCCATGGAATAGCCAAAGGGGGAGATTGTAAGGTTTATGATTTGTATTGGCTTAGTTCCATTGCAAAACACTCTATGATTGTATTAGTTGTTGCTTAGGACATTATTTGAAGAAAGGAAGCTTAAAGAGTGAAGAGCAACGTCTAGTGCAAAAGTCGCCTTCAAGAGGTGAAAAACGTCAAAGGTAAATCTTGACTTCCATCCTCTTGCAAGGCGTTAGCGCACACACACACAATTCATACATGTGTGTCCCTGCATCGTGGTTCAAACATTTGGTATAACACATTCACACACTTCATAGCATGCTCATGCATTGATCTTGTATTGACAAACATTGTGAAATTGTATGCTTTGTGACTATCTCTTTGATATGGCATGCTTGTGTGAATATGTGTTTATTTGTTTCCATATTTTGTGTTTAGGACTTGAACATATTCTTATTTAATTCCTTATTGAGTTCCGGTCGTTTCGGTTACTCATTCATAAGGTTTCGAGTCCAAACAAGTTGACTATGCTACTTTTCGTTCTCATTTGTTGTGTTGACTTCATTGTCGGATTCCGAGATGATTTCTCAACCATTTTTCAAAGTTGAGTAGTCGTAGTCGTGCGTGAGGGAGTCACGGTTCGTAATCCGAAAACAGATTCGAAATCGGAGGTCGGATGCTCAAGATATGGGCTGAAAATCCGAAGGAGCGTGCGAGAGGTGTTGGAATCAGGTGTGGCCACATGGCCAGCCCGTGTGGGAGGCCGTGGGCCCCACGTGCCCCCCACAGGGTGGTGACATGGCAGCTCCTGATTCGCTCGTAAAAAACTCTCCTTTCCCTCCTTTTAAGCCAACCTCCTTCCCTCCACACTAGGATGAATTTTGAAGAACACTTGAACATTTTTTGGATCAGAATTCTACAATTTTGTGTTTACTTGTTTTGATCATATCTCTCTCATACGAACTCAAAATCAATCGATTCAAAAACCAAAATTGTTGATCTCAAAGAGAGCTACAAACCCCAAGCATTTCCAGAGGCAGTTGACTTCACCATTTTTCTCAGCTGAAGCTTTTTCAGTACGTGGTCAGTGTTTGAATTTCAACTTCTTCTTTTTCAATTTCATCTTTGATCATCTCTTGATTCTTACTTTTTGATTGATGAAATTTGTTGAGAAGTATGTTAGATCACTTGCTAGGGTTGTTTGATCATTTGTTAATTGAGTTTTAGCTTTGTGATTTGTTTTGAACATATATGTGCTAAACTTGATTTATCATGAAATTGATTCTAGAAAATATATGTGTGATGTGCTTCATGTTATTTTCTATGTTTTATTTCATGATCTAAGAACTAGGTTTTTAGTGTGATAAATTGAATATTCATACCTTTGTTCTTATTGATTTGCATGTCTTGATTTCTAGATAATTTTGTGATTGTGTATTGAAATCATATTCTAGACTATCATTGAACATGTACATTTTGCTTGATTGATCATCTAGCTTAATTTGTTTGTGTTTGCATCACTTGCATCACTTTAGATCATAGCCTTGCATTAGGTTGAAGTCTCTAGCAAAGTTAGTGAAGCTTTGTGAATAGAGCAAGGGAGCCTTGATTAGAGTCGGGAGGACTCGGATAATCAAGCAAGGAAGTCTTGTCTAGGGTCGGGAGGATCCGGATAGGCAAGCAAGAAATCTTCCTAGAGACGTGAGCGTCTTGGATAGGAAGTTGCTTTCTAGAGGTGTAGGACACATCTCGGATAGGAAGTAGGCTTGGTGATTCACTAGCCCGAGGGTAGATTAGGAGTTGATAGCTTGAGCGGATATCATGAGTGATAGCTTGAGTGTGTAAGTCCTTTTTCACATAGTGGATTGCTTCGTCGGTGGTTGTGGTATCAACCCGTGGATGTTTCCTCATTGAGGTTTTACCACGTTAAAATCATTGTGTTCAATTTTGCTTTACTTTCCTTTATCTTCCATATATTACATTGATTGCACATCTTGTAAATTGATTAACTCTTGTCTTAGTGAAATCAATTCATTTGCTAAATCTAATCAAGTGTGCATTTGCCTTGTAATTTTCCGCATTATTTTTAATTGGAAGAATTTGGAGCCTATACCTATTCACCCCCCCCTCTAGGTATATTTCACTACTACATTAAGGGAAATTTCACTTTCTCTTATAGATCCACTTACACACCCTATGGGTTTTACCCCATCCGGTAAGTCTACAAGTTCCCAGACTAAGTTAGAGTACATGGACTCCATCTCGAGATTCATGGCTTTAAGCCATGACTCTTTGTTAGGATCTTCCATTGCATTCTTAAATGTCAATAGATCATCCAAACTATTAGTAGAGACAACATCTTGTCCCTCACCTATACCCAAATAGCGTTCAGGTTGTCTTACAACCCTCCCACTACGTCTAGGTGGTAGTGTATCCTGACTAAGAATCATCTGACTATTAAATGTCAATGGATTAACAATTCTTGTTGACTGAGCACTAGTCGTACCAGACTCCATTTCATTTAATACAATCTTTCTACGAGGTTTATGATCACTAATATAGTTATCCTCAAGAAACATTGCATTTGTCAATACAAATACTTTGTTCTCTTCAAGACTATAGCAGTATCCACCTCTAGTCTCCTTAAAATATCCTACAAACAAGCAGACCACAGACTTGGGGTCTAGCTTTCCACTTCCGTTCTTCAGCACATGTGCTGGACACCCCTATATGCGAAAATGTCACAAACTAGCTTTATGACAATTCCACAACTCTAAGGGAGTCTTAGGAACAGATTTGGATGGGACTACATTCAAAATGTAAGCCGTAGTTTGTAACGTATATCCCCAAAAAGAATTTGGTAATAATGAGAAACTAATCATAGATCTCACCATTTCCATTAGTGTTCCATTTCTCCTCTCCGCGATACCTTTCTATTGTGGTGTACTAGGAGCTGTGAGTTGGGATACTATCCCATACTCGACCATAAAGTTTTCAAACTCTTGGTCAAGTACTCACCTCCACGATCCGATCGTAGAGACTTGATAGTCTTTCCTAACTGGTTCACAACTTAAGCTCGAAATTCTTTGAACTTTTCAAAAGTTTTCGACTTTCGTTGCATTAGCTAGACATATCCATATCTTGAGTAGTCATCTATAAATGTGACATAATACTCATAACCACCCCTTGCTTTAACATTCATCGGTCCACAGACGTTTGAATGTATAAACTCTAGTGGTTCTTTAGCTTGAAGCCCTTTTCCAGTAAAAGGTCTCTTGGTCATTTTACCTTCTAAATAGGATTTGTAGACAAGTAAGGTGCCAACCTTTAACTCACTTAAAAGTCCGCTTTTCAACTAGTCTATTTATCCGATCAAGGTTGATATGGCCAAGTCTTAGATGCCATAGATACGTTTCGTTTTCTGGAGAAATCTTTTGTCTTTTTGTTTTAGGCTTTTCAACTTTAAACAATTCAGCGTTGAGCAGTGTAGTATGTATTAACTGCCTTAAAACATACAAGTTGTTTTCGTTTAATCCTGAACATATATTCAAACCATTCTTTGCAATAATAACAAACTTATTATTAAAAGAAACAAAATATAATTGTTCCAACAACTTTGAAACTGAAATCAAATTTTGAGTAAATGCAAGAATTAAAAATACATTATTCAAAATAATGAAACAACTTCCAAAATGTAGTCTAACTACACCCACTGCTCGGGCTAACACGACATCCCCCGACCCCACACGCATAGATAAGACTCCCTCCTCAAGCTGTGTCCAAGAATCATTCCATTACAAAGAAGAACAAACATGGTTAGTGACCCCCGAATCAACTATCTAGGGTGAAGATTCATCTTCCACTAAACACGACTCAAGAGCAAGTAAATCATATTTACCTTTCGTTTTCTTCTTCTTGGCTACCTCCTTCAGATACTGAGGACAATTCTTCTTCCAGTTTCCAACCTTGTCACAATGGAAACACTTTCCTTTGCCTTGGTCGGTGGAGGTGCCCTTTTTCTTGCCTTGGGTTTTCTTAGGCTTAGGCTTACTCTTAGCCTTCCCAGCGGGCCTCTTCCTCTTCTTATTACCAGAGGAAGATGGTTCGACAACATTTGCCTCACCGGTCTTACTTTTGTTGTCCTTAGTCAAGGACTCAAAAGTAGCAAGCTCATTGAGCAATTGAGTGAGACTGAACCTAAGGTTGTTCATCCTATAGTTACTCTTAAATTGATCAAAACTCTTTGGAAGAGTCGTCAGTATGATGCTCACTTAACTGGGTTCATCAATTGCCCCGCCATTGATCTCTGCCGTGTTGAAATAGGACATCCTATTTAGGACGTGTTCCCGAACATATGCACCCTCTTTCATCCGAGCAAGCATTGCGGAACGAACAGCTTCATGTCGCTTTTGCTCAGAGGGTTGCCCGAACATGGCTTGCAATGACTCCATTATTTCAAATGCAGTACCCATTTCTTCATGCTTAATGACAAGCACGTCTGTCATTCTTGCTAACAGATATATTCAGGCTTTCTTTTCTGATGAGACCCATTTCTCATATGCCTCACGAACAGTTCGTGCGGGATTGGCAGTAGGCGTTGGAGGACATTCCTCTGTATGCACAAACTTTAGGTTCTTGGTGACCAAGATTGAATTTATGTTATGTTTCCATTTAGTGTAGCTATCACCAGTTAATTTGTAATTGGCTATGATTTGTAATAATGCAGTTGACATGGATGAAAAAACATAAATTAAGAATTCGTTCAGTCATACATTCAAAACATGTACAAATATTCGACATAAAATTAAACATGATGCATGAAAATGTTTAATGAACAAGAACAACCCTAAGAAAACAATGTTTCTATGCCACGACAATCCAACATACCACAAGTAAGTGCCGCCTTAGGGTCGGTCAAATTCTTGCATGTTGGATCGAGACCTTCTCAATTAAATGATATGCCAGAATAACTCTTATTCCAATATCATTCAACCATCATTTATTTAGTCAGGTTTTTAATTAACCAATTTAATTAAAACCTTGTGAGTGTAACCCATCATTTCAGATCTCATGAGCTTAACTCGAGAATTGCTGCCTTAGGGTCGGTCAATCCCGAAATCCCCTCAGAAATCCTATCCGTTAGGAAGTCAACCTTGGTATTGATTCTTATGGAAACCCTCCTTAGGGAGGACGAAAGCAAAACCGTCACGAGGCCCCACTCGAATCTCACCGGTGTTGAACTAATGATGGAGACCGCGGGATATAATGTCATATATCCCTCTCCCACTCACTATTTTATAATTAGAGTTTTCTATTAATATTAATGCACCTAAATTAAAGTAGATTAAATGGCTAATTTCAATCTAAGCGTCAAGTGCAATAATCGCAAATTATTAGAATCCTATTCCAATAACTAATAAACTAATTCGATTTTTAATTCTTAAAAATCTAGTTCATTAGTGATAATTCTAATCTATGTAAACTATTTACTAAGACTATAATTATTAAATGTGTTTTTACCAAGTTTTAACTGTTAAAACTATACACATTATTAGGTCCGATTATTATTAGGGGCTTAATTGAATTAATCCTAATATATATAAAGGACCCTACTAATCTAAGTAATTAAACTCTTTAATAAAAAGATTAGTGATTAATGAGAGTTACCAAGTTTTTACTCCTAAAAACTAATCCCATTAATTTATAGCCAATTATGTGAATTACCCATTTTAATCAAATTAAAAAAAATAAATAAACACATAATATTGATGGCTATAATGCATGTATGACATATCAACATATATATATGTGTAGGTACACCTAATCTAAATGATATTGAAACAAAAACTCGGTGTGTACAATATATTAATCTAGATGGGGGATGAATAAATTTTATCAATTATTACCCAGTTTTCGCATTAAGTCAATTTTACGAAAATTCCCCAACTAGACAATATAAACAACAAGTGTAATATGGTGCGGAAATATAAACGACACTTGATTTTTACGTGGAAACCCTCAACAGGGAAAAATCACGGGCTGGTAAGTGCGCCACACTCGAACCTCGAATCCACTAATTATGATAGCGTATACAACCTAATCCCGGTTTGAAGGCCTAATCCCGGCCAATATCCCACTATCACTACCCGCAGGCCTGTAAAAGTGGACCTAGTCCAATTTGCTCATGTGACCACCTAATCCTGGTGTACGACCTAATCCCGGTCTATCACACAAGACTTACTTCTCCGAAGAGATCAACACCCTAAGTGAATATGCAATGATATCCAAATATGCAATATAGAGCAAGGGTACTCTGGATGCTTACCTAGGATTATATGATGACAATAAAATCAATCCTAGATATGAAAATAGTTATATGTCATGGCATACAACTTTAGCTAAGTAAAGGATAACCAATCCTAGATACAAAGCTATCACAAATAATCCACAAACATTCAAAAGATTAACTAGTTGATTAAAAAACAATCTATCAACCTAGTTATCAATAAATCACACAAGAATGTTTATGGCATAGCTTTTAGGCAATAATGACCTAATCAATTAAGCTATCAAAAATAATCTCAATCATATATGAGATTAATTAGCTAGATATAAAATAGGCATGAAAACCTAGCTAACATAAATAACCCAATCAACACATAATCTCAATCATGTATGTAGAAATTACTTAAAGAACATACAAGTGATAAAAGAGATAAATTGATAAGTAAAAACACTAAGATTAGATGAAATTAGTGTTTAACAAATCATACCATGTGTGTTGAAGAAGACCCATGCATTAGCACTAGCACATACTAGATGAACCTAGATGATGCCTAGATGATGATTTGTGCATGTGGGAATGGGTTTAGAGAGATAAAGATGTAATCTTTAAGCTTTTTCTCTCAAGTCTCTCTTTCTCTCTCAAGAATATGGAGCCTCTCTCTCTAAGGTTTGATTTTATGGCTCAGCCCTCAAAATGATGAGAAAGATATGTATTTATAATGCCCAAGTGAACCTATGTCGTTTTGGAAGAAATGGAAAAATTATGGGCCTTTTCGCGGTACATGCGTCAGTGCAGCGGCTCAAGATTCGAGTGCTTCGAAACATGACCAAATGATATCGAAACCTTTTGTATGATATATCATTGGAAAGGTATGGATGTCTACTTTCTACTCGTTTTTACAGAATGAAATTTAGATGTCTATAGAAAGGGTTATAGTCAATTGAGTGACCAAAGGTCAGAAACGGACAACAACAGAGTTGCCCTGTTTTGGTTGTAACTTTGGAGATTTTAAAACCAATCTAAACAGTCATGAAATATTACGAATAATATACCCTTGGAAAGGTATGAGTGTCTAGTTTGTAAATAAATTTTCAAAACTTATTTTGAAGCTTTTTATAAAAAGTTATGGTCACAAGACCATGCAAAGGTTAGTTTTGAAAACACTTGAAACATTGAAATCCAATCTTTTGAAACATTAAAATCCAATATTTTGAAACTAGACACCTTACTCCAATCAACCCAACCAAATTTAACACTTATCCAAGAGAAGAATGAGACCTTCTCAAGTGGTCAATCATCGCGCTGAGACATGCACACCATCGTGCAAGCGTGGACGTTTCCGATCATATTTCAAGAAACGAATTACACCACACTTAAAACTAACAAACATGAAGTGCAAGTGTGAGAAGTGAATGCATCCTAATGCCTAACATGTCATGGCATTGTCATTGAACAAGATGCACTCAATAAAACATGCATGAAGAGATATTCAAGAATATGAATGCACACATATAAAAGCACACAACATACAAGAATAACATTTATACATGAGTTGTGTGTGTGTGCAACTAGATCTCTTCAAAGCATGTAAGCACTAGAAATTTACCTTCGGTGCTTATCAAGATGAGGTCTTGAAAGGGCCTTGAGCTTGAATACCAATACCTAAGCTACCCTTACAATGAACCCCACATGTGGTTTGTCCACGAAACAAGCCAATCAAAATATGTGACCTAACAAATATGTATGTGCATGACAATGCTTTAATCATCTCATAATAAAAGCATACATGAGTTGACCGAATACGATGAGTTTATCTAACTTTAAAAAAATAATAACTATTTACAAAAGTTATCCAAGGCATTCCTTGGTCCTCAAGTAATTCCAATATTCTTCAAGTCTTTGTCTTTTGAATCTTCTGCGTCTTTTAGGTCCAAAAATCAAGTCCAACTTAATTTATTTTTAATGGATCTCATGGATTAAATTCCTTAAAGCCCAAATGTTACTCTAACATTTTTCGGTGGCCTGGGATTTCCCAAATACGGCCCAAACCGTTGACTGCCGCACCATGCGCAACACTTGCGCAGCGTGCATGTGCATGACCATGCTCTGTGCAACACTTGCGCATGGAGTGCATGACACCTGCACAGTTGCATAACAATTTAATGTTGTAACTTTGTATTGCATTGCTTTTGAAACACTTGCATGTTTCACATCTGTTAGCCTTAAAATATATTGTCACGTGCAACAATTGCGGCAACAATAATTAGCATGACAATCATGCGTGTGGAAACAATATTTTGCATGACAATCATGCGTTTGGCAAGTGCACAGACCCGTGCGGCAGCCTGCTGGTGTATGTCTTCCGGATCGTCTTCTTCATCGATTTACATCAATAAAAAATAAAATAATAATACAACCCGGAATTAATATTACAATAAAAAAAAAAAAAAAAATTTACATTCAAAATCCAAAACCCTAAAACCCATGTACCATAAAAATTTACGATCAACCATGTTTAAATTTAAACAATTTAATTATAAACATTCATAAAATCATAAAGACAGTGCCTACACATTCATACAAGCAATCATGAGCAATCGAATTCAATTATACTGTACAAAAAAATGGCTCTGATACCATTTCTAGAAATCCAGGGTTACAGATTGCGCAGCGGAAGGGTTTTAAATTTTTTTATACAATCATCAAGAAAACCTAATTGTACAGTAATAATCGAAAACAACAAAGAAGGTGAAACGATTTCATACCAGCGTTGGAGGCTCATTCTCTTTAATACGATCTGCTTACTGATTTAAACCACAAGATCTTCCTCGCTATGACCCAGGATTGATAACGGCGTGTGGGCACCTCACGGTACTCAGGAACAAGGAGGATGAAGAGAAACACACGAGAAAAACAACTCTTGTTTTTCAATTGGAAGAATTCGGCCACACTATAAAAATAAGAACAAAACCAAAACCATTTTTTTTTCTTTTGTGTGCCGCACCACTCTCTGTGGTATTTTTCTTTTCTTTAACGTGTATATGTGTTGTCTTGTGTGTTAATTTTGTTAATCAGTTTCTTAAACAATATATCATATATATATATACATATATATTAACTGATTACTTTAATTAATTAATCCTTTAAAATATTTAATATCTATAAGGATATATAATTAATAACTTTGAATTTAAACTTTTTAAATTCAAATTTGATATTTAATTTAATAAAAATAAAATAATCAAATTATCTTATCTTCATTCAAACACAAATATCAATCAACATCCTCCAACTAATGATTAATCGCATAATTAAATAATCTTATTATTTAATTAATTTAATCACTAATATTCATTAATTAAATAATCTCATTATTCAATTAATTCCCAAATAAATACGTGTCACTTTCGTAACACAATTAATTGGACAATCCAATTAATCAACCATGACCGTTGTTACCTAAATCGATCGGGCTAGCAAGGGGACCTAATGGACCCACAGTATTTTGAGCTCCAATAATCCTTAGAAATAATTAATTAAACTCTTTAATTAATATTTCATGATTATTAACTCCGGTGTTATTCCACTAAAAATCTGAAGCTGCACTCTCTCAACTGCAGATGTTTTTGCACAAACCAATAACTTTCAGTGTCCATCGATATAGCTATTACATATGGTATAATCCTCCACAAGTAGTTCATAATTAGAGCTGGGTCATAATGTCCGTTATACCCCTCTAATTATATCTTTCCATTTAGTACCATTGATTCTCTAATGAACAATAATTCCTACACTCCTTACGGAATTAGGAGAGCGCTCATATTGTTCAAGCCCTGAATCAACCCTTAAGGGAACTACTATCTACTTCTTGCAAGAAGGAGTAGATTCCACTATTGTGTACAAACCTTCCCAGCCACAAGCTAAACCGTGATTCCAACATACGAAGTTATTGACCAGGAATGCAACTCCGATCTCACCCATGGCATATCAAAAACCACGATCTAACTTGAAGGAGACAATAAGACACTCAGGATTAAGATCACCCATATATAGCCATCATTTGTTGATATATATGAATCTCATCATGTAACAGATCTTGGTGAGAGATTCATATAGATTGTGGCCCAGTCCTATATGATCATATCATACAAGGTGCCTCAATTCTCATATCACCATATGAATGATCCAGAATAAGATCGACGTATATTACAGAATGGACCACAGCTATAGATTAACCACAAATAAAGTACCCATTTTTATTTGCTATCTACGGACTCTTTAGATTGCTCGTTTCAAACTGAATCCATCTGTATATGACATTCATATACTCAGTTTGAAATTACATCCGGCAACCTTGGATGTTAAGTAAACTGTTAGGATTATGCTCAATAGCAAGAGTGTAATAGTGTTTTTGACAATCTATTCATATTAATAATGTGATTTCTGGTTTAACAAATCTTATAGCATTTATAGTTTAATTATTATAATTGTCAAAGTAAATAATCATAAGGTCTAAAGACTATGAGAAAAGAAGAATTGTTCGTACATCTGGATATGTATGAGGTAGACACAATTCTTTAGTTAGTCTTGAATAATGTTCACAACTTAAGTTAAAGGTTGGGCACCTTTATCTTGTTGAAGTTGTAGAATTCTTTTGCTAGCATTTGAGTGGGATCAAATGAGATATGATGAGTCTAAAATCATCGGAGTGTCTTCGAGTAAAAGAATCTAGTGCACTGAGTGCATTGAACTGGATCACAATGAAAAGCTTTATCTAGAACCGTCAATAGATAATAGTCTTTTCATTATTAGGACAATCAAAGAGTCTATCTTAATCCTGAGATAAATGATGGACTTATGGTTGCAAGTGATATCATTTGAGTTATCAATGAGTACGATTATATAGCATAGTCTATCCTCGATAGTTTGGTAATATTCATTTGTTAATCGATAGAGGACTTCATTTATAGATATGGACATCATGGCTCCATTTATTAAATGAGAGTATAATATCATCATATGGATGTTTTGAGGTAATTGGATATTAAATCTCAACGTTGAGTTTTCGATAATGACTATTGAAAACATGGCTTCTGGACAAGTCAAAATATCCAAGTTCAAAACGTGGTCATATGAGTAAATATGGTAACTTGGAGAGTTATAGGCGGTCTATGAACTCTTGGCGATTACTGATATTAATCACGAGGATACACTATCTCCAATATGATTGTCTAGGGTATGAATGAGGAACATCTTCTTATTCTATCTTTATTTAAGAGTTCAATTTTAGCTCTTTAGTGGAATGAGTTAAAATTAATGGATCGGACCTAAGTGAATCATTTGTTGATTGTGATTAGGTTATGTCTATTGAAGCTTAAATTTAGATAGCCCGCCAAGATCCCCAATCCACACGGACTTGCATGGATCACTTGATATATTCTACCAGACCAATTTATGGGTCCATCTAGAATTGTATTTAATATATTAAGAATATAATTTGCACATTATTTATTTAATGGGCTGATCAATTATATTAATATATTAATGAAAGGCATGTGGGCTTGTTTCTTTTAGTAAGAATGGGTCTGGTTCACATGTGGGCTTTTTAATTAAAGTTTAATGGATTAAATAAAATAAGAAAATAATATTAGGCCCATGTATATGGTGTGGGCGGCAAGACTAGAATAATAGTCTAAAATATTATTTTATTTTATTGATTGATTAAATGGAAATTAATTAATTTATTAGTTAATTATTTAATTGAGAATCAAAATCTTTTTCTGACTAGGAAATATGTTTCTTAGTAGCATACTATTATGGTAGTATAATAAATATAAAAGACTTTATTTGGTAAATAGATAAATAAAGGGAATTTATTTATCTAGTCAAATTAGGAAGTTTTTGATATAGTCACAAATACACTAAAGAGTTGGATTAGGGTTTGGAATTCTAAAGAAATCTACCTAGGGTTAGGATTTAAGTCAAAAGACAAATCCTACATGGTAGAGTTTTTTAGCCACAATATATAAATATATATTAAATATATATGGCACTAGGCCGAAAATATAAATGTATATAATGCATGCAGTATTAATTCGGATATATATTGGTTTGGCGTGCAGTACTAGAAGTTTTTTTTGTTGAGAATGCATTTAGAATTAGTTAGTGCAATATACATATTTTATATATGCATGAAATAGTCGTGCAGCAATATAGATATATATATTTATTTTTGTGTAAAGAGAATTGGGTAACCCTAATTGCTAAGTCTTTGGACTTGAGAGTTTTTTCTTTTACTTGAGAAAAATAGAATCCAACTCTTAGACTAGTGTGATAATTTCGGCCAAGAGGTATAGAGAGAAGAGTTTGTTCTTATTTCGATAGTGCACTAGTAACTTTTACATCAAAAGGTTTTGTGCACAATTTCGAATAAGGCTCACGTGAGTTTCGATCATTAGATTGAGAATTCAAAAGTGACCGTAACGTTCTTCGTTATCTCTTAGAAGTTTTTGTGACTAACGAAAAAGAAAAGATTTTGTTATCCATCCTCAGGTACACAATTCAAAGAAAGGGAGACCACGCTCCTAAGTGATTCACGTTCGTGATTGGATTGGAAGATCTTGCGGATTACCATCGATACAATGTCAATCGGATCACGCGACAAAGGTATGATACTTTTGATTATATATGTTTAATTAATTTAAAGGGTTAAGGTTCATAAAAAGAAAAAATTTTAAAACATACTAAATCTGATTTTTAGTCTCGCTTCCGCTGCGTGTACTTCTTTGGTATTTTTCCCTACATAAACATGTTATATATAAATGTATGAGACAATTTGAATGAATAAACTACTTTTTTTTTTTTTTTTTTTTTATGTTCAATTCACATTTACAAATTACAAGTTTTAGGGCAAAAACCCCAACAGAGGATATGTCTAGATAGGTGGAGTCAAATAGAAAGTGACAAAGGAAAAGGGTGGAGAAGATGGGAAGAAAGGAGTGATATAGGGTGGAGTAATCTAGTTGTTTATTGGAGAAGAGAGATGGTGGGATTAGGAATGGTGGAAGAAAGGAGGTTTCTTGATTGTTAAGAGTTGTTCAAAAGGGGAAAATAGTGATGTATTTATAGGGTTTTCAAATTAGGTCACGGACGGTCAATTATCAATACATCCCCTTGACTTGGCAAATTGCCATTTTGACCCCTCAAAGGGGTCCCTTACGTAATTTCCCACCAATCAGATTTGAACATTGTGAGGTTCGCGGTGGTCTTCAAGCGACATATTTGGCAACGCATTTGGCGATGCAATCAGGTCCCAAAAATAACTCCTTATTGCTGTGGCGACATCGAAATGCGAACCGCGACATTGATTGGGACCATTTCACGGTAGGAATAGTGGCGACAAAGGAGGCAACACCGAAGCATGATTGGAAGATCGTGGCATGGAGATTCGGTGGTTTGGAGGACAAAAAAAAGGGTCTATCGTGATCGCGTGATCGCATGATCACCGCCATTCGATTGGACCGAAAATCAGTCCGAGATAGGCTGGGAATGGTAGCTTCCGACAGCTGTTTGCAATTAGGGTTTGGTGGCAGCCATTGATGTGATCAACTCGTTGAGGAAAAAGAAGGTTGAATATGAAGATGGTGCATTTAGCATTGGGTCGGGGTGTATGCAACCTTGGGTCTTTTGTTCTTCATTGGTGGTGCACTTAGCAGTGGGCCGGGGCTCAATAAAAGGCCCAAACACAGCATAAAATGCACCGTATAACTTATCTGACGTGGCACGTTTTGCCTGATTTGCTTAGCAAATTACGAACATCATTCTTCCAAAATTGCAATATCTTCAATCTTCCCTCAATAATTGTAATTTTACCCCTACTTGACCAATATTACTCCAATGCCCTTGAACTTTATAAATACATGAAAACACTTGATTCAAACGATTAAATCATGGGATATTGTCTGAGAATCAAGCGAAAAGAGAAGGAAATGAGGGCTAAAATCATACCAATTTTGGTTCGATCACTATTTTCCTCTAAATCAGTCACTTTGGATTTGAATCTCTCGGGAAGTGACCTCATGATCTTTTGCTTGATCCTCCTATCTGAGTAAGGGTCACCGAGTTGATGACTTTGATTGACTATGTCCATCAACTTCAGTTGGTAGTCATTGAAGCACTCATCCTCCTTCATTCTAATGGTATCAATAAGTTTGGAGGACTTGGAGTTTGGAGTCATTAACCATCTCGGTTCCTTCATGAGCCATCTCTAGGATCTCTCAAGCTTCCTTTGCAATCCTTATGGTTTGAATCAATTTGTATTGATTATCGTCTGTGGCACAAAGGATTGTATGCATGGCTTTGTTGTTCCACTTAGAGGCCTTGAACTCTTGTGAACTCCATTGTGCCTTAGGCCTAGGAACTTCTTCTTCACCTCTCATAGGAGTCATAGTAGGTGGGGTGTAGCCATCTTCTATTGCCATCCATGCACGGTCATGAATTTGGCAAACGTATGCTTCCCTCTTGCCTTTCCATAAGGTGTAGTTCACCCCATTGAGCAAGGGTGGTCTTGCACTAAAGGCTCCCTCACTTCCAACTCCGTTCCCACTTATAGTATTTGGGTATGAATGGTATGAATGCAAACAATCAAGCAAGACAAACAATACACACAAAAAAATGCAAACAAATTTAAGACACTAATGAGAGCATGTGATCTCCTAATTATGTTAAGGAACCCGTTCTGATACCAATTGAAAATATATATACTAAGTGTCTAAATAAACCTAGCGCGGGGGGGGTTGTGGGGGTGTGTGTGAATAGGTTTTAACCAAAATAATTGCCAACTTTTTCGATTAATCAATATTAATTTCAAACACCCTAATCTCTAACACAAATCATCATGTAAAAAAGTGCATAAATAATGGTAATGACATAATGATTTGTTTTACATGAGAAAACCCCAAAAGGGTAAAAAACTCACGGGCGTAGTTGCTAATCGAATCCCAAATCCACTATTTGCAAATACGATTACAATCTAGGTTGACCATGTAAGATCCTTGATTTGTATTGGCTTGATTCCATTGCAAAACTCTCTATATTTGTAATGGTTAATTTCTTAAGTGATTCTTAGTGAAAAGAAGCTTTAAAGAAGAAAGGCAACTTCTCATGCAAATATCGTCTTCAAAAGGAAAAGCGCTTATATGGATGCTAAGGTATCAAGATACTTCTTCCTCTTGCAAGACGTAAGCGCACACACACAGAATTCATTCATGTGTGTCCCTGCATCGTTGTGCAAATATTTGGTATAACACATTCGCACTCATTTAAGTATGCACATGCATTGATCTCATATTGTCGAACATTGTAGAATTGCATGTTTTATGACTATCTATTAGATATGGCATACTTGTGTGACATTGTGTTTATTTATTTGTGTTTCTTGTATTTTGAACTTGAACATGATCTCATATGATTCCTTATTGAGTCCCGGTCATTTCGGTTACTCATTCATTAGGTTTTGAGTCCAAACGATGTAGCTACGCTACTTTGAGTTCTCATTCGTTGAGTTGTCTTCGTCGTTGTTTTCCGAGATGAATTCTCAACCTTTTGACAAAGTTTTGTAGTCATCGTTGTGTGCAGGGACGGACCTTGGGCTGGGCTAGGGTGGGCTCAAGCCCACCCTAGCCTTTTTAAAAAAATTTGAAAGTTAAAAAAATAAAATAAAAAAAATAATATGACTATCAGTGAAAGTGTGAAACAGTGTAGGACTAGGATTTTATAGAATGAACAGCCAACAACTATATGCCTATATATATACCGTGTAACTGTGTAAACTTTTATGTTCGGCAGAATGTGCAAAGTTGACCGTATCACGAAATATGCCTATATATAGTGATACGGTCAACTTTGCACATTCTGCCCAACATACCACTAATACTCCATAACAACCCAGCATCCATCCATTCCATTGGGAGTTTCGACAATTGCACCCAAATAGGCATGCTCTGAATCGTATCCTCACTTGGAACGAAATTAGGTCTCCATCTTTGGGTCACCAAGTATTGGTTAGCAATCACCTAAGGCCTACTAGTAAGCACATAGCCTAGGTCGTCCTTCCTCTGAAATCGCACCACAAAATAGCCTTCCCCCAAATCCGTTAATTGCCAGTGACCAAGAAGGGACCATTTCTGCATTAACTTGTTAGTCATGAAGCTTAGTGTGTGGCCGCCTCATATTCTTCAAGATTAGGGCATTTTCCCATGGTTTATGGAATTGCTCTTTCAGTTTCGGAGATAATTTCATCATTGGACCAGTCGGGCTCTCAGTAATCAAAAGATCTTCAGAATCAATTTTGAGTTTCTCTTTAGTGGTTCCAAATCTAGTCTAGGAACTTCCCATAGATTCTTTCCTTACTTGGTTGGTTTCGATGTCGTTGCGACCAATGACATCATTATTTGCTCCGGCTTTCTTAGCAAAAGAGCAATCGTTGTTTCCCTTATTCACGTCAACATTAATCTCACAAATAGGAGGTTGTTGAGATGTAAACACAAAATTCTCACTCGAAATTTCCATACTCACAATGAACAGAGCAAAAAAGGCAAAACGGCAGCAAGAAAACCGAAAGATTGAGCAAGAAGTCTCGAGGCGGCATAAAGGCAACTACCAGGTTTCATTTTTTTTTTTTTTTTTTTTTTTTGCTTTTTCTTTAATAATTCTTTTCTCTCTTATCTTTCTCTAAATTTTAGTCCAACCTCTTTATCAACATCAATAATTCATCTTCCAATTATGTATATTTTTATAAATATTATAAATTTAAATATTTTGTTTTGTAATTAAATTTTAGGATTAATCTAATTATTGGTTATTCTAATTTTAATTTATAAATTAACATTATTGTTTAATAAATTTCTTTTTGTTTTGGTTGATGTACTTCGTCAGCCACAATTTCAGAATATTTCTTCTCTCCCTGAATTATGTCAATTATTAGTTAAAACAAAAATATCACAACAATTGTTTTTTTGATTGACAGGTAATATTACATATATATCTATATATATATATATATATGTATGTATAATTATGTTGATTGTTAATTGAAACAAAAAAGTCACAACTTTTTTTTTTATTGATAGATTGATTCGTCTAGTTTTGACTCTCCCTGTTTACACAGCAACAACAGAATGAGCTTTTTCAGCAGTAAAGCTTATCAAGACATCACTTCGCAATAAGATGGAAAATGAATTTTTAACAAACTTCATGGTTGTCTACATTGAAAGAGAAATTGCTGGTGCTATTGATCCTGATTTCATAATAGTTTGATCTTTTAAAAACCCGAAGGATACAGCTTAATTAGTATTTGATTGTATTTGCATTTCATGTTTATTTTATAATTTGTTTTGACTTTATTTTTTTAATAATTTTTTTAATGTATTTATTTAGAATATACATTTATAGAGTAATCCCCACTTTGTCTTCTTAACTGGGTGTATCATTATTTTTAATTAATACAATTTTCTCATAATGTTAATGATCGGAAAAAAAAAAAATTATTCCAGCCCACCCTAGTGTTTAATCCTGGTTACGTCTCTGGTTGTACGTGAGGGAGTCACGATTCGTAATCCAAAGATGGATTTGAAATTAGAGTTCGGAGGCCCGAATACGGCCAAAGAACGCTAGAGGAGCGCGAGAGAAGCTAGCTTGGCCAACGGCCAAGGAAAGGAGGCCACGTGTGGAGCACATGTGGCACACGGCTAGAGACCTCCTCTGCCCATGTGTGCCACACGCGCCCCACACGGGATGTGTGACGTGGCACCTCTTGATTGGTCCTAAAATCCCTTTCTTGAATTCTTTTAAATAGTCTCCTTTCCTTCCCATTTAATTCTAAGAAGAAAATTTGAATTTCATAGGGCTGAATTTTTTTTTTCCAACTTTCTAAACTTCCAAACATCATAACTTTCTCATTCGGACTCCGAATTGAGTGATTCAAGTTGGCGAATCTTCGTATTCAAGTCCCCTACCTTCTCCAAAAAGGTTTGCAGCTGTTTGATCACATTTTGAGGTGGTTCTTCACTCAAAACCGAAACTGCACGGGATTCTTAGGTATTGAACTAAACTTTATGATTTCCTTTTTTTTTTGATCTTCGATTACCTAGGGTTTTCTTTTTCTATATGTATGTGTATGTTTTATAAAAGCTATTGAAAGGGATAGCTTCAAATCATAGCTAATCAAGTCTAATTAGAGACAAGTGTGGAAATAGTTTGCATGTTGATATCACAATTACTCATTCTATATATGTAAGAAGCATTCACACACACATATATTTTGCTTATGTGGTTGATTCATTATCAATGTAATAATATTTTTGATAGATTAATGAAAATCTATGATTCTCTCTTGGACTTTGAAAAGTGATGAAATATTTTCTCTAATTGCTTGAATGTGTGATTGTGTGGATCTCGTTGCGAACAATACTCTATCTTGATCTTAGATAAAGCTATCAAGGGGGAGCATAGTATGCTAGACTTTGTTCCCTTTTATGATATGTTCCCATGCTTTTGTTGTTGTTGTTGTCGTCAATATTGCCTTTTATTTGCTGTGCAATACTAGTTTTTCGTCAGAAATACGATTATGCAGCTTCCGTTTAATATAGAAGAAAAATCTATAATTATTTTAAAATTGATGAATTCTACAATGGTAGCTTATATTATTACTAGCTAGCTCCCAGAAACATGATTGCGGATTCTGAATTTGAAAGTTGACCATTATTGTGGTTACTTTTGTTCTAGGAACATTGTATCAACTGTCAACTTGGATTGCAAGTTGGATCTCAAGCAAATTGCTTTGCAAGCTTGTAATGCAGAATATAACCCCAAGGTATGTCAGAAATTTTGTGGTAGGATTCCTATCCAAATGTCAGGCCTGCAGATGCTGTCTCCAAGCATTTATCTTGTGTGTTTTTAGTTCAAAGCTGGTACTTTTGTTTTATTTTATCACTAACGGTTCTTTTAAGTGTATCAACAGCGTTTTGCTGCTGTCATTACGAGGATAAGGGAACCAAAAACTACAACTTTGATTTTTGCCTCTGGAAAAATGGTTAGCTTTATGATATTTCCCTAATTGTTATTATACTATTATTGACTATTTTAAGTTTACTTCGTTTCTGTTAGCTGAACAGCTGTTGTTATAAGCAGTGCATTTGATTTTTCATTTATTCTATTCACATGAAGTAATGGTTTCTGTCCTGAAAATATATTCCAATCTGAAGATTGTTAATCATTTTGAGGATGTGCCCATTGTTTTATTAATCCCTTGAGGCGGTCACCTTGAGGCATGGCTGTTTTCAAATGATCCCAACTTGGGGCAATGAGGTGACCGCCTCAAGGCCAAACTGACTTGAGACGGTGAGGTGTTGCCATATCAATTTGGTTTTGGGTGGGGTGAATTGGTGAGTTTTGGTGCTTTATCAATTTGGTTTTGGGTAGTGAAATGGTGAGTTTTGAATCTAGGCCTTTATTTTTTTTTTTAATTTATCAAAATTCACCGGTTTTTGAGGTTGTCTAAGTCAGAATTAATATTTTAAAACCCTGATTGCCCATTCACACTCATCAAACGACAACATCTCCACTTCCAAAAATATAGAAAAGCACCTCTGTCTAGAAAAAAAAAAAAAAAACCGAACAACACTCAACCCAAATCTCACATTCAAAATTTAATTTTTAATTTTTAATTTTTTTTTTTTTTTGCATTGTTTAATATTTCTAATCGAGGCGGCAGCCTTGCCTCCCTAGTACAAGACGCCTTGAACCGTCTCATGCTTTTTAAAACAATAGATGTGCCATGACACATGTCAATTTGGTGGGTAGTGTTTCAGTGCAAATTGTGGATTATCATTTTGTAGTTGCAATATAATTTCATCTTTGTGTGAAGGTGTTTTTGTATCCTAAGTGATGTAACATATCTGATTCTGCGTTTGGCTTATTGTTTTTTCTTATGTTTCAGGTTTGTACTGGGGCCAAAAGTGAACAGCAGTCAAAACTGGCAGCAAGGAAGGTTCGTATGACTGCTGGAATAGCTTTTAGCTATCAATGTTGTGTTGATGTAATTTTTTGACATTTTATGGGGGAAAAGGACAAATGTATCTTGCTTCATTCTAGAATTACTTTTTCACCATTATTAGTGAGTTAGTAAGAGTTGCTTAGGCTGTTGAATGATAATAATATTGTTTATTTTTAATTCATAATAGACCGAATGATCATTGATACATCATTAATGACAATTTGGCCAAATATAATATCTCATTTAAGGAGACATGATCTTTCTGTATTTCAGTATGCTCGAATTATTCAGAAGCTTGGGTTCCCTGCAAGGTTCAAGGTATTTTTGATCTCTATAAGAACAAGTGCATGCAGATGCGTGGTTATATCCTTTCGGAATCTTATTTATACGTTTTCCCCCTCTTTATTCTTGTGATGTAGGACTTCAAGATTCAGAATATTGTTGGCTCCTGTGATGTTAAATTTCCCATCAGACTTGAAGGGCTTGCATATTCCCATGGTGCCTTTTCAAGTGTAAGTGATTTCTGTTTTGTTAAATCTTAGTCTCTCTAATGCAATTGATCAAGTACAGTCTATCAATTTTGTGTTTAAATTCGAGCGGTTTCTTGAATGTGATTTTTGAAACTTATATGATTTTTGAATGTCGGGCTGAAAGTTAATCATTGTTGTGCACTGCTTACTGTTTATCTTAAGTTTGTGGACTTATACTGTCTTTGCTGATGCACAGTATGAACCAGAACTCTTTCCTGGCCTTATATATCGTATGAAACAGCCAAAAATTGTGCTGCTCATTTTTGTATCTGGAAAATTTGTTATCACAGGAGCTAAGGTGCTTATGACTATCCATATTTATTTCCTCTATCTGATGTGTGGATTTGCTGACTGACAAAGTCAATTGTTTTTTGATTTCTTAGGTCAGAGATGAAACCTACACAGCATTTGAGAACATATACCATGTCCTTACAGAGTTCAGGAAGGTCCAATAGTGGTATGGCATAAGTCCAATCTCTCTCTCTCTCTCTCTCTCTCTCTCTGTGTAAGCATAGAATTTTTGTTGCTTGTGGAAGAATGGAACTTTTGGTTGATGTGTGTATTTTTGGGATAAGATTTACATTATCAGTACTAGAACTGTTGCTATGTCAACATCTCCTCTCAAGTCTATTTGATTTTGTTTTCGGTTGCAGATTCGGTGATGATGATATGCATTTGAATGGGGGCTTCAACTCTGTTGTGGAATGTTGCAAGTATCAAGAAGTCCTCTTGTTTCTGGGCTGGTGTTGAAGGATGTGGGGGATTCAAGTGTGAATATGTGAAGCAATGAGCTTTTAGGCTGTTGTGGACTTGTTAAGGTCTTTTACTTTTTGTCGTTCTGTTCTTCCGATGAGCTTCAAATATCCCGTGTAATTAATCACTTGGTTGAAATGGAAGGACAGAGTGAAGGATATGGTCAATTGCATCATTAAATTTTATGGCAACTAATGTTTTTGACTGATTTAAGTAATAACAGCTTTGTACCAATTTTGCACTAGCTTTGTTGTTGCAAGAAACTGACTTTCTTCTCTTTACAAAAATGAAAAAAAGAAGAAAGAAACAGATTTTCTTTCAATTTTCACATGTTATCAAGTATTATCTAAAGGGTGGGGATGTGTATTAATGTCTAAATTGTGTGCCTGAAGAAAATTTAGTACAAATATAAGTTAAAAATGAAATACAATCTCAAATTGTCATCTTTAATAAAGTATTTGCTTGTGAGTCAACTCTTACAGTAACTTGAGCGTGATTTATTCATCGAAATTTGGAAAGAAAGCTAAGATTGTTTCTAGGTGGATTAGAAAGAATGAAAATGTTTGTCATGTTGCTCAAATAGCCTTGAAGGAAAATTCTTCTAATTTTTGGTATTTAGATAGTGGGTGCTCTAGGCACATGACGGGAAATAAGAGTTTCTTCGAGACTCTTGTTATGGAGGAAGGAGGATATGTCACTTTTGGTGATGGATCCAAAAAGAAAGTTGTAGGGAAAGGAACCATTTCCATTCCCGGTTTACCTTCCTTATCCGATACTTTATTTTTTGATGGCTTAAAAGCCAATTTAATAAGCATTTCATATCTAAGTGATGAAGGATATTCCGTCTTTTTTAGAAAAGATGATTGCTCTATCCTAAAGCCCGATGGACAAACCTTGTTGAAAGGTATGAGATCTAGCGACAATTGTTATAGAGTTTCCAGGAACGCCTCTTATGAATTTTTAAGAAGCTCTCTAATAAATATCTTAGAATGTGGGAAGTTATTTATTATGAATTTATTGAAGATCTGATCGATGTCTCTAAATTTGTCCTTATTCTATATGCTATACAATCTATAATTATGCAAGATTTATTATATTTGTGGTGCAAGATATGTATATGTTCATTTATTTTCTTGTATGTATAGGTTCTAAACAGTCCCTGTCTTGATCATTTTTTTCACTCTTTGCTTCAGTGTCAACACAAGAGGTTCATTCTTATGCTGCAAAGAGGCATCGAACAGACTAAAACGTGGTGGTGGAGGCCGGATTATAATGCTATCAGCATCATTGGTGGGTTCGTTGATACCGGGATATGGTGCATACACAGCATCCAAGGCTGCGGTAGAGACATTGGTGAAGATATTAGCAAAGGAGCTGAAGGGAACTGGAATAACAGCAAATTGCGTGGCACCAGGGCCAATCGCAACAGAGATATTCTTTGATGGGAAGACAGAAGAGATGGTGAAGAAGGCAATTGAACAATGCCCGCATGGTCGGCTTGGAGAGACCAAGGATGTGGCACCAGTTGTTGGGTTCCTGGCTACTGATGCCAGTGAATGGATTAATGGGCAGGTGATTCGTGTTAATGGTGGTTATGTCTAGTAGGAGGCTTGTTTATTCGTGTTAATGTACAGTATGTGCCCATGATAGTCTGTCTTGTTAAAGATGAATAAGGGATATAATGATAGTTTGTCTTATTGAAGCTTTTCTGATGATCCTAAAAGTGATCGAAATGCGACTATCATCCTTTTATGTTGAAAATAAATTGAATTATGAATTAAGATATTAACTAAAATACTTGAATTTCACAAATATGTATGACTTACGGATAATTAAGCAAGAAAATCACTCACATGTAAGTGAAATATTCATATTGTTATGATATAACACACGTAGTGAGTCATCTCGAACCTAGACATTGTCAAATTGAATCGATCCCCTTTATCACCAAGTTATATTAGACGGTAAATATTCCTAATGTTTACTCATCCTAGTCCAGCTGCAGCTCTCAATGCATGTAGGACACAGATGATAGCAATTATATATGATTTTATGGTCTGTGAGAGAGATTATCATGAATAATAATAAGGGAAATAATGTAGATAGGAGAAAAAAATGTGCTCATGGATATGATTCTGTCCACCTATATATGAATTTGTAGGGCAGTACCCATGTAAATGTAAGTACGAGTGTATGACTATTAACTAGGTCGTTATTCACGAGGTATTATCCACTTTGGCCCATTAGATCTCATGGTTTTATCTTTATATAAAAGGGCTCTTGTGCTAACCAGTCTTGACTTCAACTGATATAGGAAAATATCCTTAAACGATAAATCTAAACTGGAAATGATTGATAATGAAATGGGATATTCATCAGATCTTTTGAACCTATTTTACGTTTTACAAATCAAAGAAGGCACTAGTATTATATGAGAAAAAACAGTTTGTATCCAAAACATGATATCAATTTTTCAAAAATCAAACACCGGCTAGTTTAAAATTAAGAGGTAGAAATACTACTCATGATTATCACCTTTTATTTCTCTAAAAGATTGATGTCTATCGCATATATTTTCATTAATATTTCTGTTTTCAACACATTTTCTTCAAAAGCACAATATTCTTAGCTAGATGGGGCGGAGCCACAAAATTTTATTTGGAGCCAGTATACCCCAAAATTTTATTTGGAGCGAATATAGTAAAATATAATATTTTTGGGGACTAAAGTAAAATTGTACAAATTTTAAATTAAATGTTTAACTTTTTTAAAGAAAATTTTAATATCTTTTTAGTATATTTGTTTTCTTTTAATTTTACAACTTTATAAGACAATACCCAAATAGGATAGGGACCTGACATTCTAATAAGGCAAAGAATGTCACATTAATTTGAAGGAATGTGTGATATATATATATATATATATATATATATATATATATATACACACTATGCACAAAAACTGATCGGTCTCAAGGTTAAAAAGAAAAATGTTGCAGCATTTATATTAACATATTAATGAGATTGTTTTAAGGAATGAAGCTGAAGATACTCACCAGGAAACAGAATCAACAGAAATATTGGATTGACAAATTCTATTTATATGCCTTATCACAAACACACACACACACATAATAATTGACTGCAGTAAGCTTGAACCATAATCCGGTAATATTAGAAGGAGAATGCTTGGGTACTGACCCCATCAATGAGGTTTTGACACGTGGCCCAGTTTGGAAGAATGCAAGGAGATAAATGTAAAAAGTAAAAGAAAAAATGCCACGTGCTAACACTCTATTGGTGGGTCAGTATCGACCAGTCAGTACCCAATTAAGCATTATCCATATTTGAATGGTATTTAGTCATTTTAATAGGGTGTATCGACAAGATGAGGTTAATTCAGCGATCCATGAGATTGTGAGTTCGAGTTATACCCCATCCTCTAATCCCAAAATATTGTAATATACCGTTCACAAAAAAAAAAAAAAAAAAAATGGTGGATCAGTTGCATGTTACTTTTTCCCCGGTGAGCAAAAATATAAATGAAATGTGCATGAAATTAAAGAGCTTACAATTGAGATTAATATATGACAAATAAAACAATAATGTAAGTTGTTCCAGCATTCAATGGTTACAATTGAGATTAAAGAGCTTACAATTGAGATTAATACATGGCTCAGTTTTATTATCTCAATGGTTTGCAGCAAATCAACTCTCCAACATTTTACAAGATCCATAGTTTACAGCTTAACAAATTTATAAAGATGAATGAATATGTTACTAAGAAATCAAAATTATAACAACCTATTTCATAAATGGGAATTTGATATGAGATTATTTTGCCATCAATATTTTATAACCTAATCCATCTTCTCCTATGCTTTTTCAATTTTTGGTTACATAAATTCCATAGATAACTATGTAACCCATATCCTCTTGAGGATATGCTATCAGCTTGCATTGAATTTCAAAAGAGAGTAACTCCTTCCTCATAAAGTTAATGCAATGATCAAGTCATAAGCATATATCCATATGGTTATTTGGTTTCCTCCAACATTTCAAGTTATCAAAACAAAAAAAAAACAAAAAAAAAAAAAAAAATATTAGACAATACTCATATCCCATTCTTTTTTTTTTCTTCTTTGCCGATCGACATCAATAACTAAATGATATTACTTGAGAAATTTCTAAGATAAAAAGATGTATTATTTTTATTTTTTATTTTTTTTGGAAAAAAAAATCATATATATATATATATATATATATTTATTAATTTTTAGTTGATCATCTCTAAAATAGGTTCTCAAATAAATAAATAAATAATCTAAAATCCATAACAGCTTTAATTCTATTTTTTTTCTTATAAGATTTTAAAATGAAACAACCTATTATATATCTTTAATTTTCTCAGTTTTTATTTAAAAATTTGTTTCTCAGTTTTCTTCTTTCTAGTTGTTTAGGATCATGAATAAATTCACAATCACTATTCAAATTTCAGCATTTGGTGCATGAATCATGATCATACATAGCGTACACATTATGGATAACAATAAAGGGTTTAGTTACTATATATGAACCGTATAGTTAATGTGTAGTTATATGGGAGAGAGTTAGTTACCTTTTTTTTTTTTTTTTTTTTTTTTAAATTTTAAAATCTTTAATTTTTATGAACCATTGGATTTAAATCCAAAGACCTGAAATTAACTCAACAACTATACATGTCCTGTATAGTAGCTGAACCCAACAATAAAATGCTAAATGTATTTTTTAATAATAAAAAAAAATACTAATAAAGCCATTCACCCATTCACAACAAGTGGTACTACAGCTCCTCTTCCACATTAGTACTAAGAAATTTATGTCAAACCATACACATTATACAAGAATGTATGGTGAAATATTATATTTATCGATTGTGAGATTAGATATATTATGTATTCTTGTCGCATATATAGTGCTAGGTCATGGCATATCATTGACATGTTCATGTCAAATTTCTATATACATAAAATTTTCTAAACTTGGTTTTCTTTGACCTCAAATATTAACTTGTGATAAAATACAGCGGCAATGATGTATGTATGAGAGACCAACCATTGGATTAATAATCTTAAAAGATATATTTTGCAGAGCATGAAAAAAGCTAAGATATAGTATATATTTTTATTTATTATATCATGTGGTATAAAATTATATTTAATTGATTATTTATATGCTTTAATTTATAACTGGCTTTCAAATTAGTGCATTTTTTTCTTTAAAAAAAAAAAAAAAACCCTCAGAATTTTTATTTTTCTAATAGACGAAAATGCCCTCAAATTTATTCTCCACACCTTCACAAAATATAAAGAGTGAGAAACACAAAACTTAGGAGAAACCAAAAATTAACTTAGACTTACAACTTTTGACATTTTTTTGCTTAAAATCACGATTTTTCATTACATTTCCTTCGATTTTATTTAAATATAGTATAAATCTCTTATACAAACAAAACAAATAAAACTCACTTGCTTTCACCTCGCTTTGGGTTTTTAGAAAAAAAAAAATTCCAAATAGAATTTCCATTTTGATTTCAAATTTTGAAATTTCTAATATTCAAATTCGAAATTCAATCGATTGTGTAACAATATGTGTTTAACATGTTGGATCCAAGAGTTTCGACGATTAAATTGTTTGATTTAGGCTATTTCATGTTTATAGCAATATTAATCATTTCTTAATTTTAGTGTTTAATTCATCTTTATTTCCAGTAATATTCCTTCTTTAATAGCTTGCAATCTTTAGTTTGTTTTCGATATCTAATAATTCTATTCTTTTAACACTTTTAATGGATAAACAATATCAGATTCACACACATATTATATGGTTGGAATTGTCTCCTCGATGAGGAGAACAAAAATCTACCATTGATTTTTTTCTTTTTCAAAAATCCCAAAGTGTGGGGATCCATCTCTCAAAAGTGGGACCAGCCCTCTCTGCGGATGTGAGAGTTGTAGTCCATATGTAACCTTTCCCCAATAGTGGTAGTAGTATTTCGAACCGTGCTTATAGAGTCTAATATCGCTAGGTCCAGGTAGTAGTTGTAATTCAAAAAAGGAGTGCTAGATACACTCTCTCAATTCACTCTCCCAACACACTCTCTATTCATACGATGACACATGAACATTATTAACTTATTCACATTAAATTTGTAGCCTTTTATAACGACCTCATTTTTCATTTTATTTACAATACAAACCAATAACTTATTTCCTAAATTGCCCTTCTTCTTTTAATATTGTCATTTAATATCAGTTTATATATATATATATATATATATATCAGGTGTGTGTTTTTTTTCAAGACTCTACAACTTCTTTTATTTCTTGAGTGTACGGTCCCAAAATGAATTGCTCGGATATTTCTTTTTACCAAATTTTCATTACCAAACACTAGCTAATTTGATGGTTGTTGTATAGAATAAATAAATAGTAAAATAAATTAGAGTTAAATAGTTTTAAAATACATTATAAAAAATTCATATAAACTGAATTTCATTATTTTAATTTTTAATATCTGAGGAGAGGAACATGAAACTCACTTACCCTTATTGGGTCTGCCCTAATTGTATATGCCTTTTGTTATATGGGTTTTTCGTTAGCATGACACGTCAATGAAGATAGCCGGTAATGCGAAAATATAGTGAGTCCACGTCACCAAAAGTCAAAGAGGAGACACGTCAACAAATGGTCAATAAGAACACGTACCAGTATCACATGAGAGACCGTCTGCAAATTAGGATCTACTCAGCAAGATCTACTCGGCCAAAACAGGAAATATGACCATATCAAGATAGGCCATATTGAGCAAAGATCTACTCAGATACGGAATCTAAGAATCACACTCCAATAAAGAAATATACCTATTTCCTCTCCAGTACTGGAGAAGTCTAATTAGGAAAGAACTCAAAGCTTCCAGAAGGATAAACACCAAACGAGAAACGAGTCTTAATCAGTCTAATCTATTAGAATCCTACAAAGACTCTAATTAATGAATCCACTGCTTATACGACAGGACCTAGGGCAACCTTAGATCGAACCATATAAATATATCCATGTATTCATTATAACAGGGCATGATCATCATGAGCAATTTACACTGACATGAGAAAAGAGATACGATACATAAGAGAGAAAGCGAGTATTGAGTGTGTAATCCTTATATTCATAGTGGATCACTTCTCGCCGTCACCAGCACCGTGGATGTTTCTCCGCCTTGGGGTTTTACCCCGTAAAACATGTGTTATGCTTGTTCATACGTTATTTTCTACTTTTATTACGTTTATCTTGCAGGTTTCATTAACCTAAATCGTTGACCGGTTAACTATTAAGAAATCACCATCAACACCTTTCAAGATTTAGCTAATGAAAGGAATTTTTTTTTTCTCTATATGATTAAACAAAAAAAAAAAAAAATGAATTTAGTTAGATTGTCCGAAAAATTAAGTCAAATTAAAGCAAATCAATTTTAAATTAAGAGATAAAAAAAATATGTAAGTATCTGTTTAATGGCATATTTTTTCTTTTTAATTTAGATATAAACATTAAGTTTTACTTATCTTGTCTTATGAGTTTTTTATAATATATTTTAAAACTATTTAGCTTTAATTTGTATTACTATTTATTTATTTTATACAATAGTCATCAAGTTAGCCAGTGATGTAAAAAGAAATGTTTGAGTAAATTTGGTAAAAAAGAAATAGATATATGAGCAATACATATATTTAAAATAAAATAAAATAAAAAAAATAAAAATTGATATTAAATGACAATATGTTAAAGTTAAAGAAGAAGGACAATTTAAGAAATAAGTTGTTGGTTTGCATCGTAAATAAAATGAAAAAGGAGGCTATTTATAAAGGCTACAAAATTTAATGTGAAAAAATTAATTATGTCCACATATCAGCACATGAATAGAGAGTGGATTGGGAGAGTGTATCTAACACTCCTCTTAAAAAAAAAAAAATAAAAAAAAAAAAAGAATAATGCTTGGGTACTGACACCAGTCAGTATCCAAAATACTGACCCTATCAATAGGAGTGTAGCACGTGGTACAATTTGTGAAATAAATGTAAAAAGTAAAAGAAAAAAAGGTCACATGCTATACTCTCATTGGTGGGGTCAGTATTTTGGGTATTAACCGATCAATACCCAAGCATTATTAAAAAAAAAAGTTGATTGTTAACAAATGGGGTGAGTAATAAAATATAAAAAAATTTGTGGTATTTATTAAATTTTATAGAATATTTTCATTGGCTTTTTTTTTTTTTGAAATACTACAAAAATTTAAGGTTTGGAATAGGAAATTTGAACCTATAATCTCGTGTCGTAGATGTGAATATATAGACGGGACCAATCTCATCTTGTAACTATTCAGTATTCACCGACCCAACTCATTTTTTTAGTCGATGGGCTGCGACAAGCGTCAACCCAGGAGTTGAGTCACTCCCACTCAAAGACCGAGTCGCTATAGTCACTGGGTCGTCTCGTGGAATCGGCCGAGCCATAGCGATTCACCTTTCCCAACTCGGAGCCAAACCTGTCATCAACTACACCTCCAACTCGGCTCAAGCCGATATCGTAGCCGCCGAGATCAACTCCTCTGCTTCTCCTGACACCACCCTACGAGCCGTCACTGTCCAAGCCGATGTTTCCGACCCAGCCCAGGTCAAGTCTCTGTTTGACTCGGCTGAGCGGGCCTTTGACTCTCCGATTCATGTCCTGGTTAACTCAGCTGGGGTGCTTGATCCCAAATACCCTTCAATTCCCAACACTTCTTTGGAGGAATTTGATCGCATTTTCAGGTAATGATCATAATTCGCTCTAATTAGTTTTCTGCTTTTGTGTTTTTAATTAATTTTGTATCAAAATATGAAATTTATGTGTACATCTCTGTTGTTTGGTTGAAAAAAGAAGGTCAAAAATGATTTTGTAGAAATGTTTGATTTGAATAAACAAATGTGATTATGCAAATTTCAAATGGGTGTGTGTTGTGTTCTTTTGTAACCTAATATGTGGATATGAGTAACTATGGCTGGTTACTGCCATTGAAGAAGCATGAGTTTGATTCAATCTAGTGAGTGACGGTTTTGTAAATAAATGACTACGTGAGCGAGTGTAGACATGTTTGATTTGAATAAACAAGTATGATTACGCAAATTTCAGAGGGGTGCCTCATGTCTGTTGTAAACAAGTATGGCTGGTTAGTGTCTGTTGTGTTGTGGGGTAGGTCAGTGTCATTCATTAGAAAATGTAAAATGTGCGTGGGAGTAGTGCTAAATAACATCATTAGAATTCATCACTTGCGATTTTATTGAATTTTATGTGATAAATTGGAAGAAACACGGGTGCTATTCAATCAAGTGAGTGACAGTTTTATAAATAAATGGATACACGGTAATACTTGAGCGAGTGGATCACTTGCGATTATATTTGGCTCTTTTTTTCATGTGTATGGAAATGCTTTTAGCATTTCATTATCCTATTATCTTCTCATATTGGAAGGAAATATGGTGGATCTTCTTATGAAGATTGAAGGTAGAAGGAAGTTAAGCAACCTTGCTTCACCAATTAGTTTCTTTAGCTGTGTTTGCAAGGGCCTAAGAACCCAAAAATGTTTTAGAAAGAATATACATTTTATGAAAACTTTTCAATTATATTCATGATAATTTGGTTACTCTTATATATGATCCATCACAAGTGCTTTCTGATGCATTACTTGAGTGTTTTTGTGATGCATTTACTTGAACTAGTAACCCAAGCTTTTGGCATCTTAGTATATGCAAGATTAGAGGATTTACAATGTGAAAAAGCAATCTAGAAAACTTTGGTTGTGTTGAATTTGTCAATAAATGTTTTCTTTTCAGTTTAGGTTCTGAAAGACGTGGAAAACTAATTGTCTGAGAAAATGAGAAAATGAGAGGAAACAATGAACTAGAAGGGTGTTTTTATTTATGTCAAGGTGTTCCTATTGAAATCATGTTAATATTGATAGTCTTTCAAGCCAAGGCTGGTAATTACTCAAAAGTTAATAATTTAACATTTGAGTGACATATAATTTGACTGAATTGGTTTGGCATATGTTCTCTAATATTGTGTTGAGGGCATAATGGTTGTGAGTTGCTTCCATAATTGTCTAAATATTAAAAAATTTAGGGAATCTTTGTGCGTTTTGATTAAAATATAGATGAACCAGATTGTTTTTTTTTTTTTTTTCCTTTTCTTTTTGAATGATCTCTCCTAGGAAGGATTTTGACTAATTATAAGAGATTCCAAGAATGTCTGTCATGAATTTTAAAGAAGCTCTCTACTAAATATCTTAGAATGTGAGAAGTTATTTATTATGAAATTCTTGATCTTCACATTATATTTATGTTTAGCAGAAAACTAGGATCTGATTGATGTCTCTAAATTTGTCGATACAATCTATAATTATGCAAGATTCATTATATCTGTCGTAAGCTATTCTTGTATGTATAGGTTCTAAAGAGTTCCTGTCTTGTTCATTTTATTCACTCTTTTGCTTCAGTGTCAACACACGAGGTGCATTCTTATGCTGCAAAGAGGCATCGAACAGGCTAAAACGTGGTGGTGGAGGCCGGATTATAATGTTATCATCATCATTGGTGGGTTCATTGAGGCCGGGACGTGGTGCATACACAGCATCCAAGGCTGCGGTAGAGACATTGGTGAAGATATTAGCAAAGGAGCTGAAGGGAACTGGAATAACAGCAATTGTGTGGCACCGGGGCCAATCGCAACAGAGATGTTCTTCGATGGGAAGACAGAAGAGATGGTGAAGAAGGTGATTGAAGAATGCCCGCATGGTCGGTTTGGAGAGACAAAGGGTCTGGCACCAGTTGTTGGGTTCCTGGCTACTGATGCCGGTGAATGGATTAATGGGCAGGTGATTCGTGTTAATGGTGGTTATGTCTAGGAGGATGAATGTGTAACTCCTAACTTCTTTTAAGTTTCATTGAATGGATTACTTATTTTAATTTTTGTGCAAAAATTGTCAAACAAAAACCGAAAAACCAGTGCTCAGCAGAATTTTAATAGATAGAATTTACACATAGTAAGAGAATTCAAAGGACGAAAAAACCAAAAGAGAACAAAATTAAATCTTTATGCCTTCTTCAGCCCTGCATCATCACCCACAACACTTAAGCAACAAAGAAGATTGCAACCCATTTCATGACACAATTCTTCTTCTTCTTCTTCTTCTTCTTCTTCAATGGAGGTTTCTGGGCAATCTCCTCCTCCCTATCTTCTTCTTCGGTGTGTTGAGAGAAAAAGTATCTTCAAAGAATTGTTGCATCTGGGTTTTTTTGAGATTTTGAAACAGAGCTCGATAGACTTCTGAAAAGCTTCTACATTTTCTCTCATTCTGATCCCTCAACTCAACTGGAATATCAGATGGTGGGTCCAACTCCAAACCCTTTTCATGATCAGGATTCATCTTCGTCTTCTTCTCCAAATTATAAGTCTTCCTCAGCTTCTTCAATGGAGGTTTCCGGGCAATCTCCTCCTCCCCTTCTTCTTCTTCTTCGGTGTGTTGAGAGAAAAAGTGTCTCTTCAAAGAATTGTTGCATCTAGGGTTTTTTTGGATTTTGAAACAGAGCTTGATTGACTTCTTAAAAGCTTCGTTTTCTTCTCTAACAACCAACAGAGTTCGACTTGGAAGATCAGACGGTGGGTCCAACAGAGTCGACTTCGAAGTTCGACTTTTCTCATTCTGATTCCTCAACTCCTCATCACTGGCTTGTTTGGCGGCTTCCAGAAGCAGATCGAAACAAGTGCTCATCATCTTCTTCAATAAAACCCCACTCAAGAAAACAAAAGCAGAGAAAAATAACAACAACTGATCAAGAAAACAGGGAAAAAACAAGGCAGACAAAATGTGAGAGACTGTGAACTGAGAACTAGTGTGTTTGCGATTCAAGAAAAACCTTAAGGGAAATCTGTTTCGCGGAGGCGCACATCAATGGTAATATTTTCTGCTTCAAGTTCAAGCGGCAAATGAGACTATTCAATTACTGTCTTGCCCCTAACGGTCATATCTGTTAGGCTGAATTGTAGATTGTGGTAATTTGGGCCTCAATTATCCCAAATTTTATTATTAAGAAAAATCCCAGTAAATATATTATTTTTTAAATTTTAATTGATGTCTTCTTTATGAGCTTGTGTTCCACCTGGAACAAAGAAAAAAAATTACTTAAAATTTTCATTAAAGGTTTATTTTAAAAGGTTGAATAATGCTTAGGTACTGACCGGTCAGTACCCAAAATACTATCCCACCAATGAGAGTGTAATATGTAATCTTTTTTATATTACTTTTTACATTTATCTTATAAATTGGGCCACGTGCTAAACTTCTATTGATGTGGTCAGTATTTTGGGTATTGACCAGTCAGTACCCGAGCATTATTCTAAAAAGTTTGTGAGAAATATTAATAAAGATTACTTTCTTAATTTTGGTAATATATTTTCCATTGATATGATTTTAAAATTTACCATTAATTCCATAAAAAAACAGATTACCATTGATTTGGTAATACAATTAATATTTTAATTTGCTTTGTAAAATATTTATTTATTGCCATTTATAAGAATAATTAAAATTCAAAAACTTTTATTCTTAGAAATAATTATATTGTATTTAATGCATAGTTAATACATTCTAAACAATCTAAAAGAAAAAAAAAAAAAGGGGGTATTATCACCAAAGTCCCTACTTTTTCATGAATTGTTACCTTTTTAAACGTCTTTACCATATTCATCATTTTAATCCCTCCATTTTCCAAAACACATCACTTTAGTCCATTTGACCAAAGTTTGACAGTCAACTTTAACAGAGTGGGTTAAAGTACACTTTCGCCCTTGCTATTATATAATGTAAATGAAATGACAATTTTAACCTTAAATTAAAATGAAAAAAAAAATATTAATAATTAAATCGTTAAATAAATAAATAATAATAATAATAATAATAATAATAACAACAACAACAAAGTAATAAACCTAGATTTTCTGACATTCGCCTGTTCCTCTTCTTCTTCCTCACGCCATTTTCATCTCCTCAAATCCCTTTAATTTTTTTTCTTTCAATCTTTTGAAGATTAAATAAATTTAAATGGTATGGTTTTTTTTTTTCGTTGGAAGCAGATATATCGCACAATAACACTAATCTACACATAATCTAACAATGTAGAGATTTTTAACATAAAATTTTTCATACCCAATTTTCCTTTTATTTATTTATTTATTTATTTTTGTTCATCATCATCGACATAATATAATTTTCCCATAAAATCAGAAACTTTAAGAAAACGAACACATAAAAAACATCTCAATAAAGTAAATAAATAAAAAAAAAAAGTAATCCTCAGATACACAAAGCAGTGGCTCGAAAATCATCACCATCGTCATCATTGGCCTCGTCCATCGTCATCGGAGGTGGCATATTCAGATTGAGAGGAAAGATTTTTCTGCATGAGGAAGTGAGAATACAATCCAATACCTTTTTGAAGAGAGAAACGAGAGAAGAGGAAACTTAGAGAAAAATGAATAAAAAAACGTGGGTCCTCTCTTTTTTCTTCTTAAATTAATTTCCCACTTCCCAATCCCTCTTTTTGGTTTTTACAATGGTCATTTTTGTCTTTTAAATTTTTTTATTATATTTAGTATGGCCCACATGTCGGAAAGCATATGTCATGAATTTGAAATTTAATGTTTTAAAGACTAAAATGTCCTTGGATCTGTTATTTTTGACTAACGGATGACTAACGGAAGGACTAAAGTGATGTATTTTGAAAAAACAAGGGACCAAAGTGACTAATATGGCAAATATGTTTAAAAAGGTGACAATTCGTAAAAAAGTAGGGACTTTGGTGATAATACCATCCCCCACCCTCACAAAAAAAAAAAAAAAAAAAAAAAAAAAAAGGTAAAAATAGAAAAAGAATTATAAACATGTATAATTATATAGAGATAAATAACTATTGAGATTAGCTATTTACGATCCTTTTTTTTCACATTTATTTTCTTAAGACCTTTCATTTTAATAAATTAAAATTTTGAAACCTCTAAATACACACCAATTTACTCGAAAATACTATATATGTATATATATATATATATATTTATAAAAACGCTCATTCTAGAAATACTTTTAGAAGTATTATATATATCTATATATATATATATACAGTAGTTCTCTCATGAGGGATCCCTCATTTATAGAATTCTAAGGACCGTATTATTTGACCGTTGGATATATCTGATGGTTATAAATTAATTAGATTTTAAAGCATTTGGGCAGCTAAAATTGAGCAAGTTGCCCACTGAAATATGGAAAGAGCAGTAAATGCTCTCTTGATTCTTTATTTTATTTTCCATAACCATTATATTTTATTTTAAGTAATATTTTATTAAATTTTTTTTTTTTTTTTTTGACTATGTGATACTCTTCAGATTTCCCTTTTTGGAAGCTAGACTTCACTTTCAAGTTGCAAAAAATTGCCTACAATTTTTTTTCTTGACAAAAACAAATATTCCTGCAACTATTTTTCCATCTAAACAAATTCTTCTCTCATATTGGTCACAACCAAGTAAATCTGATTTTATTTGAAAATTAACCAAACTATTTTCCTAGAAATAATCTGTAATTGTTTGTCGACATAATGTTGTCCAAGAAAAAAAATAAAATATCCCCTTTTGTATATATAAACTGCATAAAATAAAACATCTCCAATGTATATATAAAGTGCAGCCATCAATGGCTTACAAGTTCAAATACCAAAAGAAAGCATTAATGGTTATGGAAAATCAAGTAAAGAATAAAGAGAGCATTAATTGCTCTTTCCATATTTCAGCAGGCAGCTTGCTCAATTTTGGCTGTCCAAATGCTTTAAAATCTAATTAATTTATAACCATCGGATATATCCAACGGTCAAATAATACGGTCCTTAGAATTCTATAAATGAGGGATCCCTCATGAGAGAACTACTATATATATATATATATATATATTTTACAAGAACTATTATTACCGGGACCTGCCGAGATTAAACAACACATGTGCGCCCTGAATATCTACTATCATAACGGGAGAAAGATACTGTCACAATCCGGGAAGTAAACTCCCCACACATGCTTTGTAAAATGCGTGTGGTGGGATTTGAACCCTTCACCGCTTATGTGGAAGGTAGGTGTACTACCAGATTTGTTAAAAGGTGATGTCTATAAGTATTAATTTTTTTTAAAAAAAACTCCATGGAGGATATTGTCAAACCAAGTGATAAATTAATTTATTTTTTGACACTTGTTTTCTAAAAACATTCTATTTTTTAATAAATTCAGTATTAGATTTTTTTTTTGTTTTTCAAGCGTCCATCTCATAGATGATTCAATAATAAAAAAAAAAAAGGTAAAGAATTTTATGGAGATGCAAATAGTAGTAGGAGTTATTTTTTTTAACTATCTTACAAAAAAATATATTATTTATTACTATATATATAAAAAACAATTATGAGTGAATTTCAAATATTTAGAAATATAATCTATTGAATTTAATGCAAAAATTAATGTTTATAATGTGTTACCATTAACAATTGATAAAAACTATTGTTTTAATTCTTTGTTATGTTATCATAATATCATTAATATACTACAATTAATATGTGTTTAGAATTTATCATTAATTCTATATATATATAAAAAAAAAAACATATTACCATTAATTTGGTATTACAATTGATGTTTTGAAAAATATTTATTTATTATCATTTATATGGATAATTAAAATTCAAAAACAATTATTTTTGGAATAATAATCTTGTACTCAATGCATAATTAATACATTCTAAAAAACCAAAAAGAAAAGAGAACAAAAAGGTTAAAAAATAATAAAGAAAAAAACTGCAAAACAAAAAAATATGTGTAAATTCCCTTCAAAAAAATTCAGAGAAAAATTGGCTATTGGATACCCAAAAACTGGAGTGGATACAGTATTTATTTTTTTTTATTTTTTTTTAAGAGGCAATACAGTGTTACTTAGTAATAGTCTATCTATCAAATCCATCGTTCATAAGTACAAAACACATCATAAGTCTCAACCGGTTCATTGATTTTCTGCACTGGCGGTGATGAGCAGGATGCTAGCTTTATCAGATGGCCGGTTCCATATCAAACACCTTAGTGGACAACTAATTGAAAATCCAAGACCGCCAAAGTTAAAATTTCATAATCAATCCAAAATTAATTTTTAACTACTAAAGTGTTTCCTAAAAAAAAAAAAAGATTAAAATTATTCAACTAAATATTAAAACAAAATCTTTAGAAATTACTCTCACCACCCAACGCCATTCAATTCCCCATCGCTCATCTTGAGTTTGCTCGTGAGGGAGAGTCAATAGGATGAGATGGAAAAAACATGAGATTAAAAAACAAAAAAACAAAAACAAAAACTAAGGGATTACAATTATTCACCAAATATATATATATATGTAGAAATTT
Source organism: Acer saccharum (assembly GCA_030490815.1). Lineage (NCBI taxonomy): Eukaryota > Viridiplantae > Streptophyta > Magnoliopsida > Sapindales > Sapindaceae > Acer > Acer saccharum. The sequence continues at coordinate 43,381,099 of CM059867.1, forward strand.
CTCTCACCACCCAATGGGTTTGATTCTACCCCGCTTGTTTTGAGTTTGCCAAGAAAGTCAATGGAATGAGATGGAAAAAATGTTTGATTTTGGATGGTTTTTATAAAGAAAATTAAGGGAGATGAGAGAGCATGAATGGTTTAGAGAGAGAGAGAGAGGATATACCAACGGTTTAAAAAATTGATTTATCATCATGAGGGTTAGCTTTTATATATTATATAGATATAGATAATAAATATTCGTGACCTATAGAAAATATTGTGTGCATTTATCTCACTCCATTAGCTGTTAGAATTTGAGATTGCCTAATTAACAAATGTTAAATTAATAATCTAATCCACTGAAAGGTTGGATAGAATCATAGATGTATGTCATAAAAACGCCGTAGCTGTTCCAAACTCGCAAGATAGGTCTCTCTTCGAGCCTTCGACGCTTTTATGATCTCAAGTACAAGGTCATAGGGGTGGGCATGGGCTGGGTTGGTTCGGTTTTGACCAAAACAGAATTGAACTGACATATATTTGGTTTTTGAAATTTTGAATCGGTTTAAACCGAATTAATCTGTAAAACCAAGTTGAACCGAACCCCTTTATCCCGGTTCGGTTCGGTTCAATTCAGTTTTAGGCCTATTCTTTTTTTTACACCCTTTAACACCTATTTTTATATTTGGGCCTCCAGGTAACCGATTTTGGGCTGTTTTTTTTTATCAATCAAATACATTAAAACATATTACTGTTAAAAAAAAAACATATCTAAAATAATCTTTACATCAAGTAATCAACCAATTATGAAACATTCAAAAACAAATCAAAAGTACAAATTAGATACATAACATGAATGCAATTTGGTTGCCATCAACAACATGTTGAACAATCATAGGAATAGGAATGCCGGAGTAAGAGTTACTATCGATGAAGAGTTGATTATTTAAGAACTGGGTGTGCTAATAAGCCACTGTACAACAACAATTTACAAATGGGCAATTACCAATTAAGTCATGGACTTTTTTTTAAATTCCAAGTTGTTTGCGACTTTTGTAAAAATGACCAAATTGATCCTCACATTTTTCCATAGTGCCAAATTAGTCCCTCTCTTTTTAGAAGTGATCAAGTTGGTCCCTCTAACGGCTTAACGGTGTTAAATATAACAGTTGACTTTAAATTTTTTAGTGAAAGTACTTAAATACCCTTTATTTATCATATTAAAGCAAAGTTGTTTTGTCTTTTATGCATTAAATTAACCATTATAATTACAATAAAATTCAAAAATATTATTAATGAAATGCCATTTGCACCCTTTTTGATTAAAATTTTCTAAACAAATCTAGATATATTTTAATAAGACAATGTCAATTATACCCTTAATTTATAAATAAAGTTACCATTCATTCACAATTTAGTCTTTTACCATTTTTATATAATTGTTTTTTTTTTTTTAATATTATATAAGCACTGTTTACATATGATTTCCAGTGGTAGAACCATGCATGCACGGTACAAATAAAAAAAATAATTAAGAAATAATAAAAAAAAAAACGAGGTTCCACACAATATGTCTGGCAATAAACAACACAAATGTTGTCTTCAAAAATAAAAAAAATAAATAAACAACACAAACGCATTTGTTCCATCAACGATTAAAATACCCAGTACATATACTGTCATCTTGTTCGTGTCTACAAAATATGTAGACTAACCAAAAAAAAAAACCTAAACAAAAAAGAGGTCTTTTTTTTATATAGCACTGTTTCCAAGGCTATTTGTGGAAAAGTCACTAAGTTATTAAGTCTTGTGGAAATAGCACCAATTATTGTGCTCTACCAAATTTGCCCCTAGTATCACCTCAGCTTTGAATTTGGGGAATTTGTTTCCTTTTCACTGTCTGAAGAGAGACCTACCAGACCACCATTGTCGTTGACGGCGACGAATCGAAGAAGGGACAGCGACGACGAAGAAGGGGAAGACGACGACGACGACGACGAATCGGAGAAGCCGCCGCCGCCGACGAACTTGAAATCGTTTGTGAAAACGAAGAAGTGACAAGGAAGTGAAGGTATGTTGGTAACAATTTCACTTTCAGTTTTCACGAATTGTTCTTCAATAAATTGGGGGTTAGTCCATTTATTGTGTTTGACAATCTATGACTCAGCTTTAATACTTGTAATGTCGAGAACTCAAGATCTCTGTAGTAATCTCTCTGATATGTTTCTCTATTCCATTTTCAATGATTTGCTTTGCCAATGCTCTTGAAGGATCTCCTTTATTAGTGAAAAGATTTGATTTGATATGGGTTTCAAATTGAGTCCTTACATTTTCTACATTCGGCTTGCATGTGAATGACTGAAGCTATTTTTCATTATTTTATTTTTTTCTAGGTTTGGAAATGAGCTATTTGTTGCTGTTTGTTCGAGCTTATTAGATTGTCTTCCAGTTAACCATTTTAATGATGATGTGAATATGATAAATTTTCTTTATGTTTATTTGTTTGAACTAAAAAAATAGGGCTTGTTTAACTTAATTTTCTTTTTCAATTACATAAATATGTGATTGAAAACAGCAATGGACAATAATTTGAATGATGGCATATCGGCTTGTGGGGATCTATAAAACTGATAATTGCACTAAGAGCATTACCATCAACCCAGGGAGTTTTGTGGTGTGTGAAAATGCTGCTTAATAGATATGTACATTTCTTCTGACATGAAATCGAGAATGGTAACTCACCATAAGCTCAATTTCTAACATTGATATATTGTTTTAATATTTGAATGATGTAATTAACTATCCAGTGGGTGAAATATAAATGTGAGAGCACATTATTTTCCTTTGATCAAAAAAAATAAATTTGAATTATGGGTCTGGACTTGACTCGAATCCAATTTTTTGCACCATTTCCTTTTTGTATTCCTTGTATTTTAGTTGATCACATCTTTGCTGTTGTCTTAATGGATATTGACTTAATTAGTTTGCTTAATTAACACTGTTTCAAATCATTGGTCTGTTTGATTTGTGATCTTGTGGGATATCTTTAGGTTTGTTTCTACCCCCTTATTCTTCCCTAATCCAGGCATATGATTTATTAAGTTTCAATACAAGTGAGCTGACAACTGTACATTATATTTTCTGTTGTCTTGTTGCTTGTTCTGCTGCTGTTGTTGGTGTTTGTGGGGTGGGGTGCTTGGGAGGTTAGTTTGTTTGTGGTTTGGTGCTTATGTGTTGCCTGGTTGTTGGGTTTTTGTTCTGCTGCTGGTTCGTTTCAGCTGGCTGTTTTTGCATCCTGTTGTGTGTTGGGGGTTCCCCTGTTTGCCTTTGGGCTTTTATAAAGTTCCATTTAAAAAAAAAAAAAAAATGTACTGTAGGAACTTATTTCATATATTTTGTCAAGAGGAATTATTCTGCATGTTTTATGTAAATACTTATGTTAACTATACACATTTAGGTGTAAGTACCTTTTAGGAAATTAACAGGGTGCTTTCCTTAGTTTATTGGGTTTAGATACATTTATTTTCAAAGTTTATTTTTTCTTCTTTATAGATTCCAAGTGTTGACTTACTACATTTCGATATTTAACATAATGGTGTTCTAAAGCTTGGTTGAGCATTCTGTTCTCAAGTTTAGTTTTCTGCGTTGTGCGGGTTCAAGTTTAGCTTTTGTTGTTGTGTTGTGGTTTTCCGTGTTGTTGCTTTTTTTCTAAAAAAAGACATAGTTATTGTGTATCTTTTGTTTGTTAATTTAGTTGTGAACTACAGATGATAAACCTGAAGTCGAGTTTGAAAACTCCCGAGAGTTCTTGGTACCCTCAGATGAACTGCAGATGATAAACAAGTTTAGTTGGACAGATGAAGACATGTCTCAGATACGATTGAAAATGGCTGTTGAAGTTTTTTCTAACTCCACTGAAGTGGCTTCTTGACATACTTGTAAATTTAATAAGTCTCGGATTTGGATATGCAATGTTAAAGTCTATTTAATATATTTGACAGTAGTTAATATATTTCCTTTCAAGTTAATTGTTCCTGCTATATTTGATAGTAAGCCTATTTAATAATATAAATCGCGGCTATGGATATATATATATATATATTATAGTTAAAATAAGTTTAATCAAATAAATAATAAATAGTCTATTTAATATAAGTGAAAAAAAAATTAAAAAACTCACTCTCTGGTTTCTAAATTCTTGATTCTAGCAAGTTCCCAAACTTTCAATAAGTCTCGGCTAAAATATATAAGTCTTGGCTATCTTACAATAAGTCTTGGGTATCATCTAATAAGTCTCGAGTAACTAACCGAGATTTATTCCATCATAGCCGAGACTTACCGTAGTTTACCCGAGATTTATGTTCCCAAAAACTCACTTTCTGGTTTCCAAATTCTTGATTCCAGTAAGTTCTCAAACTTCCGGTAAGTCTCGGCTATTTTCTAATAAGTCTCGGGTATATGTAAATAAGTCTCGAATATCATCAAATAAGTCTCGGTTAATTACCCGAGACTTATTCATCGTAGCCGAGACTTATTTGATATTACCCGAGACTTATTAAAAGATAGTCGAGACTTATTGGAAGTGAAAAAACTGAAAAAAGATACCACGCCTTATTGGGTTAATTGTACGCAAATTTTTATAAAATAATTTGATTGTTCCACATAATAAACTCATAATCAAATGTAGTCAAACATAACCATAATTCGAACTTAAGGAGTCAAACATTAAGTCAATAGTTCCACATAATGTACTCAAACTCAAATGTAGTCAAACATACAACCATAATTCGACATTACAGGCGTCAAACTTTAAGTCAATAGTTCCACATTTTAAACTCAAACTCAAATGTCTTGCTCTTTATTTGGACAAGTTTGTTTGTTGTGGTCGACATTGTGACATACACTACATTTCCTCCGGTATTGGGTTGGGACAGGGTTGCTAGTACTTGCATCGTCAGCCCTCTAAATCATTGGTGGATTTGGACAATTTCTACTGTTGTGTCCCTGTGCCCCACATTGGGAACATTTCTGACTGTTTCGCCTTTCGGAAGCTGAGCGTTATCGGTTGTTACAAGGCCTACCAGGTTGATTTCGAATATCCGGAGGTTGACTTTTATTAAGGTTGACTGTTTCGTATGGTTCTAAGCAAACATTATTTGAACATTGGCGAATTCCGTCTAGAAATATCGAATTTCGTTGAGTGAACACTTGGTTACTGCCACTGAATGATCCATAGTGCTTATCCCGTATTTGTTGCGGATCTTCGAATCTTCTTTCGACCAAAGTGACATATACTTGCGGGAACTGCCTTGTCTTCCCGAAGCACAAATTGAACATCGTCATTGTCGCTTATCACTGTGCGACATATACTGCCTGGAGCAACAACTATTGATTGCATCTCAATAGCGTATTTATTTTGATCGTGTTTCACAATAGACTGTACAACCCCCAAGAGTTCTTCGTAAGTCAAGTTCTTCTGCATCAAAATTCCTTTATTTACTGCACCAACATACCGTTGGCTTCCGTGCGGTAGTTCCTCCCACCGTCCATTATGTGATATCAACATTCTAACCAAATCCATTGTCCTACCAAAACAAAACGTCAACATTTACAAAATATGGCTGAAAGTAAAATTGTCAGTATCATAAATTAAAGCTAAAGCAACACCACTGGATAGTATCAAATACGTCTCGAGTACTATGAATTTAAGTCTTTGATAAAGTCCAAGATACTAAAATTTAATTTTTGGGAACACAAGTTTTTTCAGTTTTTAGGAAATAGGTCCACTGGATCAAATACGTTTTGAGTATCTTTTTTCAGTTTTTGGGAACACAAGTCTGGCTAAACCAGCAGTAAGTCTCGGCTATCTTCTAATAAGTCTCGGGTATTGTCAAATAAGTCTCGGCTATGATGGAATAAGTCTCGGGTAACTAACCGAGACTAATTTGACGATACCCGAGACTTATTTGCATATAGCCGAGACTTATTAGAAGATAGTCAAGACTTACTGGAAGTTTGGGAATTTACTGGAATCAAGAATTTGGAAACCAAAGAGTGAGTTTTTGGAAACGAATAATTCAAGTTTAGTTTTCTGCATTGTGTGGGTAACTTTTAATAAGTCTCGGTTAACCTTAAACTAGTAGTTGATGTCTTGCTTAACAACAAGAGATTCCAAGTGCGAACACTAATCAAAGAAACAAATGAGCTTGAATGAACTTATAAAAAAGGTTTATTGAAGAGATGAATTACCTTACAATGTGATGAGCTTGTACAATCCTTATTGAGGAGAGAAGTTGCCCTTCCAATGAGGTTTGTAAGCTCCAAATCGACTATTTTCAAAGGTTTGTGAGGTCAACGAAAATCTGAAATAGATGGAGTGAGAGAGAAAGCTTCATTTTTCTCCAACAAGAAGAAAGAAATTATCAAGGGCAACGAAAATCTAAAACAAGAAAGAAGAAAGAAGAAAGCTCCATTTAAGAAGAAATAAGGGAAAATCTGAAACAAGAAAGAAGAAAGAAGAAAGAAGAAAGAAGAAAGCTGCGTTTAAGAGAAGAGAGAAGAGAGAAGAAAGAAGAAATAAGGGCATTTTTGTCCACCTCTATACTTTGGTGCTAAAAACATAGAATTATTAAGTTGGTGATATTACCATAAAGCCAATCAAATTTAGCTATTTTCCCCTATTTCCTCAACAAAAAATTCATATTCATCAACATCTATTCACCATAGATGAACAAAAAATTCCCAACATCTATTTTGCAGAAAATATATAAAGATCTAAGCATCAAACTACTTAAGTTCTTCACATTTGGGAGGTAGAACCAATCTGAGAGCCTATATCTGTAAGATTTGAATGCACAAAGGTACCACCCTGTGATCCTTGAACAATCCCAGCACCGGTTTCAGACCTCACCTATAGATGAAACATTTATAAATAGTCAAATTTATAAAGTTAAATGAGCATTTGAATCGTTATACAAAAGCAATACACAAACCTTTATGCGTCTCCGGGGCTGCCTATTCCTCCTCTTTTCAGATTCCATAGATGGATTTCTCGGATTGGTGCATGTGGACCTATTATGCCCATACTGTTCACAGTTTGTGCATCTAACAGTTGAACTTCTCTTCCTTGGTCTGCCTTCATCAACCTTTCTTCTCCTTGATTTTTTAGGCCTTCCTACACGTGATTTTATGTTAGGTGGTATGGGGGTGCAACCCTTTACATCCGGCCATCTAGAAGAATTGGGAATAGGATTAATAACCCCATCATAAGCTCTTTTAAAGGCAGCAACAGTAAGATAAAGGTGAACATAGTCTTGTATTTTTTGTCTTTCAAAAATTATTGCTGCCGTTGCATGTTCACATGGCAGCCCAGTAGCCCACTAACTTGCCATAACCCACAATCACAAGTACGATGACCAAGATGCACAATATTTGTTTTTTGTCTTCGATCAACGGTCTCATGGTAATCTCCCCGCCCATACCACACCTGCAAGTATTTTGCATCCTCTGATACATCTTTAATCCTATTTTGAAAATATGGGGTTAAATTATCAGTACACTTTTCAGCTTCAGCTTGTTTTACTTGGAACCTTACCATATACTTTCGTCGTAAAATTTCAAACAATGTGAGAATGGGCTTGTCCCTATCTTCATTAACCCAATTGTTAAAGCACTCCGACATGTTATTTGAGACATGATCAGATTTAACCCGATCATCAAATCCAAACCGCACCATTTTACATTATATTAAAATACTCTTCATTGAAAACTTAACTTGCATTTAGAAAAGCAATGATTTCTTCTACGATTATTATTTTAAAGTGAAGGCAACAATTGCCATTTTGTTTTAATGTTAAGCAATTAATAATTCATACTGATTGTTGAACTACTTATACACTCAGTGAATTAAAATTAATTAATTAACAAGAATAAAAATAACAAAGAAAGCAACAAAGAAATCATACCTACACCATTTTTCCGGTTCGTTGTTCATCAACCATTGATAGGCCTTCAAACTTATTGCTTTGATGCTCTCTATAGCTTCCATAAAGTCTTGACGATTGGCCTTATAAGTAGCTTTCCAAAAATAACTTCCAACCTTCAAACCAGGACATTCTTTAGTTAAATTTGCAAGAATGTGTCTTGCACAATACCTGTTATCAGCTCTAGGCCATTGTTGTTTTATTGCAGCCAAAACTCCTTTTTGCCGATCACTCATAAAAGTGGCTGTTCGGTCTAACACATCAAGTCCCTCATGCAAACTCTCTAAAAACCAACTCCAACTCTCTATACATTCATTCTCAACCACACAAACTGCAATAGGAAATATACCACTATCTGAATCTAAGCCAATAGCAGAAAGTAACACCCCGCCAAATGGTCCTTTCAAATGACAGCCGTCTAAACCTATAAAAGGTCTGCACCCTCTAATGAACCCATTTAGTTGTGCATTAAATGAGAGGAAAAATCTTTGAAACTTCGGTGTGACACTTAGTGTGTCAATTCCAACCACAACTAAAGACCCTTGATTCATTTGTAGCAAGATGTTGCCATACTTCCTCAATTGTCCATAACAATCAACATGGTCAGACTTCAACATCTTTAATTCCTTCATCTTAGCTCTATAAATCTTGCGCTTGCTAGGTTCCACACCATATGTGCTCTTGATTTGAGTTTGCAACACTTTAGCTTTCACATTAGGATTGTCTCGAATAAGTATTGAAGTCACACTAGCTACCCATTTGGTAGTTGCTTCATTATTATTCATCACCCTTCTACAGTTTACATGATCCCCAGTTATTGACCTAATCTTGAAAGTGACATTGTCTGGTAAAGAAGACACATGGATCCTCCAACTGCATTCATCACCCTTGCATTTATAAGTCAGACTTCTTGCATCATTTTTACTTTTGTCTAGTTCAAACCCCTCTTGGATTGCATACTTACTTAAAATCTCTCTTCCTTTCTCAGCTGATTCGAATACTTGTCCCACCTGTAATGAAATTTGACCATTAGGGTCAGGTTTCCATTCATTCCTCAAATTATAGCCATACATTCTATCAACACCAGTTTCATCTTCTGAAGAATTGATGTATGGTGCCTCATTGTCACCATTTGCGTTGTATGGTGAATCCATGTGATGATTGTCATCATCTGCCTCTTCCTCAACCAATGATAAATTGTCTTCGGATTAATCACCCTCTTCATTGACAATAGAATCACTATAAGGTTCATAGTCTAAGTCCTCTTCACTGTCATCCAACATATTATTAACATTTTGGGGGCTGTTTTGAAAAGGAAACATCTGCACACAAACAAGAAAACATCTTATTATAAAATTCGAATAGAAAATTAGAAAATAACATGAACTGTTGATGTCTTTTATTTTGCACACAAACATCTGTACACAAACAATTTGTAGCCTTTTATGTTGTAGTCAAAAGAATAGAAAATATATTCTTTAAAAAAAAATTAGAAAACAATATGAACTGTTGTTGGCGATTGATCGATTGATATATTGTATATATATATATATATATATATATATATACAGTAGAACTCCTGTAAATTAATCTCCTATAAATTAATATCCTCTCTAAATTAATAAAAAATCTCGGTCCCGACTCGGGCCATTGTAAAAAATTAATAAACCCCACTATCGTAATAATTAATAATTTCTTTTTGAAACCCAGTGTAAAATTTTGGTCCCAACTGTCGCATAGATTAATAATTCCATAAAATTACAAAATATATTACAAAATAATCAAGAACTAGATAAGTACTTCAAGATGCTAGTTTTCATAAGGCTACCATGATTGATATTTTTGACTTTATTCTTCATCTTTTGAATTGTTCTCTTGTTATAAGTTATAACAAAGAAGATAGAAAATAAATAATTTTTAAGAGCCGTTAGAAATAGAATTTTTAGGTATATCATGAGATCTCTTTTGTTATATACAAGTATACAACCAAAAAATAAGCCTCACTATTTTTTGGGTGAGTATCCTTGGTCACTAAGTAATCACATTCCCATTAGGAATTGGAAATTTTATTAATAAATCTTTCCTAAAAAAGGAATCCTGAAAAAAAAAAAAAAAAAAAAAACTTTCCTTGAAGAAGAAAACTGACAAAACAAGGAATCCTGAAAAGGTATTTTCCCTAAATTAAAAAACAGACTTCCACACATTTTCTAAGGCAAAATAACACTTTACAATGTAACACCCTTCAAATTAATAACCCCTCTAAATTAATACACAAGGATGGGTCCCAAGAATATTAGTTTAGAGGGGTTCTACTGTAATATGAATATTTTTTTTTTTTAGAATGTTATTCTTCTAGATATTCTAAATACATGAAAAACATGAACTTCTTATAAATTTTGTCGAAAATATGTTGAGCGATCAAAACTTCCTTAACTCTTTTAATCGAGTCAAATGTGGAGTCATCAAGACACCTATCGAGACAGATGTCACAATGTTAGATTTAGACCCACAATATACTATTAAAATCATCTCGTCACGATATTAGATTTGGACCCATAATATAGGTGTCAAGATGTTAGATTCGAACCCACAATATACTATTAAAATCATCGATCTCTTCATGATGTGCCCAAATTTGGTGTCCAAATCTAGTGCCCAAATGATGTGGCAACATTATAATCTATTTATTTAAATTGTATTATATTTGCATGATTTAAATGAATAGATTAGACTGTTGCCATGTTATTTGGGCACCAGATTTGGACAAAGTAGTATTACTTTATATGTGTGTGTATATATATATATATATATTTATATATATTATGATATAAATTGATGTGATTTTAAAATTTACCATTAATTCCATAAAAAACATATTACCATTGATTTAGTAATACAATTAATATTTTAATTTGCTTTGTAAAATATTTATTTATTGCCATTTATAAGAATAATTAAAATTCAAAAACTTTTATTTTTAGAAATAATTATATTGTATTTAATGCATAGTTAATACATTCTAAACAATCTAAAAGAAAAAAAAGAAGAAGGTGAAAATAGAAAAAGAATTATAAACATGTATAATTATATAGAGATAAATAACTATTGAGATTAGCTATTTACGATCCTTTTTTTTTTCACATTTATTTTCTTAAGACATTTCATTTTAATAAATTAAAATTTTGAAACCTCTAAATACACACCAATTTACTTGAAAATACTATATATGTATATATATATATATATATTTTTATAAAAACGCTCATTCCAGAAATACTTGTAGAAGTATTATATATATATATATATATATATATATATTATACAAGAACTATTATTACTGGGACCTGCCGAGATTAAACAATACATGTGCGGTCTGGATATTTACTATTATAACGGGAGAGAGATACTCTCACAATCCGGGAAGAAAACTCCCCACACATGCTTTGTAAAATGCGTATGGTGTGATTTGAACCTTTCACCGCTTATGGGAAGGGAGGTGCACTATCATATTTGTTAAAAGGTGATGTGCATAAGTATTAATTTTTTTAAAAAACTCCATGGAGGATATTGTCAAACCAAGTCATAAATTAATTTATGTTTTGATTACTTGATTAATTACTTGACATAAATTCACGTGTAGGAAGGCCTAAAAAATCAAGGAGAAGAGAGGTTGATGAAGGCAGACCAAGGAAGAGAAGTTCAACTGTTAGATGCACAAACTGTGAATAGTATGGGCATAATAGGTCCACATGCACCAATCCAAGAAATCCATCTATGGGATCTGAAAAGAGGAGGAATAGGCAGCCCCGAAGACGCATAAAGGTTTGTGTATTGCTTTTGTATAACGATTCAAATGCGCATTTAACTTTGTAAATTTGACCATTTATAAGTGTTTCATCTATAGGTGAGGTCTGAAACTGGTGCTCGGATTGTTCAAGGATCATAGGGTGGTACCTTTGTGCATTCAAATCTTACATATATAGGCTCTCAAATTGGTTCTACCTCCCAAATGTGAAGAACTTAAGTAGTTTGCTACTTAGATCTTTATATATTTTGCTACAAAATAGATGTTGGGAATTTTTTGTTCATCTATGGTGATTAGATGTTGATGAATATGAATTTTTTGTTTAGGTTTTTTTTTTGTTAGTCTACATATTTTGTAGACACAAACAATATGACAATATATGTACTGGGTATTTTAATTGTTGATGGAACTAATGCATTTGTGTTGTTTATTTATTTTTTATTTTTGAAGACAGCATTTGTGTTGTTTATTACCAGACAAGTTGTGTGGAACCTTTTTTTTTAATTTTTTTATAATTTTTATTTGTACCGTGCATGCATGGTTCTACCACTGGAAATCATATGTAAACAATGCTTATACAATATTAATTTTTTTTATTTTTTATATAAAATTGGTAAAAGACTAAATTGTGAATGAATGGTAACTTTGTTTATAAATTAAGGGTATAATTGACATTGTCTTATTAAAATATATCTAGATTTTTTAGAAAATTTTAATTAAAAAGGGTACAAATGGCATTTCATTAATAATATTTTTGGATTTTATTTTAATTATAATGGTGAATTTAATGTATAAAAGACAAAACAACTTTGCTCTAATATGATAAATAAAGGGTATTTAAGTACTTTCACAAATTTTTTTAAAGTCAATTGTTATATTTAACACCGTTAAACCGTTAGAGGGACTAACTTAGTCATTTCTAAAAAGAGAGGGATAATTTGGTACTTGGGAAAAATATGAGGACCAATTTGGTCACTTTTGTAAAAGTTGCAAACAACTTGGAATTTAAAAAAAAAAGTCCAGGACCTAATTGGTAATTGCCCAAGTAAAGTAAAATTAAATTAAATTAAACATATCAAACAGAAAAATCAGCCATAGAAGAAAGAAACATCAAATATCCATAAACAGATAAAAGTATAAAACAAAGAAAGCAACACAGATAGTAAGAAGAAGAAGAAGAAAAAAAACCTTGACAATGATGACTGACAAGTGCAGGTGGAGCCGCAGAAGAGAGACGTGTGCAACAGAGCCGGGGAAAAGAGTTGAAGACCGTGTGAGAGATGCTATGGTGGAAAAGAGATGGAGTTGATACTTTGATTGTCTGGTATGGTAGAAAACAGAGAAATGCTGCGGCAGAACAAAACTCACAAGAGAGATAGGGTCTGATGAGAAAAATGAAAAGTAAAATTAGGGTTTTTTTTTATTTTTTATTTTTATTTAATTGTCGGTTCGTCGGGTTGGTTCAGTTTTGGAAGGTCCAAAACCGACCCAAATTCTATGTGGTTCATTCGGTTTGAACCGAACTAATCAGGTGAACCGAACCAAACACCATATTTCAACTCGATTCGGGTCGATTTTGTTCAATGAACCATGCCTACCCCTAGTTATAACATTGTGTGAGAACCTATAGCTTAAAAATATGAGAATCGATATTCGTTGCTCTTAGCATCGCCACCTTTTTTAGAATATGGAAGGAGGGGCGAAGCTTTCATCGACCGGAATAGGATTGAGGGCTTACTCTATATATACCGATACACAGATCAATCTGAAAGGGATACTTACATTGAAGTATGTCCGGAGTTCGGATGGAGAAGACATGATCCAGTGCCGGCCTTGATAGAAGAATTCATAAGAGGGACTTTTAGGTGTGAAGTTGTCCGTGATAAGTTTAGGAAGTTCGCCTTTTCGTTTTATGCACATACCGTCATACCGATTCTCTAGAATAGTCCTTGTTATTTTCTAGAGATGGTTCTACAGAACCGATCTGTGCATAAAACAAAAAGGCAAACTTCCTAAACTTATCACGGACAACTTAATGCCCATGAGTTCCTTTGACTCAAAGTATATGCACTTGTCAAAACTTCTCCATAATCTGTGGTCCACATTCTTCGTCCTGATATATTTATTCAAAACTTCTCCATAATATGTTTTGGTTCTAGTACGTGTGTTTGTAATCCTACAATAGATCAATTATGTTTCAAGGGTAGTGCATCTTGGGTGGCTATGATCTCTAGCTTATCTCAAAATATGAACAAGAAGCTATTCTTCTATTTTGCCAGATGCATCTATCGGGGATCCGTTTGAATGCCTGCACCAAAATAGAATTATTTGAGGTGTGAGAGCAGTTTCTTGGGCTTGTTTTCAAGTGGGGATTTTCTTCTGAAACATATGTGAGTAATGCTCTTGTCACATTGTATCTTGAGAACTTGTACTTCAGTGGGAGCTCTTGATCTAGGAGAGCAGATTCATACTCAAGTCATAAAGACTGGCTTTCAGTTGAATGTGTAAGTGTGTAGTGCGCTTATAGATATGCATGCTAAGCTTGTAAAACTAAGTAATGCACAGGGAATTCTCAGAAGATTCGCTCACATGCAGTAGAATCATGTATGTTCGTTAATTTTAGATGAATTCTGATTGGTCTCTTTTCATATTAGCTTTTCTGTGGTTCATCATAATTTTAGATGAATTCTGATTTTGATAATGATACTTCTAAGTGTTTGTACACACACAGCACAGCACAGATAAGTAGTTATCTGAAATCGTATACCGAAAATGTTTCATTTGTTATAGTAACTTATTCAGAATTGTCGATGGCTGATAATTTCTTTTGTTGTTCATCTTCGGATCCCTGAGTGGCTATGTGATTTAATCGGAACAGATAGCAGGAAACATTGAAGATAATACAGACATGGCTACTTTTTACACTAGTTAGTTCAAATAATCAAAGAGATGTCGCCCCCATGATCTATTCTAGGGAACCTTTGCCTGGATCGTATCATCCTGAGGCACCGGTTCTTCCTGGTAGTGTGATGATGTACATAAATTCTGGTTCGTAATCAGATGCAATGGCTGGAAATTCTCAGCAGCAAAATAATTGCATTGATATTCAATCCATGGAAGCTTCAGATTCGACCCCTCAGCAGCAACACTTCTTCTCGAATCTTGGTGGCTCGCGAATTGGGGAGCAGGAGTTCAATGCATGGAGGGACAATAGAAATGAGATATTAGTGATGCAGCCAATGGATGGTTCGACTGGAATTCTTCACGGTGGATAGAACTTGCAGGGTCAGGGACTATCCCTAAGCCTCGGGACAAAAATTCCATCAGGAATCCAAATGCTAACCCATTTCCTACCGGAATCCCAACTCAGGCTTCGCTTCATTCTTGAGTACTAATTCATCAATTTCGGGTGAGGGTGGCATGAATGGCTCTTCTAGAGATGAACAATCAAGAAATGCTGAATATTTACCACCTGGTTTTTTGGGAGGTAATCAAGATAATAAAGGGGATTTATCTCCATATAGGATGTCTGGTGTTGCGAGAGCTATTCTCAATTCCAATTATCTCAAGGCAGTGCAACAACTGCTAGATGACTTTCAAAACAAAAAAAAACTGCTAGATGAAGTTGTTAATGTTCGAGAAGCTCTAAAGCAGCATGACAGTGAGAAAAGCCAAAGCACCCATGAGCAGCGAATGAAAAGTTCCAATGAGGGTGATCAGGTGATGGGGGATCCGAAATGCAACTTTAAATGGTCAAGAATCCTCAAGCAACACATCAAGCGAGATCTGGCATGCAGAAAGACAAGAATTGCAGAACAAGTTGACAAAGCTTTTGTCTATGTTGGATGAGGTAAGATCAGTACATCATTGTTTCCAACCTTGTAGAAGCAGAGACAATTCTGATATCATGATATAACTTTTGGATGAGGTAAGATAATATAACTTGGAACGGACTGATATCAAGATTTGACAAAGTTGACAATGTGGACACTATGAGCAAGCCCTGCAGGTCTTTTCTCAGATGATTAAAGCAGCGGTAGAAGCTAATTTATACAGGTGATTTGGCTCTGCAGTTAGTGCTGATGCCAACATGGAAAATATAAAACAAGGGAAACAGATCCATGCCATGATTTTAAAAGAGGTTATGATTTAGAAACTGAAGCTTCTAATGTTTTAATTACATTGTATGCAAAGTGTGGTAGCATTGATGATGCCAAGAGGGAGTTTCTTGAAATGCTTGAGAAAAATGAGATTTCTTGGAATGCCATGATCACTGGCTATTCTCAACATGGATGTGGTACTGAGGCAATAAATCTTTTCAAGACAATGAAACAGCATGGTGTGATGCCAAACCGTGTGACCTTTGTGGGAATTTTATCAGCACGAAGCCATGTGGGTTCGGTGAATGAGGGCCTTGGTTATTTTGAGTCGATGAACAAAGAATATGACTTGGTGGCTAAACAAGAACATTATGCTTGTGTTGTGGATCTTCTTGGCCGAGCTGGTTTCATGAGCCGTGCTAGGGAATTTATAGAGAAGATGCTAACTGAACCAGATGCAATGATTTGGAGAACCCTTTTAAGTGCCTGTAGAGTGCACAAGAACATAGAAATAGGAGAGTTTGCTGCCAATCATCTTCTAGAATTGGAGCATGTACTCAGCTACATATGTTTTTCTATCAAATATGTATGCAGTGGCGGGGAAATGGGATTCTAGAGATCAGATAAGACAGCTTTTTGGGGTGAAAGCTGGATTGAGGTTAAAAACTCAGTACATGCATTCTTTGTTGGCGATCGACTCCATCCTCTAGCAGATAGGATATACAAATTCTTGGAGAATATGAATGAAAGGGCAGCCAAAATCGGTTATGTACAAAGTCGTTATAACCTTTGGAGTGACATCGAGCAAGAACAGACGGATCCAACTGTATATATTCACAGTGAGAAACTGGCTATTGCATTAGGTCTGCTAAGTGTGTCTAATACATTTCACATACGAGTAATTAAAAATCTTGGTAATTAGCATTTTGTTTTTCAAATTTAACACCGATTGTGTGAAAGGTTCGTCGAGATCGATAATTATACTGTGTTTACGACCCGAATACCTACTCCAAAAAGAATTTAACCAACACATACAGGTCAATATATATAACGAGATTTCAACCTCCATCACAAACATGGAAGAAGAGTACACTACATAACCATGACCTAATTAATTTAATTCAATCTTACATTTTACCAATAACTAATTTGTTCCGGGCCAATTCGAATTTGTTGATAAATCAATAATATTGAATACACTACATGGATAATATTGAACTTGATAAAAAAAAAAAAACTTTATAGTGGCAATCCACTAATTTTAATATCTTGAACATCAATTTTCAGTATATTACAAAAATTTAAAGGTGTTCTTCCTTGAACATCAATGTTCAATATATTACAAAAAATCTAACATCCAATAAAAAAATTTATAAACGCAAACATCTAACATCTTTGATATCCACCGAGCTGTCAAAGAACAGTCTATGCATTCTCCTCAAAACTTAAAGAACTTTTAGCAGCTCCCCTTCACTCTCATTCTCATCAGTCTTCATCTCCGCATGCGATTTGCCCGTCTGACCACAATTGGTAAAATAGTTATATTTTTGAATCTTGATCTAATTGTCCAAGTGATCACACCATACACTTTCGGTGTCATCAATGATAACAGTACCGCACTCTTGTCCAAGAACCAAATCGACGTTCTTTTTTGGTTTTCCCCCGAAATCTTCTCGTGCAATAATCCGAGTGTCGAAGTAGTTGCCTTCTGGATCAAGAAACTCAGCAACCTTCTTCACATAGTATCTGCACCCCATTGAACAAACGTAAATCTCAAACATGGAGCTTGCTTCTTTCAAGAAAGTCCGGACAAAAGGACTCAACTTCACCAAGTAACCATCATTGAGAACGAACAGGCTCCCGTTTGATGTATCCGAATCCGTCTGTTCCTTCAAATATAATTCGTTGGGTTTTAGTTTCTTGAAGGTGTAAGGATTGAGAAATTTAGGGATAAAATTAGGGATTTAGTGTGAGTCTATGATGGTTATTGTGTGTCAGCTATAGGGAATTATTTCCCAAGTACTATTTGAGTCTTTTTACAATTGGTTGCATTTTCCTTTATATTCAGAGTCTGCATTTGGTATCAATGAAATATTACAATCATTTCTCAACTAAATTATATTCCCTCTCTAACAAATTCTCTCTTGATCTCTCTAATATTTTGATCTATTTCTCTCTCATCTCAACCTCATCTTCAATCTTCTACAATATGTTCTTCATTCTAATTCCAGTACCTGCAAAATGAACCCAAAATTACATAAGAAAATATATTAAAATGCCTAGGGCATGACAAATGGTATCAGAGCAACTTTCCTGCTAACCTATGGAATTAGATCTGAACTTTTAATCTGTTCTTCTCCAGTTTCTTCTGATCTTCACTATCCAGATTTCTCTCTCTAAGATCTTATTCTCTTTTCTTCTCTTCAATTTGTTCTAACTTCTTCTCCCGTATTCTTCAATTCCAGCAATATTCTCCCACAAACCTACAGATACAGAGCCAATTTTATCACACAAAACACCACCATATCACAATACAATTTCACTCATCAGAAAACTCAACAAGAAATTCAAGTGAGCAACAATACAGAGGCAAGTTCACATTCAACCAGAAATGTATTCCATCATATTACTGACTCAAGCAGAAATGCAGGCTAGATGGGATAAGGATTTGTGTTATAACTGTGATGAAGTATATTCTTTTGAGCATCGATGTGCTAAAATACAGCTTTACATGCTCAGATGAGGAAGAAGGTGATGAAGAGGAAGTAGAAAATACAGAAATCGTGTTTGACAGTGGAGGGAAATTTAGGGAGGTTCCAGATCCAGAACCAACACCTATCAAGGCAAATTCTGGCTCAGATCTAGAGTCTCCTATGCTAAACCTTCCTGAGCTTGAAGGAGTTGGACCTGAATCTGAAACTAGGCCTTTGGTGAAGGAGATCAAGCCTCCTGACTCAACTATTGTCACTGGACTATCCCAACTACAAGAGGTACCAGTTGAGGCATCAATTGATGCCAAGGAAACTAAATCCTGGCCTAAACCAACCACTAACCTGAATCCATACATACCACCAATTAACCCACCTAACCTGAACCCATCTTCCCAAACTATCAACCTAAACACAGATCCTAACATTCCAAAACTAAACACCATACCCATTCAAAGTGTCAACCAGAACCTACCAACTCCCACCTATTCGAGTCAAAAGACCCCTGAACCTATACACACTAACACCAACAGACCCAAACCTTGGCCCAACAAACCACCTATACACACTGACACCAACAGGCCTAAATCGTGGCCAAATAAGCTGCCTAAACACACCCACAGTCTACAAGGTTTGCCATCTACAACTGTCATAGACAGAGGTAAAGTCCATACAAGCGAATTTTGGCCACAGTGGACCAAACCGCCTATATTCACTCTCTTCAATCTGAGAACAAGCTCAGATGAGTCCAATGGCCTCTCAAAGGATAGAACCAGGCTACCTAAACACACTGAACACAAACTGAGAACAAACTATGTTGAGTCCAGAAAACTAACCTACATGCACGGTGAAGAAGAAATAGCATCAAGGGGAGGTGTGGTCTGTCCTAGCTCAAGTATTCTTCGTTCGAAACCAGAGGATCAATTTCGGGTCTTCTTAGTGGCCGACCATATGTGGAAACTGGTCCAAAACAGAGTGCTCGCCGTGTCTCAGCTTTGGAACCAAGTGATTGCGATCTTGCGACACCTTCCAGAATTCGATCCGGGAGATCAACGATTGCCGAAAAAAGAAAGTAGTGTTGGTGGAGTTGTGACCCATTTTGGAAGGATTTTTGAAGGAGATCGACAGAGGATCGAAGCTAATGGTCGCCGGTTTAGTGAGAGGAGACGAATCGGAAATGTAGAAGAAGTTAGGGTTTCGAATGATTTGAATTGGGGATTTCGGCTACTAGGGATTTCAGAAGACAATTTGAAGAATTTGGGAATTTTTTGGAAGAGTGGATCGAAGAATCAAAGGAAGATGAAGAGGGATTTGGGTGTCGTTTTGGTAGAAAAGGTAAAGGATTGGGTTGTCGTTTTAATGGAGGCATGTAGAAAGAAGGAGGAGGATTTGTGTTGTGTTGAAGGACGTAGAAATGGAGAAGAGAAGCTACTAGGGCTGTTGTCTGAACGAAGAAAGGCTTATAAATTGTTGACAAAATGGTGTGTTTTGGAGTTGGAACCCTGGATCAAAACGATGTGCCTTGTGTGCGTTTTAAATACCAGGTGCCTTGGTCAAAGTTGGTCAGCAACTTTGTTTGGGTCAATCAAATTTTGGGCCATTTATTTGATAGTTGGATCACCTCTTTTCGAATTGGGTCATCTCCAGACTTGGACCATTTGGGCCTATTGCAATTGGTTTCCCATATCAGTTAGTAGGCCAATTGGGCCACTATTCTCTGTTGGGCTACATTTGCAATTAGTGGTCAGCAACTTAGTGGACTCTTGGCAAATTGGTTAACAACAAAATTGGATCAATTGGGCCATTATTGCAATTGGTTTTCCCAGTTAGAATTGGGCCAATTGAGCCACTATTGCAATTATTTTCATTTCAGTTCCTTGGTTAATTGGGTCACTATTCAAAGCTTACACCTTGAGGACAAGGATGTTTTCAAGGGAAAGGGAATGTAAGGATTGAGAAATTTAGGGATAAAATTAGGGATTTAGTGTGAGTCTATGATGGTTATTGTGTGTCAGCTACAGGGAATTATTTCCCAAGTCCTATTTGAGTTTTTTACGATTGGTTGCATTTTCCTTTATATTCAGAGTCTGTAATAGCATTCGGTATCAATGAAATATTACAATCATTTCTCAACTAAATTCTATTCCCTCTCTAACAAATTCTCTCTCGATCTCTCTAATATTCTGATCTATTTCTCTCTCATCTCAACCTCATCTTCAATCTTCTACAATATGTTCTTCATTTTAATTCCAGTACATGCAAAATGAACCCAAAATTACATCAGAAAATATATTAAAATGCCTAGGGCATGACAGAAGGCTTCTGTGTGAAGAAGCGTGTGATCCAAGTCAAGAACCAAGTGGAGCTTCTTCTGGGCGAAAAGCCTGTCGGAGTTGGCCACCTTCAAACGAGCAATCTCATGGAGGGTCAGAAACCCATTCTTTATCAATCCTCTCGGCACTGATAACCAATTTTGGCGCGTGGTGGCCTTGTGCATCACCAGAACAACATCATTACCCTTCATTCTCTCAATCTGATTCATCAACTCCAAACCCATTTCATGATCAGGATTCTTTTTCTTCTTCTCCAAATTATAAGTCTTCCTCCGCTTCTTTAATGGAGGTTTCCGGGCAATCTCCTCCTCCCCATCTTCTTCTTCTTCTTCGGTGTGTTGAGAGAAAAAGTGCCTCTTACGTTTTTTTGGGATTTTGCCAGACTTCTGAAAAGCTTCGTCTTCTTCTCTAACAAGCAACAAAGTTCGACTTGTCTCATTCTGATTCATCAACTCCTCATCACCGGCTTGTTTGGTGGCTTCCACAGGCAGATCGAAACATGTGCTCATCATCTTCTTCAAGAAAACAAAAAGCAGAGAAAACAGAGCAAAAATAACAACAAAACAGAGAAAAAACTGGGCAGACAAAATGTGAGAGACGGTGAACTGAGAACCAGTGTGTTTGTGAATTGTGATTCAAATTACTTTCAAGAAAAGCCTTTAGAGAAATCTGTTTGGCGATGGCGCACATCAACGGTCACATTTTCTGCTTCAATTTCAAGCGGCAAATGAGACTATTCAATTACTGTCTTGCCCCTAACGGTCATATCTGTCAATTGTAGTAACTTGGGCCTCAATTATCCCTATTATTATTATTATTTTTAATTATTAAGAAAAAATCTCAGTAAACATATATTATTTATTTTTTTTTTTTTTTTTTTGGGTTTTAAAGTTTGGATAATTTAATGGCAATATTCTTCTGGATATTTTTTTTAGAATGTTATTCTTCTAGATATTCTAAATACATAATAAACATGAACTTCTTATAAATTTTGTCAAAATATGTGGAGCCATCGAAACTTCCTTACCTTAACTCTTTTAATCGAGTCAAATGTGGAGTCATCAAGACACCTATCGAGAAAGGTGTCACAATGTTAGATTTGGACCTACAATATACTATTAGAATCATCTCGTCATGATGTTAGATTTGGATCCATAATATAGGTGTCATGATGTTAGATTCAAACCCACAATATACTATTAAAATCATCTCGTCACGATGTTAGATTTGAACCCATAACATACCATTAGATTTGTCTCAACGAGCCCTACGATGATCACCGGAGGACCCCATGTCGCGCTGCAATTTCCCTAAATTCCATTGTTTCGGCTTTTGTTTTTCGATATTTTCTTGCTTAGTTTGTATTTTTAGATCTTAACAACTTTTCGTACAAATTTCCGTTTGCAGAACGGTCTTTTCTTTTTGGTAGCATTTGTTTAGTAAAGCTCTATTAAAAATTAATCAGTAACTCTAATGTGTCAAATACTCAAATGTTATCGACAATGTATTTTTATGGAAAGTTTCTTCAAATCATTTGTATACGTCTAACAAGCTTAAGATGTAAGCACTCAATACACATGAATTTCTCCCAATTGCTATTTTGAGGTGCTTTCGGAAGACTTGAGCACCAGGAATGAGCACGTTGATGAAATATGTACGAGGCACAGAAATGTACAAAGACTTGGAAATGAATGTTTGTCAGGAGTCCAAGGAAGACTTTGCAAGATATTGACGCCATTCTTCAGGAGTCCCCCTTCTTATCGTAAGCATTTTTATCGCTGCAGTTGTTAGGGGTATGGCGAGTATGTCGTAGTCTTTTGGTACCTATAAGAACAAGGTGTATGAATCGTATTTCTAAGCAAAGCATTTACCGAAGGCACCAAAATTTTTCGGCCAATGCTCATCTACACTCTGAAGACAACAGAATAGTTGATGGCTTGATGCTACTTAATGACAACAACAGAAATGTGAAGGAATCTAATTGATACCTTGGGGACCTTAATGAGCTTCATATTTGCTTCCTCCAAAGTTTTTTGACCTTTCTTTGAGTTGCATTTGGCACAAGCCGCTACCTGTTACAAGAATAAATCGGTAGGAAATGTAAAATGTAGGTAAATGATGGTTAAGTCTATCGTAGTGAGATATCATCCTTTAGTGAGCAAACCAGTTACCATTTTCCCACATCAAAATATACAGGAAAACATCTGTTAGAAAAATCAATGACATTGTTGTTTGGTGTAACGTAAAGTTATACTAAATGTAATACGAATTTATCTCATGTTCTGAAATAATCTCCATTTGTGACACAACTAAACGATGCCTAGTACATGAAGAGTGACAACTATGAAGCACTGTATCTAAGTTTGAAAGGATCGGTGATGAGAAGCATTTTAACAACTTTCAGTTAAATATATATATATATATATATCTAAAAGTTTTGTTGTACCAGATTTTCCCATTTCCATTCTCCTCCTTGTGCAATAGGCAGAACATGATCAATAGTCAAGTTCGCACGTGTAGAACAATACCTATAAACAAGGGAGACAACACCTAGATAAGATCAAACCCACTCAAAGAAAAAGATCAAATCCACTCAAAGATATGAAATTACAATAATATAACACCGCCAATTTCTTATATATACTTTTCTAGCAAAAACGATGACAAAAAATAACATGAGAATTAAGTAAATATTAAATTAAACTTGTAAAAAGTGTAAAGTAAGAAATTGATGCTTGCACAGGCAGCAAGTAGCATGCATTAATATGATATAAATCAAATGATTACATGACTAGCAGGATGTGTAGAGTGCAAAAAGGGAATGCATAAGATCTACACACTATTATAAATACAGTTTACGATTGCTCTATGACAACAAATCAAATCACCGAATTGTACTCATATCAGTATTAATCAAAATTAGAGCTTACAGTAAACAACCACTTAATCTATAACTAAGCACATGAATATACCATGCTCTGTTACATGGGGTTTACATATATTGAAGCAGCAATCAATGTATTCAAATTAATCAAAGGGCACTCACTGACAAGTATAGTTGTCCCGATATAGTATATTTTTACGACTAAGGTTGCTTTTGATTCTTCTTCTCTTAACAACCTGCAGTAAATGTGGAACCTGGTGGCAGGTAAGCATAAGGTCAGTTGAAGTGAAGTACAACATGAGTAGAGAGATAAAGGAAATAAAAAATCATATTAGAACAGCAAGGTACAGGTTAAAATAAACTATAAATTTTAAACGCCCCCTAATCGCATACCCTTAACACTGCTGGTATGTAGAAAGATCCACTTGGGGAGTTCACAGTCTGATTGTAATATTCTAGAACATCAGCCTGGGTCAAATCAATGTCAAGAAATTAAATAAAATGAGCTTGTTTTTTTATAATGAATGTTCTCACATGTGTGTGTGCGAGTTTGCAAAATGAAGAAACATGTACTTTTGGTTATCTTGTGTGTCAAAGGAGATTCTAGTCATTTCTAGACAGACATCAGTATGTATCCAGAGAGATATTTTCTGAAACATAATATAATATGTCCAGGGGGGTGCTAAACCAGGACAGTTATGCCAACAACTTTTTCAAGCGTTTTTTTTCTCCAACATAAGATTTTCCTCATCTTCTAACAAAAGCAACGAAGATGAAATTCACGACAGCAACTATAACTGTCCAAATATCTAAAATGAACAATGGAGCTGCAGTCAAACCTTCTCCATGAACTCCAAACAGATAGCACGCTTCCAGCAGACAACATTGACTGGCCTGGAGAAGCAAGCGACCATCAGATCCACAAACATGGAGATAACTGCTGTGCAAATCTTTCTAAAATACAATACAAAAAGAAAAGGAGGAGGAATAACTACAGCAGTTGAGCTTTGGTGAATTGCCATACATTATTATATTTGATCATGGAAGATCGGAACCACTCGAGTCGATAGGATTTGTACACCACACAAATCAAACAGAAAGAAGAATTTTGCTTCCTTTTTCATCTTTCTACATTATTATATTTGACTATATGAAAATAACGACAGAAATATGAATAGAACACGAAACTAGAACCATTACATCAGCAGAAAGGGAACACCTACTCACAGGAATAGAGAATAGCAGTAAGAACATCGGAACCACTCGAGTTGATATGGTGAAAAAACACTAGACACTGAAATGTTCTGGTGGCTGGCAGGGCCTTTCAAACGTAATAATTAATTAGTACACAATTTATGAGCAGAACCAGGTTAAGCATTACTATTTCATTAGACAGTGAGTGCCTGAATAATGTAACTGGTAAGATATATCTCATTGGTTACCATATTGCATGACAAAATCAAAGTTCTCTCTAACTTGTAAATTGAGACCATATTGTTGTGTCATCACTGTCCTAACAATTCTAAAACAACCAAATCAGCTCCTACTAATTTTAAGATCCCCTTGTCCACCCGCCACCTCTGTGTCAATATTATTAATAATAGATAAGAGCACATATATACATTTAAGTTTTATGAATAAACATATTGTGTTATGTATATAGTGAAATGAAGCTGAAGTGGCTTTTTGTCCACAGTTCAAAAGATTAGCTGTTAGGACTCCAATAAGTCATATCCTATTGCATTTGTTTTGATTCGTTTATCTTATAGGTTTAGGTTAGAATTTAGAATGGCTTTCTGTCTCCAAAGATTACTTTTCCTTAATTTAGTTGTAGTTAGCCACTTTAAATAATTGAATAATAAGAAATTAAATTCAGATATCTTTTTTCTGTTTATTTTTATAATTTCTTTGTTTCTTCTCTCTGAAACCACTTCTGCCTGATCCTTAATAAATTCTGACAAGCTTTGTTCAAAGGGAGTGAAAATGCTGGAGCTCTTGTAAATTTTTTACCATCGAATAAGATTTGTTTGGACTTGTTCGAGCTATCATTTAGGTTTAGATTATCTTTGTGTTCTTTTATAAACTACAACTATTTGGGATAAGTACCCTAACATCTGCTTAAGGATCTTGAAGGAAAGTTAACCTCTTTCTCAAGTAAGTGAACAGTTGAACTGATGACAGTCATTTTGTCTCAAGTTTTGAAACAGCCAAATCCTAGTTAAGATATAAGAGATGGTGTTCAGATGTGGAAACTTGATACCCTTTCTCATGTTTTGAACACCAACCATTATTACATTCACTAGAATTTGGTTGTTTTGAAACTTGAGGCTGTCATTACATGCCCATATATGATCTAACATTCTAACATGACTGACTGGCACCAGTCAATTTGTTGCTCTTAGGGTTTTCAGCACATTAAAAGAAAGAAATATAAGATAGATTTTGGAAACTAATCTTTTCTAGACCATATATTTATAGTGGTTCACTACGACCTAAGTAAGGAACCCTAATTCATATGGAAACTAAGACAATAAAAGATAAACGGATTCAAATAGATACAATGCATAATTTTCCTAAATTTGGCTACACACTTCATATAAAATCAATTGTGCCAACAAAAATTGTGTTTCAAGCACTGCTTCACAAACTTCAGTGGCCGGATTCAATCCATCCTGCCAACCAGGATGCTTATCAAGTATTTGATTCTAGACTTTGAATGCAGAAAAGACATTTGTGTCTATCAAAAAACTTTTATCACAACATTTAGTAGAAACATGGGTCTCAAAACTTCAGAAGCATCTGCTTCGCCACAAAATCTGTTCAAGCTGCCAATCATGCTTGAGTCATGTCTGAAATTGGGCTTTCCTCAAAGGCTCTAAGTTAGCTTTACAATTGGTTCTTTGTTCAAATAATTGCTGAGAATATAATTCTCCTAACCACATTCAACATCACCAACCCCCCACATATCAATTAATTACCCCAAAATCCAATAAAAATCAACTCTTTGAGAAACTCAGGTAACTACAACACTAAATATAGCTGCAAAAGTTAAAGCAGTGAAACCAAATCAAAATTGAGCAAAAACCCATATCCTAAATCAACTAACAACAACAAACATTAAGGCAATCAAAACACAAATGAAAAATGCTGAGTAATTAAGTGGGTTATAATAGGAAGAGAACTTGCCTATAAGAAATGTCCAAAACCAGGCCTCTAAAACAAGCCAAATCATCCATCTCCAACTCACTATCATACTCTTCACCACTCTCATCAAAAATCCCCATGTCACTCACATTGAGACTTGCCTCCACATTGAGTTGGCTCGATTTCTTCTTGTTCAAAGAAGATTGAAATTTTGTTTTGGACCCAATAAACCTGAGTTTTCTCTTGTGAAGTTGGTTTGATCTCAAGCCATGACCACCGACAAGCTTGTAGTAGACAGGGTCTCTAGATTCCACACCATCACCATTGAAAAGCAACTTCAAACGACCCTGTGCGACGAATTGAGCCATCAATATGTAAAACAACTATATGATTTCACTTTAGTTCTAAGTTTTTCAGCGAAGCTGTTTTAGTGGGGATGTGCCAAATACTTTTTTACAAGCTTTTAAGTAGTTTGAAGAGAGAAAAGAGAACAAGAAACCAGAAATTGTTGTTGAGAAGTGGAAGAAAGAAAGAAAGAAAGAAAGAAGCAACCAGTTCACGCAAAAAACCGTTGCCACATATTTTTAACATATGCTCTGCAATATCTTCTTTCAGTTGTGTCTACAAAATTACACTTTTGCCATCTCTCTCTCTCTCTCTCTCTCTCTCTCTCTCTCTCTCTCTCTCTCTCTCTATATATATATATATATATAAAATACTTTGCTAATCAGGACCGTCCTGACTTTAAAATTTCAAGATTATATATATATAATACTTCTCCAATCAAGACCGCCCGGTTTTATAATTTCAGGACGTCAGCCATACATTCATAATGGGCCCACAACCCTACATTAACAAATACTTACACCCAATATGAATATGTGACTGAGGTTAGACGTCCTTAATTTATAATTTCATGGCGTCCTTACTAGAGAATCACCTTATATATATGTGGATATGGTAGGGTATTTGTGACATTACGCCCCCTTTAAGTGAGAAGGGTAATTTAGTCCAACAGGGGACATTTCATGCAAAGTGAACTTCAATACAAGACATTTTTGTAAGAAAAACAATGTTGATACATTTTTGCTCTTTCAAACTTCAAAGTGGACAATGCCTTTTAGGTGACTTACCAGCAAAGATCCACTGGACCAAAACCGTTGTACGAACAACGGGTTTAGTGCGGGTGAACAGTGGTTTG
The DNA here is from genome assembly GCA_030490815.1 of Acer saccharum. Lineage (NCBI taxonomy): Eukaryota > Viridiplantae > Streptophyta > Magnoliopsida > Sapindales > Sapindaceae > Acer > Acer saccharum. Next base: position 43,409,237 of record CM059867.1, read on the forward strand.
GACTAGAATGGCAAGCGATAGTGCATCAGCTCCAGTTTCAAGCGCCTAAAAACATGTCCAAATGACATCAAAAATAATTGTATAATATACTGTTGGAAATGTATGGATGTCTAATTTTTACCCCTTTTATAGAGTGAGGTTTTTATGTCCATAGAAAAAGTTATGCTCATTTGAGTGATCAAATGTCAGATTTGGATTACAGCAGAAATGCCCTGTTTTAGTGGTCTCTTTGGAGATTTCAAAACTAATCCAAATGGTCATGAAATATTATGAATAATATACTGGTTGGAAAGTTATGAGTGTATAGTTTATCCAAAAATTTTCAAAACTCAATTTTAATCCTTTTATAAAAAGTTTTTGTCACAAGACCATACAAAGGTCAGTTTTGAAAAACATTTAAATCATTGAAATCCAATCTTTTGAAATTAGACACTTACTCCAAATAACCAAACCAAATCTAACACTTGTCCAAATGGTCAACCATCCTGCTGAAACAAGCACACCATCGTGCAAGCACGGACATTTCCGATCACACAACCAAAAAACGAAAAACACCACACTTAAGGCTAACATGAAGTGCAAGTGTGGTTTTGAGAGGAATGCACACATAAACTATGAGGTACAAATGCATGAAGTGTGTGTGTACACCCTAATCTCTTCAAGAATCAAGTCAAGTGAATTACCTTTCGCTTTTGTACTTACTCTTGAAGTCATGGAGATGCTTGGAAGTTTGCCAACGAAACCTAAGTTACCCATTACAAAATCATCCCCAATGTGGTATATCATGAAATTAGCCAATCATAAAATAGAGGTTCTTACATACATATATACATATATATATATATATATATATATGATTGCCACATGTCGCAATCACATCAAATGTAGAAAAAAAGTCTATTATTATATATACCAGCCTACGAACCCGTGCGATGCACGAATTTTGATAAAAACTATTATCATACTTTATTGGAAAAAAGTTCCATTCAAACAATTGCATTTCTGTTCATTATATATATATGGGAATGCAAAATGAACTTAAAACTAATCGGTGTGAGACAAAAAGAAACCATAGTTGTTCACTCTCATCATTCTAAAGCACTGGAGAAGAGAAAAGATTAAGTGAGAAAAGCTTAGGGAATTGTTATATGCATAAGAAAAGGAAAAGAAAAAAATAGAAACACAATTAACATGAGTTGAACATGAATCTAAACCAATATAATTAAGCAAGGAAGATTATGGACTGTAGATCTATTCCTCAGGAAACAAATGGCCATTCCACAACTTAGCCATGTTTACATTGCGGGGTACCTTTGTACAATAACCTGTGATTACAAATTTGCACAGTTTAAATTATTCATGAAAACTTGAAGCCAAAGAAGCAGAGATGAAGTAACAAAGTATAGAAAATGAATAAAACCAATAATGATTTGCTCACATACCAACTCCCTCCTTTTGGACTATCAAACCGTGTAAAAATCAGTAAAAAAATAATAAATCATATATATATATATATATATACAGAAATTCTATTATCAGTTCGAACTGACAAAAGTTATATCAGTTCCTTGCATATGGGCCACTGGATTTAAATACTTTGACTAGTCTGTATTCACTTGTCAGTCAAAGTATTTAAATCCAGTGACCCACATACAAGGAACTGATATAACTTTTGTCAGTTCGAACTGATAATAGAAAGACTGTATATATATATATATATATATATATATATTTGATTGATGGATTGGAAGTGAAGGGTTGGAAAATTTAATTTTATTATAGAAAATTATTCATTATATATCCATTTATCCCATTGATGATTTTCAATACAATAAATTAGTTCAGTTCATATTGATGAAAGGATTGCCTTTTCACTATCACTGTAAGAAAATATAGCTTTCTTGACAGTTAAAAACTGTCAATAAATAACTAACATTATATATATATATATATATATATATATATATATATATATATATTATTAATATATTAAATAATATATAATATATAATATATAATATATATTATATAATAATAATAATATATATATATATAATAATAATAATATATATATATAATACATATAATACAAATAATAATATATATTATATAATATAATATATATAATAATAATATATTTATATAATATAATATAATACATATGTATTAATATATTAATATTATATATAAAATATAATATATATGTAATAATATATAATATATATTATAATAATAATATATTATTTTTGGAATGGAGTTGGGTCATATGAGGGTATTTATGGAATAAATTTTTTAATTTTGAATGGAAGGGCATTCCATTGGTTTTTGGATGGAATGCCCATTCAACCAAAATGGTCGAATCCTTATTCCAATGGAATCAATATTCCATTGCATTTTAACAAACCAAACGAATGGAATGACTATCTTTCCATTTCATTCTATCCAACCAAACATGGCCTATAGGAGACTCGTGACATGAATTGTAATAAGCATGATTTGGAATACAACTCTCACTACATGAGAGATATTTCTCAACATGCATCTTGCAATTTAATGAACAAATGTAAGAATCAGATTATTAATTTATATGGGCAATTGCATTATTAACGTGTCTCTTAGTATAAAACAAGAGGGTGCAAAATAAATAAACAATTTTTTTAAAATTATTTTTTTGAATTTTTTAAAGTAAATGATTTAAAAGTAAATTTATTAAATTTAAAATTTTACTTATCCAATATCGGTTTGCCAAAAAACCGATATCTTACTGTAAAATAAATCCATATCGGGATTTTGTTTGGTATTGAAAATAGGAAGTAAAAGTTTAAAAAAATTATTAAAGATAAAAAAAAAATTATATATTATGAATGTTTTAAAATATATAATATAATATAATATATATTATATATTATATTTATTATATTAAATAATATATATTATATATTTATTATACAATATATATATATATATATTATATTATATTATACAATATATATAATAATATATTTATATAATATAAATATATAATATATATTATTTAATATAAATAAATAATATATATATATAGCAAATCACATCTAATAATATATAAATATTATAAATATATATTATTATTATATTATTAGATGTGATTTGCTATATATATATATATGTTAGGTTGATAATTAGTGTTGGCATTAATTCCATATCAAAACGTGTTTTACTTGTAATGTTTAGTGGTTAGTAAATGAAGGATTTCGAAGACGAAGGACGTCTCAACCATTATTCGTTCAAGTTGCCGGTTTTTAAGAGTTTCGGACATTATCGGTCTACAAAGGTATACATGACCTCTTATCTCTTACAAGGCTAGGCACACACTCACACATATCATTCTTGTGTGTCCCTTCATGATTTTATTTCATTTACATTTCACTTTCACACACTTGGCAAAATATGCTCATGCATTCACATTTAGTTAATAAACTTTGTGTTTTGCATTTTCTAGGACTATGTTCGGAAACTAGCATATGTGTGTGTATTTGTGCTTGTATGTTTTCGTATTTTGTGTTTAGGACTTGAACATGTTCTTATTCAATGCCTTATTGAGTTCCGGTCGTTTCGGTTACTCTTTCATAAGGTTTCGAGTCCAAACGTGTTGACTATGCCACTTTACGTTCTCTTACGTTGTGTTGACTTCATCGATGATTTCCGAGATGATTTCTCAACCATTTTTCAAAGTTGTATAGTCGTTATCGTGCGTGAGGGAGTCACGGTTCGTAATCCGAAAACGGATTCAAAATCGAAGGTCGGATGCTCAAGATATGGGCTGAAGATCCGAAGGAGCGCGCGAGGGCGTAAGTGGCCAAGAGGCCACGTGTGGCCCACCCCGTGGATGGAGCCGTGGGCCCCACGGCCAGAGGGGCTCTCTGCTCCCGTGTGGCCCACGCGCCCCCCACGGGGCTGGGCTGAGGTGGCCCTCTTTTATTGGCCAAAAATTGCCTCCTCTCTCCTCTTTTTAAAACCCCTCCATTCCCTCCATTTGTTTTCAAGAAGAAAAAAATTAGAATTCCCGTCAGAATTTTTCTCCCAAATTTTCCCAACTTCCAAACACCATAACTTTCTCATACGAAGTCGGATTTGAGTGATTCAAGTTGGAGAACGTTCGTAATTGCGTCCTCTACCTTTTCCAAGTGATTTGGCAGCTGTTTGATTGACTTTTCTGGTGGTTGCACACAGAAAACCGAACCAGCTCGAAAATCCAAGGTAGTGTTCATATCTTTGGGATTTCTTCTTTTATAACCTTCAATTTGCTTGGGGTTTCTTCTTCTATATGTATGTTTATGTATTATGAATGCTATAGAGAAAGATAGCTTCATAATCAATCTTAATCAAAAGTCTAATTAGAGACATATGTGAACTAGTTTCTTAGATTCTAGGTTTTTCACATGTTTGAGAGTTGTATTGTGATTAGATTGATATCTAGGATTATTTGTGGATTGATTGATGTATTTTATGATTAATAATCCTCACATGTGCTTAGATCCTCTTATTGAACAAATCTAAGATTAGCACATTTGATTTTGTATTTAGAGCTAATTAGGATTTAATTGATTATTCATTATATCCTTGCTCTAAATACTTGCTAGAATATTCATTGTATACATTTTGTGATTCTAGCATTTTTTGTTGTTTTGTGTTCTAAAGTCTTGATTATGTGCTTAATGAACATGCTTTGTTTTCAAGCTTTAGAAACATGAATAGAATCTAGGCTTGGCATGTTTTAGGTGTTTTGCATGCTCTAGATTTTTGTTCATGTTTAAGATCTAGACTACTTTGTTTTTGTGAACTTTGTTGCCTATGTCTAGATCTTCATGAAGTGTACCTTATCCATACATTTCATATGCTCATGCATCATTTTGTATGGTGTCATGTTTTGGATCATAAACTAGAAAAATGTACATTGTGTGCTCATTGATTATTTCTAGTTTCCATAGGATGTATTGATCATATATTCTATGTTGCATGTGTTTGCATCATTTGCATCACTTAGATCATTGCCTTGTAAAAGGTGGAAGTCTCTTGCAAAGTGAGTGAAGCTTTGTGGAAAGAGCAAGGAAGCCTTGACTAGGACATGTGGTCCGGATAGTCAAGCAAGGAAGTCTTGTCTAGGGTCGGGAGGATCCGGATAGGCAAGCAAGAAATCTTTCTAGAGACGTGAGCGTCTTGGATAGGAAGTTGCTTCCTAGAGGTGTAGGACACATCTCGGATAGGAAGTAGGCTAGGTGGTTCACTAGGCCCGAGGGTAGACTAGGAGTTGATAGCTTGAGCGGATATCATGAGTTGGTAGCTTGAGTGTGTAAGTCCTTTTCGTCATAGTGGATTGCTTTGCCGGTGGTTGTGGATTCAACCCGTGGATGTTTCCTCTTCGGAGGTTTACCACGTAAAAATCAATGTGTCAAATGTCTCTATCTCTATCTCTTTATATTTGTATGTATGATCTATATAACTTGTTTAACCTCTTCATTTCCTCACATCCTTGTATACAAGTTATTGATAAAGAAAGAGTTGCGCACATTGTTGGTTGAATCTACATTTGTTTCTTGTATCTTGTAACTGCTTGAACATTGTATCTTGTGATTCTATATCAAGTTGTAAAGCTTAACTTGGTGAGTTTGCATTGTAATATTCAAAGTACAACTTGTGGAATTTAAATTTGCTCATTATTGAATATACTTGTAAAAGAGATACATTGTTCATTGATATATGTTTTGTAGACTAAGGGTGGTGAATCGAGCATACTTGTGATAATTGTTTTCTCATAACAATCATGTTTAAGGTTAATATGTATGCTCACCGAGGTTTTGACATAAGTCACGAAAAAGTTTTTAAAACTAGTGCGTCAACCTATTCACCCCCCCTCTAGGTTGTTTAGTATAACCTTGTAGGTATTTTCAATATATATATATATATATTATATTATATAAATATTATAAATATATATTATTTAATAAATATATAATATATATTATTTAATATATATATATATATATAATAAAATATTATAAATATTTTATATTATATAAATATTATAAATATATATTATTTAATATATATAATATAATATATGATTGGTTTTGTTTTCTTTGTCTTTTCTGTTTCGTTTTTTAATTATTAATTTAAATAATAAAATAGGTAAATAGGGACATTTTAGTCATTGTGGGTTAAAATTGTGGTCAACAGTTAGAATTAATGGAAGTCAACTATGGGCACTTTAGTTATATTCCAGAAATACCCTTATATGCCCCAACTCCATTCCAAAAATACTCTCCTTTCCAAAAATAATATATTATTATTATATATTATATTAATGATATATAAATATTATATATATATATATATATATTATATTATTATAATATAATGATATATAAACATATATATAATAATATAATATATAATATATATTATATTAGTATCTTTAGGAAAGATGAGTTGTCCATTTCAACAATAAAATTTCTTGTCCTGAGGTGAAAATCCAGCTTTTGGATTCCATATTTGACAGTAAGAATCTCTTTATATTGGACAAAAGGTTTGGTGAAACGAGTTTTTTCTTGGTTTGAAGAAGGTTCAAGTGGAAGGAAGTCACAATCATAGTCTAAGGTCATGTAGCAAGGGACTAGTGGAGGTAAAGTAGAGATTGGAAGGACAGGTTGTGGAGGTAAGAGACCTTCAGATCGTAAGATACCAATCGGATGGCAGGTACCCCTGGGTGCCTCTCTAGAGTTTTTAGAGTTTTCCCCACAATGGCGACCTAACCACGGCTTAAACAGAGTACTAACATTTCAACCATCTAGAGACAGACAAGGACCTTAAGCCGAAAACATCTCATCTTCTGATGTGCAGGATCCTCAACTAGAGGTAAGCACAGAGCATACTGAGGTCATTACAGACTGTCACTTATAAGATAGACATGGCATTCGAAGGAAGAAGAGGAAATATTTAGCAAGACATGAGAAATTAGAACACAAGAGAAATATTTTTTATTTTTCAGATTCTGCCTTTTACAAAGAGACGAGCCCTCCTTATATAGGGGGAGAGAGAGAGTACAGCCAAACTTAGCACACAGTAAAGCCAACAAACGTGGTAGCAATACATAAAAGCAAACTAAAGCAAACTAGGGGCCATCGGCCAAACATAACCAAAAACAAACAAAAAAGGCCTAATAAAGACAAACGGGGCCTAATAAAACAAAACATAATAATAAAAGTAAATTATTACACAAGATAATATCACGAGTTTAAATCTCGGGCTAAGCTGAAATCACGGACTTGATAGATTACAATTGACATGATATTCATTATCTAAGTCTTGGGCTCCACAGATGGAGCATGGCCAGGCAAGATCAAAGGGGTCCTGGGAGTCAATCATGTATGAATCTTGAAAAGGGTTCCAGCTTTGAGAGGGATCTCTAGGGATATCAGGAAGGATGAAAACTTCGTCGGTGGGGATGTAATTAACATCACAGAGGAAATTGAGCAAAGAGACTTGGAGAATATTTGGGTACATTTTCTGATAATCATAAGTGGTGTGCCATTTATAACTGGTGTTGGCAATCCATAGGAGTCTTTTGTGGGGATTGTACCTGTAGGGCCTATGGAAGATCCATATACAGCATACAGAGGCAGCTGCCTCATAATCAAGCTTCCAAAGGTTATATTGTCCCATGAGCTTAGTGAGTTCGTTTTTCCAGTTGGACAAGGATGTGAACCATTGGAGGAAAACCCATAATAGAGAATTTTGTTGAGAAGGATCATGTAGATGACCATATAAAGCCTGAAGTGGGAAGACGATGGCATGATGATGGAGAACTGATAAACACCAGAGGAACCAAAGGATTTGAGGAGAAAAATAGTAGAATGGTGGCATTATGAATGGGTCAAGAAATGGTCTGGATAGGTTGGTGACGGTGTGACGACAGTCTTGACTATTGATGTGGGCTAGGTAGACCGGAAGTTGAGCCTTGGCGAAGGACTGGATTTGATCTAGAGAGGGTTGATGATCAGGTGGTAGCGTGGCCAAGAGTTTTGGTGGGAATGAGTAATCATGGATGGCTGGTGAGGAAGATGAGGGACCAGCAGGAGAAGCCATGAAGATAAGAGGATAGTGACCTGTGGGTGTAATGAGATGGGTGAGTGGAGGTTTGGAGAGCATATAAGCAATTATATTATGATGGCCTTTCACGTGGCGTACAGTGAAGTCATATCGTGCAAACCAATCTTTAAGTCTCAAAAGGAGAGGATTGGGAGGAATCTTATTGCGAAAATCGAGTATCTTTGGGAAAGATGAGTTGTCCATTTCAACAATAAAGTTTCTTGTCCTGAGGTGAAAATCCAGCTTTTGGATTCCATATTTGACAGCAAGAATCTCTTTATAGATAGTGTGATAATGCTGTTGGGCATCTTTGAATTTTCCACTGGCATGACCACAGTATCTCCTTTGACCTTCACGATCTTCAATAAGAACGGCTCCTCAAAAAATGTCACTGGCATCAGTTTGGAGGATAAGTTAGCCAGAAGAAGGGATGGTGAGGGCAGGAGGAGATTGAGAGATTTCTTTTAATTTGATGATGGCCTCAGTGTGGGTGGAACTCCAAGGAGGAGGACTCTTCTTGAGGAGCGTAGAAAGAACTGAGGTGTAATGACTGACATGGGGAATGAAATCTCTGACATAGTTGACTATACCAAGAAATTGTTGAACTTGTTTCACACTGAGATATGAATCAGGAAAGTCTAATAATCGGACAGCCAAATGAGGACCAGGACGGTATTGGCCGTTGGAAATGTGCATTCCAAGAAATTCAATTTCAGATCTTCCAACTATGCTTTTCTTTTCGGAGAGCATGATACTATAGTGATGAACAATGTCATGGAACTGTTGGAGAAGAATATTGTGAGAGGTATCATCTGGAGAAAACATGAGGATGTTATCAATGTAGATGAGGGCTGAGTGTAAGAGAGGATGGAAAATCCTGGTAACAGCCTTTTGGAAAAGAGATGGAGTAGTTTTTAAACCAAAAGGGAGAACAGTCCATTGGTATTGTGCATTGGGAAGACAGAATGCTATCTTATATCTTTCATCTGGATGAATACCAATTTGCCAGAAAGCACCTTTAAGGTCAAATTTGGAGAAGATTGTAGCTCCTGGAAGTTGAGAGAATAAGACATTTGGCCTAGGAACAGGAAACTTGTCATCTTTGAGAAAAAGGTTGAGGGGTTTGTAATCCACGACTAATCTCTTTTTTCCTCTGAGCAATTCTGAGCGTTTTTCAACGTAAAAAGCTTGACACGCCCAGGGGGAAAAGGTATGTTCTATCAGACCTTTACGAAGGAGTTCATTGCACTCATCATGAGCCAACTTGAGATCTGAGGGAGACATGCTTGAGTGGGTAGCCTTGGTAGGATTAGTATTTTCATTAAGCTTGAAGGGAAGCTTGATAAAGAAATCTGGATTTTTCCACAGAGGAGAAGGGTGTGAGAAAGTAGCATGATTGTCAGCACAAAGTATGAGCAATTTATTTTGAATGTGTTCAAAAGGGGCTTGGATTACGGAGAGCGGGAAAATCTTCGAAACATCAGAAAAAGCTTTGAAATTCTTTTTGTACCGAATGCTAGAAGAGAGAATCCGGAGGGATTTACATTGGCAAAAAACATCCCAGCCGAGGAGGATGTCTTTATCCGGAAGAGGAGTGCCGAGGACTTGGACCCAAAGAGTAAATGACAGGAAAAATTGAATACTAATCTTTTTTCTGGAAATAAGATTAGTAGAGAAAACTTTTCCATCAGCGGCTTTGAAATGTTGAACATGGGACTTCCAAAATTCTGGAGGAAGGACCCTTGGGTTCATCATTGTGTTGTGGGAACCTGTGTCAAAATAGGCGATGACATCAACAGGTTTGGAGTACTTGTCAGGTAGGATCCGGACCGGAGCTTGGGGACCGAGGTGAGAAACAAGGGGAGTAGCTTGATAGGAATCTGGAATCGAGCCATAGTCTGAGGAACCAGAATGTTCTGAATCAGAAAGATCTTCTTGAAGAACAAAGGTTGTGGAGGGATCTACACGATCCTGTTCAGAGAAGATTGATTCAATGTCAGCATCGGACGGAACTTCATCAGCAATGTCTTTTAACTGTTGAACTAATCTGGCAGACTTTGCTTTTTTGTTGGGATATTTCTTTGCATAATGTCCGGGTTTGCCACAAATGTAGCATCTTTGGGATTTGTTCCAACCTCGCTTTATTTTCTTTCTGAAGAACTTGAATCTTTTGGAGCTACCTTTCTTGTTCTTGAAGTGTTTAAGATAATTCTTCTTCTTCGTTTTCGTTCTGCAGGTGCAGGAGGCCAAGGACTTGCACTTGATCTGAAGAGAAGGTTGCCTGCATTGGGACTGCAGGTGTTTGCCTTCTATGAGCATCTTGGAGAAGAATCTTTGAGTGGCACAGAGTTTATCAAGAGAGCTGAGGTGTCACCTAAAGACGTGTCATTGAGAGAACGTCCTAAGGTGTCTATTTTCCGTTGTATCTCATCTTGGAGGTCATCTGGAAGGCAGTTGACATAGACTTGTTTAAGACTATGATCATTGATTCCACCAAGGGTATGGTAAAGTTGAGACATCCGCTTGTAATGGAACACGATGTCTTTTCTTTTGAGAGAGCAGCAACGCATGTCAAAGAATTCTTGCTTAGCTTGTTTATAGATATGATCAGGATCACCAAGGAATTCTCTGAAAATATATCCCATGGCTTGGGAGGCTAAATGAACTCTGACAAATTGGAGTTGTCTATATTCACCAAGAGCCTGGTACCAATCTCTGAGAGAACCAGTAAAACAAGAGACGAACTCACATAAAATTGTTTCAAGGTTCTGTTCAGATTTTTCCAGTTGTAGGTCAAGCCATGCGCTCATCTCTGAAACCCATTTTCTCCAAGAACCAGGAGAAGTGTCATCAAGAGTAAACTAAGGGCCATTGGTTGGTTTAGCAGGAGGACGATCGGGAACATGTTCTGGGGGTTCCTCAACAAAAGGAGTCAGAGTAGTGGAGGCAGTCTCATCAGGGGACTCATAGGTTCATGTTGAAGGTTGAGGGTCTGTGCAAGACGCCATAAACACTTGAGTAAGATCTGTATGATCCTGAGGAGAGGAGTTGGCAGTATCCAACCAGGATGTTTGGGAAGACTGAGAGGATACGTCTTCAGAAAAAGACGCCAAATCAGAAGACTTGGATGAAGAGGAAAATGTCTTAGAGGTATATAGAACTGGGTCGTATGAATTGGAAGCAGCTTGCTTGTCTTTCTGCTTCGAAGGGGACCTTTTCTTAGGTTTTTCTAGAGGAGAAGAGAGTATGGGATACTTTCGGAAAAGTTCACTAGTAGATTTAAAGTGTCTGGAAAAATCATCAGGTTTAGATGGGGGTGAATGAGTAGGAGACACAGGAAAAAACAGTGATTGGGAGTGATGAGAATAAGGTTTTGGTTTGTAAGAATGATCTTTGGTCAACTGCTCAAGCTGTTATTTAAGTTGCTTGATTTTTTTTTTTTTTTTTTGTATCAAAATCTGGGCCAGAATATCAATGAGAAATATATCTGTGAAGATCAGAATGGAGCTTTGCAATTCTGGATTGGAGATCAGAGGCCAGATCCCTGAAAGAGGCATCAAGACTCTAGAGATGATGATCATGTTGAGAAACATGTCGTGTAACTCGATCAATCTTCTGATCAATAGAGTTGAGAACTCTATTTTGAGCTCTGGCATTGTGGGATTGCCAGTTGAGGACTTGTTCAGCCTGGGAGGGCTGCTTGAAAGAACCATCAGATTGGACTTCAGTAGATTGGACAAAAGGTTTGGAGAAACGAGTTTTTTCTTGGTTTGAAGAAGGTTCAAGTGGAGGGAAGTCATAATTATAGTCTGAGGTCATGTAGCAAGGGACTGGTGGAGGTAAAGTAGAGATTGGAAGGACAGGTTGTGGAGGTAAGAGACCTTCAGATCGTAAGATCTGTAAAGCTCTGTCATATATGGGTAAATGTTTATTTTTAATAGGATGGAGGCCTATCCAAGGACTGTCAGGGTGTCTTGGCTTGTGAGGTTTGTTCTAGGGTCTGCAGGAGGTAGGAGAAGTATCTTTAAGACATCTTCGACATATGCAATCTGCATCACACATATTGGGATCAACATCCCAGATGAAGTGACCACGGATCTTATCAGTGTATATCGGAGATCCGTCAGCTTCAAAACTGTGGATAGGAATGTCATCTTCGGTTGTGACAGGTTAAATCATAAGGGCTTGGAAGATCGGATGAGTCTCCGAACTGGAAGAAGCTTTGGAGCCTAGGAGGGGTTTGTAGATTGTTTTGATAGTGCCATCTGGTTGGGGGACATATGTTGTATCTGTAGCAATGACAGGAGCCTCGTCTTGGAAAACCTTTTCATAATTTGTGAGCCACTCAAGAGGCATGATCTCTGTAAGCTTTTCTCTGGGTAATTGTTTTGGAATTTGAAGGATGGTAGGGACTTCATCTTCTCTTTCTGCTTTGATGAAGATCGTGTCACCATTATGACCAGGAAGTGGGAGATCAAGAGCATGGTCTTGAAGTCTGTAAGCAAGCTGGTGATGAACGGTAGCCATGTAGGAATTAGCTTGCATGGGCGCACCAAGGATCTGAACTTGGATCTTGAGACATTTATGGAGGTTCTGATCCCGTAATGGAATGTTAAAGTTGGGATAATATGTGAGGGAGATGCTTCCAGCATGAAGAGTAGATAGGCAGGTGCCAATCACAGCATGTTCATACTGTGTCTAAATGGTGTTGAGCAAGGCTAGTCTGGCAGTAACAGGCAAGCCTTTTCGACCGTGTAAAGAGAGGATGATTCGGACAGCATCTATGTGGAGATGGGAGTATCCTTCTTTGATCCATTGATCTATCATGGTCTGATCAATGGTGAGAGTGACATATTGTTCACTGGGTGAGGATGGAATTAAGCATTTATTTAGGCCTATGGACTGGACATATTCTTTGATGGGAAGTGGTCTGGTATGGACAAGACGAGTCAACCGAGTGGCGAGAGATTTGTTTCTCTTGAAGATGTTGTATGGGTTAAGTAGAGGGAAAGTTGTTTCATTTATCTAGGCTGAAGCAGGGATATGGGTATATTCTACTAAATCTTGGATTCTGTTGGATTGGGTTCTTTGGATAGTAGGAGGAGGCAAGGACATAGAAGAAGATAATCTATTAGGGACTAGAGTAGTAGCAGAGGGAGTGGTGGTAGTGTTTGCCATTTCTGAGAAATTTCTTCCTTCTAAACCAGTCTAAAATACTCATAACAGTCTAACTCTTTTCCTGGACTCCAGGTAATCGAGACAAGGCTCTGATACCAATCGTGTGCTAAGTATGGCTGTATCCTATCTCTCCCTCTATATAAGGAGAGCTCGTCTCTTGTAAAATTCAGAATCTGAAAAATAAAAAATATTTCTCTTGTGTTCTAATTTCTCATGTCTTGCTAAATATTTCCTATTCTTCCTTCGAATGCCATGTCTATCTTATAAGTGACAGTCTGTAATGATCTCAGTATGCTCTGTGCTTGCTTCTAGTTGAGGATCCTACACATCAGAAGATGAGATGTTTTCGGCTTAAGGTCCCTGTCTGTCTCTAGATGGTTGAAATATTAGTACCCTGTTTAGGCCGTGGTTAGGCCGTGGTTAGGCCGTGGTTGTGGGGAAAACTCAAACTAGGGGCCATCGGCCAAACATAACCAAAAACAAACAAAAAAGGCCTAATAAAGAAAAACGAGGCCTAATAAAACAAAACATAATAATGAAAGTAAATTATTACTATTATATATATCATATTATTATATATATTATATATTATTACATATATTATATTATATTATATTATATTATATTATATAAGTATATTATTATTATACATATAATATGTATTATTATTATAATATATAATATAAATAATAATATATTTATATAATATAAATATAAATATATATAATATATAATACATATAATAATAATATATATATAATAATAATATAATATAATATAATATAATATATGTAATAATATATAATATATATAATGATATGATATATATATATATAATAATATAAATATATATAATATAATATATATTATATATATTTATATTAATATATAATACATAATACATATAATATATATATATATATATATTTTATATACTTTTATATTTTATTATTATTGTCCAAAATCTATCATGTTATTATGAATGTTTTATAATTATGAGTATTTTGGTCAAAATACAGTTAACTTCATTTCATTCCATTGTTAACCAAACAAAATAATACTGATTTAGAGTCTAATTCTAAAGTTCCAACCAAACAAAAAACTTAGTTTTCCTTTCCTTTCTTATTCTCATTCTGATTATCATTGCACCATATAACCAAACGTGACCATAGAGTATTGACCAATAACTCGACTTTATATGTTTTAAAAAATATAATTTTATTAAAAGTTTCAATAAATATTTTTTAATATATGTCTGTCGTCGAAATAAGAATTTTGATTAGTTGAATAAATTTAAATTTGTCTAACAAGGTTTTTTTTTTTCTTCTTTTATTTCTAACAACTCATATAGGTTATATACAAATATTGTTCAATTGTTGACACATCAAGCGGTCAGGCGGTGAAGGGTGGTCGGATGGTGGCCATAGGTGGAGGTGGTTTATAAATATAAAAACTATTATTTAATTAAATATCATAATTAAATATTGATAGTTTTTAATTAAATATTAATTAAATAATATAAGATTTTGTTGATAGTTAAAAATTGTCAACATAAAACTGTCATTAAAAAAAAAAAAAAAATTTGTCAAGACTTTTCTTGACATAAGCTCCTTTGACAGTTTTAAAAACTATCAAGAAACCTTTTATTGACAGTTTTTAACTGTCAATAAAATGGGTATTTTCTTGCAGTGTATCCCAATGATTATATATATATATATATATATATATATATGTAGAAATATAAAATCTTCTGATTCAATGTATCATTAGTAAAACCTTCCAATTCATTGTATCATTATTGCATCTATTCATTAATAATAATAATAATAATAATAATAATAATAAAATGAGAAGAATAGGAAAAAAATGTAAAACCTTCAGATTCAATGTATTATTATTGCACCCATTTGATAATAATATTAATAATAGGAATCTTATATAATAATATAATAAGAAATTAATATATATAATTTAATTCTAAATCTCCCACATGAGTCTTTGGGTTCCTTGTAAATCATATATAATAATATAATAAGAAATTAATATATAGAATTTAATTCAAAATCTCCCACACAACGACACGTGTCGTCTTTGGGTTCATGTAAAATATTAATTGAAAAATCAGATTTATGAGATTTTCTAAAAATATTATAATTAAAATAATACTATAATATATTAAAATTTTAATATTTATTAATATTACTAATAAATATGTAATTTTTCATATTCTTTTGACACTCTGTCTAGATTAAATATATGATTAATAGATATATTTAATATTATTTATAAATATTTAATTTTTATTAAATTCATTTTTTCATATTCTTTGGACATTCCTCCTATTTAATCTATTCAGTTTCATTTATCATTTTTTTTTTTTCATATTCTTTATAAATTCTACTACTCTATCTATTTAATCTATGATCAATAAATATATTTAGTTTCATTAATAAATATTGATTTATTTTCTTTATTCTAGTATATTTGATTTGTAATCCAAATAATAAAACTCTTTTTCTTCAGACTAAAGATTCTCGAAAAAAGGAATTGTTCAGTTGGATTGTATACAAAATTAATTTTTTTGCATATACTTAAGAAAAAATTGTTCTTATTCTATAAATAAGAAGAACAAATCAATTTCCTTATTGTATTGTTTATATGGGCAGTGTTAACCTGTAATGAGGTTATTTTTATTTTATTTTTTATTTTTATGGAATTAATTGGGAATTGAATATTTAATGGGAGTAATGCGAGGTATTAACCTCACATGAAACATATAATCCACATTTTTTTTTTAATATGCATGGTCAACATCCTATCCTCAAATTTCTTTTTCATCTCATGATTTGGCACCTCATCATCTTCATTAAAATTAATGTGGGCTTCACCCACCAAGATGGCCGTTCATCAAAATTTGAAAGATAAAAAATAAATATGAGTAATTAGAAGCCCAAATTATTCTTTTATATTTATTTATTTATTCGAGTCACCCCAATCTGGGAAACTTCTTTTTGGGTGGTGACTTTTGACTTGATGTTTTTCTCCTTTCTTTGGAGAATTTTTTTTTTCTTTGGTTTTTCTCCTTTCTTTCCATTTATTTATTTATTTTAGCAATACTTTAAAGATGTAATGAAATACTATTGAATTAGATAAGAGCTAATTTTGGAATAAGCAATTCATATTCAGTGAATACTAAGGCACGGTGCCCCAGACATCCATCATCATAAGCAGGGACGTAACCAGGATTAAACACTAGGGTGGGCAAGAATAATTTTTTTTTTTCTGACCATTAACATTATGAGAAAATTATATTAATTAAAAATAAAGATACACTCAGTTAAGAAGACAAAGCAGGGACTACTCTATAAATATATATTCTAAATAAATACATTATTGAAATTATGTTTGAGAGAAACAAAAAAAAAAAAAAAAAAAAAAAAGCTACAGAATTTTCATTCACCGGTCTTGAGAGAATTAGCAAACAAAATATAATAAAATTTCATATGCATTCTTCGGAGAGGGGCCGCTTTGAAGGTTCATATTGCAACATTTCGCTCAGACACAAAAATAAATCCTGAGTGAACTAAAAATATTAACAATATGTTAAGAGTAAACAAAATAACAGTTTTAACTTGCTGCAAGCAAATATAGTCCATCTGCTATATAGTCCATCATTGTCCCATATTAGGAACAGTCGAAGAAAGATTTTGAGGATTCTTTTTCATTTATGCTCTTCTCTAATCTTTGACTAATATTGCTTGACATTTTTGAAGGAAATGAGTAGAGAAATTACATGAGTATTTATACAGTACATGGGGCTGTTGAGATTCTTTTTCATTTAAATTGAGTTTTATTTGTGAGATAAATATTAATAAACCCTATGTATTATAAATGTTCTTAACAAAACGTACACAAAGAAACAATGAATGTATAAATTCAAAAGGTTTTAGCTTTTCAAAAACTAATAAGTGTATGAATTTATTAAAACCAACTTGGTTTGGAATTTGGAATAACAATTGTAGTCATGACTCTCTATCTCTTTAACAAAAAAAAAAATATTAATAACTAATTAATAAGAATATAAAGCCATACCTATTCATCTTACTTTATTATTAATTATTATATAAGTATATAAATGAATCCATGTACTATTTATGTAGCATTTGTGTAGAATTAAATCTAAAGATTCCTCATGGCGACATGTGGCGCTGTGGAAGTCTATTATATATATATATATAATATAATGATATGATGTGAATATTAAATAAATGAAAAAAATAAACAACTTATTAATAACAATAAATAGATGTCACATGTCGTTTTCTCATGAGAAGTAGCTATTTTTATATTATATATTTAGATTTAGATTTTATTTTAGCCCAGTGGGGGAGCCCCTGTTGGGCATAAATTATCTCACCTTTGATCACAATCCAAGGAAATCCACTTGATCGATTACATTCCACCTGATCATTGTGTTGTTTGCGTCGTCGTCTTGTGGTATTCATAACAAACTCTCTGGCCAATTTGGTTTGGGGGAAAAAACCACGTGGAAAAGGAATTCAAGTAGGAATGAAATCCTTATAGGGAAGGAATCTACTTCCTAAATAGATTCCTTTGTTTGGCTGTACTATGGAATTCATTATGGAATCCTCATTGTTCTAACTAAAATGACCTTAATATATTTAATAGATTAAAAATATTTTTAAATTAAAATATTATTCTATACTTTTTTGAAATTACTCAAAAAAAATTGAAAAATATTTTTATATTTTAATTATTTATTATTTGAATAGAATAATAATTATTAGAAAAATAAGAAAAATACTATTTTCAAATAATAATAATAATAATAAATTAAAATACTTATTACCAGTGGACTCCGGAGGTGGCAACCTTTGTCACCTTCAATTACCTCAATCGACGAGGAGACCTTCTTCATCGATGGAGGACCCGGTCATTGGAGGCAGACAGATCTGCCATCGTAGATGATCGGTTTATCCTCCATCGTAAATCGCGATGGAGGATCTGTCCTCATCTTGAATTGCGATCGAGATCGTGAAGGAGGATGCCTTTGCCTGCTCCGATGATGGAGGAGGCATGAGCCTCCTCTATTTTGAAACAGAGAAATAGAGGAGGCCTTCGCCTCCTCCAACAATGGAGGTAAGGGCCTCCGACGGCGACGAGGTCATCTCTGGTGGCCTTAGATGTCGATGATGAAGCTCCGCCAATTGCTTTGCCATCTCCGATTACGAAGAAGGCCACCGGCAATAGCTTACTCTTGTAAGTTCCTCAAGTTTGATTGGTTTATTTCTATGACAAACCACATTTGGGGATTGCTTGTAAGGGTAGCTTAGGCGGATGGTGGTCTTGCTCAAGGCTCTCTCATGTCCTCAAGGCGTTAAGCACTCCAAAGGTATATGTCTTGTGCTTAGTTTTCATTGAAGAGATTTAGTAGCACACACACACTTTTCATGATCTCTTGTGTGTATTGTGTAAGGATTCCCATATCTTGATTGGCTTATTTCGTGGACAAACCACGTGTTGGGGATTTTATGTAAGGGTAGATTAAGTGACTGATATTCAAGCTCAAGACCCTCTCATGTCCTCAAGGTTGATAAGCACCAAAGGTAAATTTCTATGTGCTTAATTTGCTTTGAAGAGATTAGTTGCACACACACACTCACATCTCATGCTTAATTCATTTTCTTGTATGTTGTGTATGTGTTGTTATTATGTGCATTCATGATCATATAACATCTCTTCTTGCATAAATATTGATTGCATCTTGGGTCTTTAATGTCATACCATGTTAGGCTTTTAGGATGCATCATGTTTTACCTTTTTACCCTTGCATGTGTTTTTGGGTTCAAAGGAGTGGGCTCTGCTGTGCGCTGGTCGTCAAGCGCCGGACCAGCGCAGCCCACCAGCGCAGATCGCCCAGTGGTCTATCGCTGGTCGTGCGCTGGTCGACCAGCGCAGACCACCAGCGCCCATGAAAAATGGTCTATGCGCTGGTGGTGCGCTGGACGTCCAGCGCACAACGCACAATCAGGTGCGATTTTTCAAAACGACCTCACTCTACTAGAGTTGCATATATAAAGTCTTCTATGATTTTAGGTCGTCCAAGAGAGTCAAAAATATCATATATTTTCCTTAGAACATTTTTCAAGAGAAAAATCATTAAAAGAACTCTCCTTTAACCACTCAAATCAAATCCCTTTTGCATCATATTTCATATTGCATCTTCTATTACTATATAGAATGCATCCATGATTGGATTTGGATCATCACAACTTGCTTGGTAAGATTTTGATTAAGTTCATCTTATTTGATTATTTTTATTATCAAGCTATTCTCTTTAATTTACTTGTATGTTTTGATCATATGATAAATACAAGATTAGAGAATTAATTGTGATGAATTGATTGAGTGTTGTATTGTGATAGATATCTAGGTTTTTATAATCTATGTTTATCTAAGCTATTATGACATGTCATTTAGCACTTGATATCTAGGATTGATTTTAATTGATTATCTCATCATCCTAGATAAGCATCTAAGGTTCCCTAGCCTTGTTTGTTATTTGAATATTCATACATATTCACATAGGTTGCATAATCTCTTCTTAGAGAATTAAGACTTGAGGCTAAGAGTGCTTAGGCCTCAAGCAAATTGGAATAGGGTTGCTAATAAAGGCCCGCAGGGTAGAAGTGAGGGGTTACAGACCGGATTGTTAGACGAGGTCTACATAGGTTGTAAACTTCATTTCAATTAGTGATTTCGAGTTCCGAGTGTGGCGCACTATACAGCCCGTGGTTTTTCCCAGTGGTTGGGTTTCCACGTATACATCAAGTGTCATTTTTAATTCCGCACTATATTACACTTGCTTGTATTTTTGACTAGTAGGGTCATTTTCGTAATATTGACTTATATGCGAAAATTGGGTAATAATAGCTAAAATCTATTCACCCCCCTCTAGATTAATATATTGATAACACGCCTCGAGTATTTAGTTATTTACATATTGCATTTGTATGTTTACTCTTCATATGTCACTTTTCACACTTGCACTTGTTGATGCATTTTGTTTTTGTTGTTTGTGTCTTGTAATTCATTTCTGAGATGGTTCGGAAACGTCCGCGCATGCACGATGGTGTGCTTGGTTTAGCGCGAGGACTACTTTCGGAGAATGCCTTGGCTTCTCCTTTGATTTCACCTTTTGAGGTGAATCGGTGGTTGATTTCGACGGCTTGACCGCCGAATGAGTTGGATCCACTATTCCAATTTTACGGTTGAAACGACGGCCATAATTCGACCGTCGAATGATTCCAGCAAGTCTACTGGAAATCTACGGTTTCAAATGGTGGCCTGACTACCGAATCAAACCGTCGATCTAGTTTTTGTGTCCGGACGTTTGGTATTCACCGATGTGTGTTTTTCAGGCACATTTTTCAAAACAATGTCACTTCACTTTGACTCTCTATATACATTCTCTATGCTCTCTAGGTCATTTCTAACTCTCAAAAATCCATATTTTTCATAGAGAGCATTTAGAGAGAGAGAACATCATCAAAGAAACCACCTTTCATCATCTTTGATTTCCAAACACTCAAACCCAAACTCATGTGCATTTAATCTTCATCTAGCATCCTCTAGCATTTCTAGAATGCCTCATTGCATGGGTTTTGCATCATCACATTTTGCTTGGTAAGTTTTTCACTTTCTTCTTCTAAGTTTAGTGTCTTTCTTCTTAAGCCATCTCTTTTATTACTTGTATGCTCTTAGAATATCATTCTAGTTACAAGGTAGAGTGAAATTTCCCTTAAGTAGTAGTGAAATATACCTAGTGGGTGGGGGGGTGAATAGGTATAGGCTCCAAATTCTTTCAATTTAAAAATAATGCGGAATATATCAATGAAAATACACACTTGATTATATTTGACAAATTAATTGATTTCACTTATAGAGTTAATCAATTTACAAGATATGCATTCAATGAAAGATAAAGAAAAGTAAAAACAAAAATGAACACAAGTGTTTTAACATGGTAAAACCTCAAAGAGGAAACATCCACAGGTTGATACCACAACCACCGGCAAAGCAATCCACTATGTGAAAAAGGACTTACACACTCAAGCTATCACTCATGATATCCGCTCAAGCTATCAACTCCTAATCTACCCTCGGGCTAGTGAATCACCAAGCCTACTTCCTATCCGAGATGTATCCTACACCTCTAGAAAACAACTTCCTATCCAAGACGCTCACGTCTCTAGGAAGATTTCTTGCTTGCCTATCCGGATCCTCCCGACCCTAAACAAGACTTCCTTGCTTGATTATCCGAGTCCTCCCGACTCTAATCAAGACTTCCTTGCTCTATCCACAAAGCTTCACTCACTTTGCTAGAGACTTCAACCTAATGCAAGGCTATGATCTAAAGTGATGCAAGTGATGCAAACACAATCAAATTAAGCTAGATGATCAATCAAGCAAAATGTACAAGTTCAATGATAAACTAGAATATGCTTTCAATACACAAACACAAGATTATCTAGAAATCAAGACATGTAAATCAATAAGAACAAAGGTATGAATATTCAATATATCACACTAAAAACCTAGTTCTTAGATCATGAAATAAAAATCTAGAAAATAATATGAGACATATCATATATTCATTTTCTAGAAACAATTTCACTCAAAATCAAGTTTAGCACATATATGTTCAAAACAAATCACAAAGCTAAATCTCAATTAACAAATGATCAAACACCCATAGCATGTGATCTAACATACTTCTCAACAAATTTCATCAATCAAATAGTAAGAATCAAAAGATGATCAAAGATGAAATTGAAAAAGAAGAAGTTGAACAAACAACCTTGACCTCGGACTGAAAATTGATCAACTGAGAAAAATGGTGAAGTCAGCTGCCTCTGGAAATGCTTGGGGTTTGTATCTCTCTTCAAGACCAACAATTTTGGTTTTTGAATCGATTAATTTCGAGTTCGTATGAGAGAGATATGATCAAAATAAGAAAACAAAAATGTAGAAGATTTCTGCAGAATTTCAAAGGTGTTCTTGAAAATCTTCAACAAGTGTGGAGGGAAGGAGATGAGTTTAAAAGGAGGAGAGAGAGAGCATTTTTTGGCAAATCAGCATGTGCCATGTCACCTCCCCATGGGGGGGGGGGGGGGGGGGGGGGGAGGGGGGCGTGGGCCACACGGGGGCAGAGGGCTCCCTTGGCCGGGGGGCCCACGGCCTCCCTCACGGCCAGGCCTTGTGGCCTCACGCGCTCCAAACCTCTCTCGCGCGCTCCTTCGGTTCTTCAGCCCGTATCTTGGGCATCCGAACTCCGATTTTGAATCTACGTTTGGATTACAAACCGTGACTCCCTTACGCACGACGAAGACTACACAAATTTGAAAAATGGTTGAGAAATCATCTCGGAAAACGACGATGAAGTCAACTCAACGAATGAGAACCAAAAGTAGCATAGTCACATTGTTTGGACTCGAAACCTTATGAATGAGTAACCGAAATGACCGGAACTCAATAAGGCATTAAATAAGAACATGTTCAAGTCCTAAACACAAAATACACAAACAAATAAACACATATTCACACAAGCATGTCATATCAAAGAGATAGTCACAAAGCATGCAATTTCACAATGTTTGTCTATACAAGATCAATGCATGAGCATACTATGAAGTGTGTGAATGTGTTATACCAAATGTTTGAACCATGATGTAGGGACACACATGTATGAATTGTGTGTGTGTGCGCTAACGCCTTGCAAGAGGATAAGAGTCAAGATATACCTTTGACGCTTTTCACCTCTTGAAGACGACTTTTGCACTAGACATTGCTTCTTCATCTTTTAAGCTTCCTTTCTTCAAAGAACATCTTAAGCAATAACTAATACAAATATAGAGCGTTTTGCAATTGAATCAAGCCAATACAAATCATAAACCTTACAATCTCCCCCTTTAGCTATTCCATGGCAAAACACTCAACCTCACCATACAATGTTTCACTCAAATAAACTCAAGATGATAGAATACTCTCAATCTCACATTACAAAGAAATTCCTAGATAAAAAATCTTCAAGTCTTCAAGAATTCCTCTTTTTCGGTCTTCAAAGTACCTATGAGAGAAAATAGCAACCAAACAAGAGATCTTCTCTAAAGAAGAATGGTGAGTTATTAACCAAAAACAAGTATAGAAGATATCCTTTATCTCATACAAAAATGCATTATCTCAAGTGAACAAAATATTTTCATATTAAAGCATTCCCTTAATTTCCTAATTCCCAAGGACGAACCATCTTTAACATTATCAAGAAAGAATTCTTTCTCCCCCTTAAGACAAGAATTCTCCCCCTTAAGACATAGTCACAATTAAGCACAAAGAGGAATATGATCACACAATTGGAACATTTTTCCACATAAAGTGTGAAGTATACAAAATCTCCCCAATATCAAACATGGTGAGGTATACATTTTCTCCCCATTTTTGTCAAGGAATAGACAAGGGACACAAGAGATAAAGAACGAGATATTAAGAAAACAAATCGTATAGAAAGCGAAAGTTGAATAAACTAAAGCTCCCCCTTCACATATGCTCCACATATTATCACCAAGTAGATTTGTTCACAAGGGACATCACAAAATCACACAATCAAGCAATAAGAGAAAATATTTCATAACTTGTCAAAGTCCAAGAGAGAATCATAGATTTTCATTAATCTCTTAAAAATATTCTCACATTGCTAATGAATCAAGCACATAAGCAAAATGTGTGTGTGTGAATGCTTCTCAAATATATAGTAGGAGTAATTGTGATATCAACATGCAAACTCTATCCACACCTATCCATCTAAAGCCTTTCCAAAATAGGTCAAACCGATATTCATCCGGTTTTTGCTTTTAAAATGAATAGATATCAACATATGAGCGTGTGTGTGCATGTGGCTCGTTTTCCTGTTTTTATTTGTCAACCCGAGCTTTTTCACAATTCTCAACTATACACCAATAAACCTTTTATTTTTCATTTCTTTTAGGCCTAGAATCAAAGATTTTTTTTTTTTTTTTTTTAATGATTCATTTCAACACTTCTTTGATTTTACTAACAAAAACATATACTCCTCATGGCGGCTTTCACTCATCACAATGGCGTAGCCCTTTCCTACATTGGGTGGCTTCACAACCAAGTTGTGTAGCCCTTTCCATGAGGGTGCTCGTTGATTACTATGTAGTGCCGAAGCAAAATGGATACATACCATAGGTCATCTATCATGTACTTAACAATAAACTTCTAGATGCATCCATTATCTACACATATTCAACCACAAAAACTCAAAAACTAAAACATACAAGAGAAGCATTAGTGCACTTTTAAAAAAAATTTCAAGCTCAAGTGCATGATCTAAAAACAATAAAAGATATTTGTTAAAGATCATTACTTCTCAAGTGAGTAGTTCTTAAAGACAATGATATTCAATTAAAGTTTTGCTCATCAAGCCACTCACAATCACACAAAGACATCAATCAACACAAATCATGCCAATGGACATTCTAAGAGTTTTAAACCTCTCTTTGTCCAAGGGCTTAGTGAACAAATCCGCAAGTTGATTTTTAGTAGGCAAATGCTCTAGAGTAACAATAGAATGTTCAACTAGATCTCTAATGAAATGATGCCTAATGTCTATGTGTTTTGTACGGGAGTGTTGAACCGGATTTTTAGAGATGTTAATGGCACTTAAATTATCATAATAAAGTGTCATTTTTCCTTGTTCTATCTCATAATTCTTAAGGATTTGTTTCATCCAAAGTAATTGTGTGCAAGCACTTCCGGCCGCAATGTATTCGGCTTCGGAAGAGGAAAGGGAAACCGAATTTTGTTTCTTACTTGACCAAGAAACCAAGTTATTACCAACATAAAAGCAACCGCCCGATGTGCTTTTACGGTCATCTATGTTTCTCGCCCAATCCGCATCACAATAGCCTATAAGGATATCATTGGTATCAAATGAATAGAATAGACCAAGACTATGAGTTCCTTTGATGTACCTAATGATCCTTTTGACGGTTTTTAAGTGAGATTCCTTGGGATTTGTTTGGAATCTAGCACACAAGCCAACACTAAAGCAAATATCGGGTCTACTAGCCGTTAAGCAAAGTAGACTACTTATCATGCTTCTATAAAGGCTTTGGTCAACACTTTTCCCTTTTTCATCTTTGTCAAGTTTTAAAGTGGTGCTCATGGGAGTTTCAAAATCTTTTCCATTTTCTAGGCCAAATCTCTTAACTAGATTTTCTAGAGGTGTAGGATACATCTCAGATAGGAAGTAGGCTTGGTGATTCACTAGCCCGAGGGTAGATTAGGAGTTGATAGCTTGAGCGGATATCATGAATGATAGCTTGAGTGTGTAAGTCCTTTTTCACATAGTGAATTGCTTCACCGGTGGTTGTGGTATCAACCCGTGGATGTTTCCTCTTTGAGGTTTTACCACATAAAAATCATTGTGTTCAATTTTGCTTTACTTTTCTTTATCTTCCATATATTACATTGATTGCATATCTTGTAAATTGATTAACTCTTGTCTTAGTGAAATCAATTCATTTGCTAAATCTAATCAAGTGTGCATTTGTCTTGTAATTTTCCGCATTATTTTTAGTTGGGAGAATTTGGAGCCTATACCTATTCACCCCCCCTCTAGGTATATTTCACTACTACATTAAGGGAAAGTTCAGCTAAGGAAGCATGGGATATCCTAAAGGTTGCACATGAGGGAACCGAGGTGGTGAAGGACTCGAAGCTTCAAGTTCTCCAAACTCAATTTGAGATGTTAAGGATGGAGGAGAATGAGTGTTTCAATGATTTTGAGATCAAGTTGATGGACATAGTCAATCAAAGTCATCAACTTGGTGATCCATACTCAGATAGGAGAATCAAGCAAAAGATTATGAGATCTCTACCCGAAAGATTTGAGTCCAAGGTTATGGCTTTAGAAGAAAATAGTGGTTACAAGGATATAAAGCCGAGTGAGGTGATTGGGAGACTTCTAGCTTATGAGTCTAGGAAAGGTCCTACCTCCACACCTCCTAAAAAGCAAAAGAGAATTGCTTTGAAAGCCTCCAAAGTTGAGAAGGAGGAGAATGATGACTCGGATGAAGAAATGGCATTATTGATGAGAAGGTTCAAGAAATTTTACAAGTCCAAGAAGAAGGGTTTTGGATCCAAGGGGCAAGAATTGAAGAAAAAGGCTCATTTCAAGAAGTTTGAGCCTAGACAAGAGAAGACCGAAGGAAAGGGATCCAATGCTATGAGTGTGGTGGCACAGGACACTTCGCCCCCGATTGTGCCAATCGCTTGAACAAGAAGAAGGGAAAGGTGATGGCCGCCACATGGAGTGGAAGTGATAACTCCGATGAGGGAGATGAGTCTTCGGAAGATGAAGAACTCATGGCTAACTTCATAGCCTTTGCCTCCTCCCATAAAAGCAAAGGTTCTAGTGAAGATGGAGATGGAAGTCAAGAGGAAAATGACTCAAGTGATGATGACTCTTCATCTCTATCCACAAATGGAAATGTGGAAAAGATGGATCTTGAAGACTACATGACTAAGTTTGAGAATTCAAGGTTAAAGAACAAGAGAGAAATTAAGAGATTAAAGGAAGAAAATCTAGAGCTCTCAACACATGTTGACCAATTGAGTGAAGAGATAGTGAGATCCATGAAGAATGAAGATAAGCTAAGAGAGGAGTTAGTCTTATCTAAGAGAAATGAAGATGGCTTGAAGAGGGAGCTTGAAGAAGCTAAAGAGTCATTGACTATGATGGCTTCAAGCACCAAGAAGCTTGACCATATGCTTGGTGTTGGGAAGAGTCTTTGTGACAAGAGGGGTCTTGGGTTTGAAAATGGCAAGGAGACTCTCATTTCACACAAAACCGTATTTGTCAAGAGCTTGGGACACCAAGAAACTTCATCGGTGCAAACTCCTATGAAGAAAATTGATCTAGGACAATGCTTAAATAGTGCACAAGTGAAGGTGGCTCCAAGAAGACAACCTCAAGCTAATCTTCCTCATCAATTGGCTCACAAAGGAAAGAGACCAATCATGCAAGCTCAACCAAGGAAGCAAGTAAGACCGGTTCAATAACAAAGAAGAAATGAACCAATGCAACCACAACATCATGGGAAGGCATCTATGCATGCACAAGGACATGGTATGATTCCTAACTTTATTCCTATTTGTCATTTTTGTGGTTTTGATGGTCATATTAGACCAAATTGCTTTCGGTATATTAAAATATATAGAACTAGAAGCATGATTGAAAAAAGAAGGAGTAGAGCCAAGATGCATGTTCCTAGGAATGATAAAATTGATTTGCATGATCCTAGAACATCTAGAGCCCGTGTACCATTGACCACTAAAAAGGAAAATGTTTTACCTAGGTGGATTAGAAAGAATGAAAATGTTTGCCATGTTGCTCAAATTGCCTTAAAGGCAAATTCTTCTGATTTTTGGTACTTAGATAATGGGTGCTCTAGGCATATGATGGGAAACAAGAGTTTCTTTGAGACTCTTGTCATGGGGGAAGGAGGATGTGTCACATTTGGTGATGGGTCTAAAAAGAAAGTTGTAGGGAAAGGAACCATCTCCATTCCCGAATTACCCTTCTTATCCAATGCTTTATTTGTTGATGGCTTGAAAGCCAATTTGATAAGCATTTCTCATTTTAATGATGAAGGATTTTCCATCTTGTTTAGCAAAGATGATTGGTCTATCCTAAAGCCCAATGGACAAACCTTATTGAAAGGTATGAGATCTAGCGACAATTGCTATTGTCTTGAGGCTAGAGTTCTCTCTTGTAATATGTCCAAGGACGATCAAATTGAGTTATGGCATGGCCACATGAACTATCAGGATTTACGAATCTTAGATAAGTTTAATGTTGTGCGTGGCCTCCCTAAGCTTGGGAAGAAAGCCAATGGTATTTGTGGACCTTGCCAACAAGGGAAACAAACTAAAAGCATGCACAAAAAGGGCAAGTATCTCTCCACCAAGGAGCCCCTAGAGCTTCTCCATATGGATCTTATGGGTCCCATGCAAACCGAGAGTTTAGGTGGAAAGAGATACATTTTTGTTTGTGTTGATGACTTCTCTAGGTTCACATGGACATATTTTCTTGGAGAAAAATCCGAAACTTTTGATAAGTTTAAAATGCTTTGTAATAAACTTGAAAATGAAATGAATTCTGACATTAAAAGCATTAAACGGATTAGGAGTGACCATGGGAGGGAGTTTGAGAATGCCCACTTTGAAAGCTATTGTAATAGCTTAGGTATCTTCCTTGAGTTTTCGGCTCCTACCTCAACAAAATGGAGTTGTTAAGAGGAAGAATAGGGTCTGTAAGGTTCCCTTTTCTTTGATTGGCTTATTTTGTAGACAAACCACATGTTGAAGTTTTGAAATGTAAGGGTAGCTTAGGCTCTCAAGACCTCAAGAGAAGAAGCACCAAAGGTATATTTCTTGTGCCTGCTTTGCTTTGAAGAGATGTAGTTACGCACACACACCTTCCTTGCATTTCCATACTTGTGTTTTTTGTGTGTCTTGATATGTGTGCATACATGTTTATATAATATCTCTTCTTGCATTTATTTGATTGATTGCATCTTAGGTTTAGAATGCCATGCCATTTTAGCCTTAGTTTGCATTGTGTGTTATGGGCGCTGTTCACCCGCCCTATAGGCGCTCTTCAAACAGCGGCCCAAAAAGGGGAAAGAGCAAATTTGCTCTTAACCGCTCTACACCCGCTCTACGTAGAGCGGGTGAACAGTGGTGCCACTGGTTGATTTTTTATCAATTTTTGGTCCGCCCAAAAAACCGCTCCACGTAGAGCGGGTGAAGGGCGGCTCTCAAAACCTGAGAGCAACCGCCCCTAGGTCACCTGGTTTCCGCCCTACGTAGGGCGGTCACGAAGAACATGTTCTTCGCAAACCCAGGTGAACCGTTGTACACCCGCCCTACGTAGAGCGGGTGAACAGTGGTCAAGGGTATTTTTTCGGCTGACTTATCCAAACGATGTCACTTCATCCTGAGCCCCTATATATACATCTTTTTCATTCTAGGTCGTTTTTTAGAGAGTTCCAAGCATATTTTTACTTAGCATATTTTTCTAAGAGAAAAATTTCACCAAAGAACTCACCTTTCTTTACTCAAACATCATCCCATGATCATTAATCATCATCTAGCATCATCTTTGATCATCTAGATATCATTTTACATGGATTTCTCAACACACTTTGCTTGGTAAGTTTTTCACTTATATCTTACATATTTTGTGTCTTTCTTCCCAAGCAATCTCTTTTATCTCTTGTATGTCATTGATTTATATCTTAGATACATGTATGAGATTAGTGTGTTGAATGTTTGAGAGTTGTATTGTGATAACTTTCTAGGTTTTCATAATCCTTGTTTAGCTAAGCTTTTTGACATGTCACTTAGCTCTTGATATCTAGGATTGTTTTTCTTGACATATCATCATCCTAGATAAGCATATAGAGTTGCCTTGCTCTTGTTGCATTTTTGAGTATTTCATATATTCACTTAGGTTGTATCATCTCTTCATTGAGAAGTAAGACTTGTGTAACTTCCGAGATTAGGTTGTGTAAATCACAAGCAAATTGGACTAGGTTCACTTATACCGGGATTAGGTAGGTTTGTGATTACTTCCGGGATTAGGTTGTAATCTTTTACACATTTAGTGGATTCGAGGTTCGAGTGTGGCTTACTTACTAGCCCGTGGTTTTTCCCGTGAGGGTTTCCATGTAAATATCAAGTGTTATTTAATTTCTGCACATATTACACTTGCTATATCTTTGTGACTAGTTTTGGGCTTTTTCGTAATCTTGACATTGCATGAAAATTGGGTAAAATTAATTAAAATCTATTCACCCCCCTCTAGATAATATTAGTTCACACCATTAATTTGTTTCACTATTTACACTAATTACAAGCAATAAAAGTAAAAGGAGAGTGTTAGGATTCCCGTTGTGTTTAATTGGCTTATTTCGTGATCAAACCACATGTGGGGATGCTTTGTAAGGGTAGCTTAGATGTTGTGTTATTGCTTAGGCCCTTTTGAAGACCTCACCATTGACAAGCACCAAAGGTAATATTCTAAGTGCTTACTTGTCTTGAAGAGATAGATGCACACACTCACAACTCATGCATATGTTTAATCCTTATATGTTGTGTGTCTTTTATGTGTGCCTTAATGCTCATGAACATCTCTTCTTGCATGTTAGTTTGATTGCATCTTGCATATCCAATTGCCTTGTCATGCTTAGTCTTAGGATTGCATTTTTGCACTGGGCGCCCCCAAAAGCGCTGTTCAGAAGCGCTGTACGAACAGCGCCCATTGAGCGCTGTTCAGACCTGATCGATTTAATCGGTCGCTGTTGGGTCGCTGTTGGGGCGCTGTACGTGGCGCGGTACAGAGCGCTGTACGTACAGCGCCACTCTGTTTCCTCGTGAAAACAGAGCAAGGGCGCTGTACAGGCGCTGTACAATGGCGCTCTACGTACAGCGCCCAAGGCAAATAGTGGGCAAACTTATCAAAACGACCACACTTTGTTTTGGCCCCCTATATATATGCCACTTTGACCTTAGGTCAATTACAAGAGTTCATATTCAGATTTCATACTTAGGATATTTTTCAAAGAGAAGAAAAATTCCAAGAACTCATTTTTAATTACTCAAACACCTTTTCCATGATCATCAATCATCATCTAGCATCATCTTAGATCATCTAGATGACATCTTGCATGGATTCTTCATCATACTTTGCTTGGTAAGCTTTTCACTAATATCTTACATATTTTGTGTTTCTCTTATCTAGCAATCTCAATTTAATTACTTGTATGTGATTTTATATTTGTTGAATACAAGATTGAGATTAGTATGATGTATGTTTGAGAAGTTGTATTGTGCTAGCATATTAGGTTTTTGTGCTTGATATTGATTAGCTAAACTAATTGACATGTCATTTAGTTTTGATATCTAGGATTGCTCTTAATTGCATATTAATCATCTTAGATAAGCATATAGGGTTTCCCTTGCTCTATGTTGCATTTTGGATATTTTCATATATTCACTTAGGGTTGTATTCTCTTCAAGAGAAGCTAAGTCTTGTGTGTAGCAATCGGGATTAGGTTGCTTAGATCGCAAGCAAATTGGACTAGGTTCACTCATACCGGGATTAGGTAGGTGTGTGATTACTTCCGGGATTAGGTTGTAATCGTTTGCACATTTAGTGGATTCGAGGTTCGAGTGTGGCTTACTTACATAGCCCGTGGTTTTTCCCGTGAGGGTTTCCACGTAAAAATTCAAGTGTTATTTTATTTTCCGCACCATATTACACTTGCTTGTTTATATTATCTTGAGGGTAATTTCGTAATTTTGACTAACACGAAAAATTGGGTAAAAAGCGTAAAATCTATTCACCCCCCCTCTAGATAGCTTTATACACACTGTGGTATATTTAGTTTCAATTGGTATCAGAGCGGGTTCCTAGACATACATAGGTGATCCTTGCTTTATTTTGGTGTGTTTTGCATTTTGTGTGATTTTTGATCATTCATACATTTGCATTCATTTCATTCATTCATAAACACTATGAGTGGAAACGGTGGAAATGGTGGTGGCCACGAAGGAGCTTCTAGCACAAGGCCTCCACTTCTTACCGGTTTGAACTATTCCCAATGGAAAGGGAAGATGGAATCCTACATATGCCAAATTCATGACCGTGCATGGATGGCGGTGGAAGACGGATATGATCTCCCTATGATGACTCCCGCGGGTGGAGGACAAGATGTTTTGAAGCCTAAGGCGCAATGGAACGCGCAAGAGTTTGAGGCTTCTAAGTGGAATAGGAAGGCGATGCATGCCATTATGTGTGCCATGGATGAGAATCAGTACAAGCTTATTCAGAATACTCAAATTGCCAAAGTGGCATGGGACATCCTTCAAGTTGCACATGAGGGAACCGAGGTGGTGAAGGAGTCCAAGCTTCAAGTCCTCCAAACTCAATTTGAGTTACTTAGGATGGGAGAGGATGAATGCTTCAACGACTTCGAAATCAAATTGATGGACATAGTAAATCAAAGCCATCAACTCGGAGACCCGTATTCGGATAGGAGAGTCAAGCAAAAAATTATGAGATCTCTCCCCGATAGGTTTGAATCAAAGGTGACGGCCATAGAAGAAAATAGTGGCTACATGGATATGAAGCCAAGTGAGGTAATTGGGCGTCTCCTTGCATATGAGTCTAGGAAGGCTCCTAGCAACACTACTCCTCCTAAGAAGTCTAAAGGAATAGCTTTGAAAGCATCTAAGGATGCAAAGGAGGCAAAGCATGAATCGGATGAAGACCTTGCCTTATTTGTGAAACGGTTCAACAAGGTTATGGGGTTCAAGAAGAAGAAGGGATTTGGGTCAAGAGGACAAGATTTGAAGAAAAAGAGTTCCTTCAAGAAGTTTGAGCCTAGACAAGAGAGGACCGAAAGGAAAGGGGTTCGATGCTTTGAGTGTGGTGGGATTGGTCACTTTGCCCCCGAATGTGCGAATCACAATGAGAGGAAGAAGGGTAAAGTGATGGCCGCCACATGGAGTGGGAGTAGTGATGACTCCAATGAGGAGGATGAGTCTTCAAGTGAGGAAGAACTCATGGCTAACTTCCTAGCTTTTGCATCTTCTCACAAGAGCAAAAGTGCTAGTGAAAAGGAAGATTTGAGTCAAGAGGAAATTGACTCTAGTGAAGAAGAAAGTGACTCCTCTTCTAGTTCCAAGAAGAAGTTTGTGGAGCAAAGGTGCTTGCTAAATACCATGCCGAGTTCAATGATTTAGCACTTAAAAGCACAAGAAAGATTGAGAGGTTGAGAGAAGAAAACCTTGAACTTTCGGCCCACAATGACCACTTAAGAGAACAAGTGGAAAGATTGAAGAGGAGAGAGGATAAGCTAATTGAGGAGTTAGACTTGTCCAAGAGAAGTGAAGAAGGCTTGAAGAGGGAACTTGTAGAAGCTAAAGAGTCCTTGGCTAGGATAGATTCTAGCACCAAGAAGCTTGATCATTTACTTGGTGTTGGAAAGAGTCCAAGTGACAAGAGAGGTCTTGGGTATGAAGATGGCAAGAAAATCTCAACCTCTAACAAGACCATGTTTGTCAAGAGCTTGAAGAATGAAGAAATTTCATTTGTGCAACCTCCTAAGAAAAAGTTAGAAATAGGACAAAGCTCTAATGCACAAGTGAAAATGGGGCCAAGAAGGAAAACTCAAGCTCAACCTCCTAAGGTTCCTCAAGCCAACACTCCTCCCAAATTGGCTCACAAAGGAAAGAGACCAATCATGCAACCTCAAGCTTGGAAGCAACCAAGACCGGTTCAACAACGAAGACGGATTGAACCCACATATCCACAAAGACATGGACGTGCTCAAAGGCGAGGTATGA
Source organism: Acer saccharum (assembly GCA_030490815.1). NCBI lineage: Eukaryota > Viridiplantae > Streptophyta > Magnoliopsida > Sapindales > Sapindaceae > Acer > Acer saccharum. The sequence continues at coordinate 43,443,062 of CM059867.1, forward strand.
TTCCTTTTTTCATTCCTATTTGTCACTTTTGTGGTTGTGATGGTCATATTAGACCAAATTGCTTTCAATATATTAAAATGTGTAGAAAACAAAGCATGATTGAAAAGAGAAAGAATAGAGCCAAGATGCATGTTTCTAGGAAAGAAAATATTGATTTGCATGATCCTAGAAATAGTAGAGCACATGTACCAAAGACCACTAAGAAAGCTAAAATTGTTGCTAAGTGGATTAGAAAGAATGATAATGTTTGCCATGTTGCACAAATAGCCTTGAAGGCAAATTCTTCTAATTTTTGGTACTTGGATAGTGGGTGCTCTAGGCACATGACGGGAAACAAGAGTTTCTTCGAGACTCTTGTTATGGAGGAAGGTGGAAATGTCACTTTTGGTGATGGATCCAAAAGAAATGTTATAGGGAAAGGAACCATTTCCGTTCCCGGATTACCCTCCTTATCCAATGCTTTATTTGTTGATGGCTTGAAAGCCAATTTAATTAGCATTTCACATCTTAGTGATGAAGGATATTCCGTCTTGTTCTCTAAAGATTATTGCTCTATCCTTAAACCGATGGACAAACCTTGTTGAAAGGCATGAGATCTAGCGACAATTGCTATTGTCTTGAAGCTAGAATTGTATCTAATCATGTGTCCATGGATGAGCAAATTGAGTTGTGGCATGAAAGACTTGGCCACATGAACTTTAGGGATCTACGGACCCTTGGAAAGTTCAATTGTGTGCGTGGCCTCCCTAAGCTTGGGAAGAAAGCCAATGGCATTTGTGGACCTTGCCAACAAGGAAAGCAAACCAAAAGCATGCACAAAAAGGGTAAGTATCTCACCACCAAGGAGCCACTTGAGCTTCTCCACATGGACCTCATGGGTCCCATGCAAACCGAAAGTTTGGGTGGAAAGAGATACATTTTTGTTTGTGTTGATGATTTCTCTAGATTTACATGGACATATTTTCTTAGAGAAAAATCCGAAACTTTTGATAAGTTTAAAATGCTTTGTACTAAATTGCAAAATGAAATGAATTCTAACATTAGAAGCATTAAACGGATTAGAAGTGACCATGGGAGAGAATTTGAGAATGCCACCTTTGAAACCTTTTGTAATGGTTTAGGCATCTCCCATGAATTTTCTGCTCCTAGGACACCTCAACAAAATGGAGTTGTTGAGAGGAAGAATAGGGTCCTCCAAGAGATGGCCCGTGTGATGTTGCTTAGCAACAATGTCCCTAGGAACCTATGGGCCGAAGCCATTAACACGGCTTGCTATATAGGAAATAGAGTGTTCCTAAGGCCCGGGTACTAGAAACACCTCCTATGAGTTATGGAAAGGCAAGAGGCCAAATGTTAGCTACTTCCACACTTTTGGAAGCAAATGCTACATTTTGAATGACCGTGATCAACTTGGCAAGTTTGATGCTAAGAGTGATGAGGGTATTTTTATTGGCTATGCCTTAAATAGTAGAGCCTATAGAGTTTTCAATTTAAAGACTCTAAGTGTTATGGAATCATCCAATGTCGTATTTGATGATACTAGGCTCAAGTCCAATGACCATGAGGAGGAGGTTATTTTTAGTGATGATTCTCCTTTGGAGAAGGTTGTGGTGTCGCCTAATGTTGGGACATCTAATGTCAACAATGATGGCACACAACCTATTGATAGAGTTCCTCTCTTGGACTCTAAAGAACCCGCTCCATGGGTTAGGAAACTCCATGATAAAGAAGATATCATTGGAGAGGTAAATGAGGGTGTTAGGACTAGACGCCAACTTGCTAATCTTATTAGCTATACATGTTACACCTCTCAAATTGAACCCAAAAAGGTTGAAGAAGCCTTAAATGATGAATTTGGGTTCTTGCCATGCAAGAAGAGCTAAGCCAATTCGAAAGGAATGAGGTTTGGACTCTAGTTCCTAGGCCTAAGACCACTAATGTCATAGGCACCAAATGGATATTTAGGAACAAATCCGATGAGGATGGCAACATAGTGCGGAACAAGGCTAGACTTGTAGCACAAGGGTACTCTCAAATTGAGGGTATCGACTTTGAGGAGACTTTTGCTCCCGTTGCCCGCCTAGAGTCCATTAGGCTTCTCTTGTCCATCTCTTGTGTGCACAAGTTCAAATTGCACCAAATGGACGTCAAGAGTGCCTTCCTCAATGGCTTCTTGCAAGAGGAAGTGTTTGTTGAACAACCTAAGGGGTTTGTGGATGCACACCACTCCAATCATGTCTATCGCCTCAAGAAGGCACTTTATGGGTTGAAACAAGCACCGAGGGCTTGGTATGAGCGCCTCACTCAATTTCTTGTTGACAACAACTACACAAGAGGTAGTGTTGACAAGACACTATTCATCAAGAGAGACAATGATGAGCTTTTCATAGCTCAAATATATGTTGATGATATAGTTTTTGGCTCCACCAACAACACCAAAGTCCAACAATTTGTTGATGTCATGTCTCTTGAATTTGAGATGAGTCTTGTTGGTGAGCTTAGTTACTTCCTAGGTTTGCAAATTAGGCAAATGCATGATGGGATTTTCATAACCCAAGCCAAATATGCTAAGAACCTAGTGAAGAAGTTTGGTTTAGAGAAAGCCAAACATTGTGATACACCCATGAGTACAACTTTGAAGCTAAGCAAGGATGCTAGTGGTAAAAGTGTGGACCAAACTCTATATCGTGGCATGATAGGTAGCTTGCTTTACTTGACCGCAAGTAGGCCCGATATATCTTTTAGTGTGGGTGTGTGTGCTAGGTACCAAGCGGATCCTAAGGAGTCCCACCTCTCTTGTGTGAAGAGGATCATTCGCTATGTGAATGGGACATCCAACTATGGGATTTGGTACTCTTTGACACTAATGCTAGTCTAGTTGGCTTTAGTGATGCGGATTGGGCAGGAAATTGTGATGATAGAAAGAGCACATCGGGCGGATTGCTTCTTTCTAGGCAACAACTTGGTGTCTTGGTTTTGCAAGAAGCAAAACTCGATTTCCTTGTCCACGGCCGAGGCCGAGTACATAGCCGCGGGGAGTGGATGCACACAACTCCTATGGATGAAGCAAATGCTAGTAGACTACGGATTCAACCAAGGTACTCTCACTCTCTTTTGTGATAACATGAGTGCTATTAATATTTCCAAGAATCCGGTTCAACATTCTAGAACTAAGCATATTGACATCCGCCATCACTTCATTAGAGAGCTTGTTGAAAATAAATGCATAGTACTTGAACATGTAGGTACTAATGATCAACTTGCGGACTTATTTACTAAACCCTTAGATGCTACTCGATTTAAAACTCTTAGTAGATCTATTGGGATATGTCTTGTGGAGTGATGTTCTATGATTGACCCCATATGGGGAACTCAAGCAAAGAGAGCTATTTTGCATTCATGTAACTTGCAAAAAAATTTGAAATAACTTATGCCTCTTCTTTTGATTGCTTGAGTAAGCTTGGTTGTACATATGTATATATGCTTTCAAATTCTATAAGTGTGAACCTTGCTTGTCTACAATCCATGTCATATTTTTGTTCAAACATGCATTTTTGGACTAGGAGATTTACATAGGAAGTATGATGTGAATGACCTATAGTTATCTCCATGACATGATGTTTCTTAAATAACATGCTTATGCTAAATGAAAAAGCATGAAATTCATACAACATGCTCACATGAAAAGCATGAATTGATGATTGCATATTCTTAAAAATGCAAAACTTGTGTGAAAGCTAATGAGACTCAAAATGAATAAAGGATCTTGTATCCGATTCAAAGGAATTTACATTCCATATGTCTCTCTTTCTTTATTAGTTGAACATGGTTACTATCATACGGATATCTTATCCGGAAAAATCAAATAGGGTGCAAAGTCGCTCATGCCATGTTTCGCTTATAAAGTTGGATATAGTTGCTCTTAAAATTGAAATCAATAATCTCTATATCCTTGCCTTTCCCATGACATTGGTGAAATTGGTTTGAATTCAAATTAGAAACCTTTGTCATTTGCTTTGCCAAATACCATTGTATTTTGGACTTGAATGCTATATGTCTTGTATGCAAAGCATGTTGGATTCACACATTTTTTCTCAAATAAATCTCCTTGTTTCTCTCAAATTAATTGAAGTGCATAAAGTGACTTATATGTATATGCATATCTTGCATGCTTCTATCTCTCGTTGCTTTGAGTGACCCGGTTGGGGACTACTCCTTTGCCTATATCATGACAAAAAGGGGGAGTAGGAAATGGTAAGGGGAGTTGCAAAATATAGAAGCTTTTGTGCTTTTTGGGGAGAACATACATTGAGGGGGAGTAACCATTTGAGGGGGAGCATTGCATTTATCATTCATTGCATACATTTGCTAATGTTGTGCCTAAATTCTAAAAATGCAAATGCTTGATATTGTTCTCACATGATTAATCTCACACTTTACTTGTATTGGAAATGCTAGAAACTTTATTTTCAGGACTTGATTGTTCTACAAGAGATTGAAGACTTGAAGTTTTTACTTTCTTATCTCTTTGTAATGTAGATAATCATTGTAGTCCCGTAGTTTCTAATTCTATGTGAGGAATCAATGTGAGTGGTGGTTTTGTCACGAAATAGCCAAAGGGGGAGATTGTTAGGATTCCCGTTGTGTTTAATTGGCTTATTTCGTGATCAAACCACATGTGGGGATGCTTTGTAAGGGTAGCTTAGATGTTGTGTTATTGCTTAGGCCCTTTTGAAGACCTCACCATTGACAAGCACCAAAGGTAATATTCTAAGTGCTTACTTGTCTTGAAGAGATAGATGCACACACTCACAACTCATGCATATGTTTAATCCTTATATGTTGTGTGTCTTTTATGTGTGCCTTAATGCTCATGAACATCTCTTCTTGCATGTTAGTTTGATTGCATCTTGCATATCCAATTGCCTTGTCATGCTTAGTCTTAGGATTGCATTTTTGCACTGGGCGCCCCCAAAAGCGCTGTTCAGAAGCGCTGTACGAACAGCGCCCATTGAGCGCTGTTCAGACCTGATCGATTTAATCGGTCGCTGTTGGGTCGCTGTTGGGGCGCTGTACGTGGCGCGGTACAGAGCGCTGTACGTACAGCGCCACTCTGTTTCCTCGTGAAAACAGAGCAAGGGCGCTGTACAGGCGCTGTACAATGGCGCTCTACGTACAGCGCCCAAGGCAAATAGTGGGCAAACTTATCAAAACGACCACACTTTGTTTTGGCCCCCTATATATATGCCACTTTGACCTTAGGTCAATTACAAGAGTTCATATTCAGATTTCATACTTAGGATATTTTTCAAAGAGAAGAAAAATTCCAAGAACTCATTTTTAATTACTCAAACACCTTTTCCATGATCATCAATCATCATCTAGCATCATCTTAGATCATCTAGATGACATCTTGCATGGATTCTTCATCATACTTTGCTTGGTAAGCTTTTCACTAATATCTTACATATTTTGTGTTTCTCTTATCTAGCAATCTCAATTTAATTACTTGTATGTGATTTTATATTTGTTGAATACAAGATTGAGATTAGTATGATGTATGTTTGAGAAGTTGTATTGTGCTAGCATATTAGGTTTTTGTGCTTGATATTGATTAGCTAAACTAATTGACATGTCATTTAGTTTTGATATCTAGGATTGCTCTTAATTGCATATTAATCATCTTAGATAAGCATATAGGGTTTCCCTTGCTCTATGTTGCATTTTGGATATTTTCATATATTCACTTAGGGTTGTATTCTCTTCAAGAGAAGCTAAGTCTTGTGTGTAGCAATCGGGATTAGGTTGCTTAGATCGCAAGCAAATTGGACTAGGTTCACTCATACCGGGATTAGGTAGGTGTGTGATTACTTCCGGGATTAGGTTGTAATCGTTTGCACATTTAGTGGATTCGAGGTTCGAGTGTGGCTTACTTACATAGCCCGTGGTTTTTCCCGTGAGGGTTTCCACGTAAAAATTCAAGTGTTATTTAATTTCCGCACCATATTACACTTGCTTGTTTATATTATCTTGAGGGTAATTTCGTAATTTTGACTAACACGAAAAATTGGGTAAAAAGCGTAAAATCTATTCACCCCTCTAGATAGCTTATACACACCGTGGTATATTTAGTTTCATTCTTTTCGTTTGTTTTGCTTTTTTTTTTTATTTTTTTTTTTTTTAATTTTTAGCCCGGAAAAGGGGATTAGGCACCCTGATTGACTTAAACTAAATTCTCCTCTTTTTGCAATTTACTCTATGTCTTTTATCATATGCTTGCTATAGATAGGGGTGGGCAAAAAACCAGTGAACTAAACCGAACCGGTCCAATCGGGGTTTTTTTTTTGGTTTTTCATTGTCAACCGGTTCGGTTCGGTTTGTTTTTTTAAAAAACTGGATATTCCAGTTTGGTTTCCGATTCAAGGGTTCAAACCGGTGAACCGAACCAAGAACCGGTGTGTACAATGAAAAATCCCTACATTTTTACACATCCTGCCTGACTACCTATGCCTCTTTACCTGTTTATATAATATTAAACTAGCTTTAAAAGATTTATGTTACGTATTTAAAATATAATAAAAGATTTACATAATTGTATTGAATAGAGTTGTTTGTATAAAATTCATGATCCAACTTCTGATCTTGCTTGCCAAGTTGCCAAAGTCGAAAGCCAATAACTATAGCGAGAACATGCGTATGTAATATTTATAGTATCCTTGCCTCATGAACCACAATGATCGATTTGAATTGTAAGAAGAAGCTCATTTCTACAGCTAATTTATGGATGGTGGCCTCAAGATTGACAATTATTTTTGTATTTGATGAATCAAGAGATGAAGGAATGGATAAGAAAAGCCGGTTACAAGGAAACTCCAGAGAGGAAAACACAAGCCTACTGGACTTGAACTGTCAAGTTCTCTCATCTTATATATCTGAAGAGATTAAAAAAATAGAAGACAAAATCCAATTTGTGTAGTGACAAAATCTTGCAGAATATATAATTAAGCAGTGATCTTACATTATAGATTGGAATAAGGCACGAAGGATGGACCCTCAAGATTCAAGAAGATACATGATTAGGTCCTTTGTTCTGCTGCAAATGTTACTTCCCTGTGGAGTCTTGAGCAGTTTGCTGCCATCAATGATCCTCACCTCATACCTCATTGAAGTCCAGGAGATATCCCTCTGTACAGTATTTAAGGTTTAAATTGATGGATTATTTGGTCAAATAGACCCAAAATATAAAAACTTGTGTTTTTTCATATTTTCTAACCATGGCAAATTAAAAAAACTAAAGTCCAATAATTTGGCTCAATAGGCCCAAAACCGAAAAAACCGAACCGAACCGAGCCGAACCGAACCGAGCCGAACCGGTTCAATCGGTTTTGATCAGTTCACACTTTTTAATTTATCGGATCAGTTCACTTTTTTCAAAACTGAATATTATCGGTTTTTTATCAGTTCACTCAAAAAGTGAACCGATCCATTAAACACCCACCCCTACTTGTAGAGCTTATATCCTGGTCAAGGATGGATGGTTTGTATGCTTGAGTGTGATCTAAGTAAGGCTTACCCGGACTGTTATAACACTGGGCTTCAATCTTGCTTGGCTAGCAACTGAGGAACCCTCACTTGTCCTATCTTCTAGAAACGATTCCAAAAAGCTTGACCCAGGTATGAAGCCAAGGCTGCCTAGATACCCTGATTTGACCATTGTCCGCCTGAGTGTGGAAGCTTGATGAATTCTTCATTGGGGATCCCGATGATGGATTTATCATGATTGCCTATCGGGATGGAGTGTCTGGTATCTTGAGATGGTAATCTGATTCCTTGATGCTTTGCCCTGGTAGGCTACTAAGGCCGTTTAATACCAAGATTTTATATGTGATTTGGAGAAGGGAAATATCAAGTATCCGATCAGATATCTTGATTCTTTAGTGATCTGCCCTAGTAGGCAACTAAGGCCATTTAGCACCAGGTTTCTCATGTAGGGATATGGCGATACAACGCAATAAGTACCAAGTATCCTTATAAGGTATCTTAATTTTTGGTGGTATGTCCTGGTAGGCAATTAAGGCCACTTTAGCACCAGGTTCTTCTAGAGAGGGGGACTCCCCATCCGAGGCTTCAGGAGGTCCATATAGGTCCTCATAATCTTAAATGGCGAAGTACAAACTTCTACCCACCTCGATCAGGTCTAAAGCTTCCAGGACTCAGAAGGTACCAAGAAACTCAGAAGACGAGGCTCCAAGGACTCCACTGTTACAAGATCCTAGCACCTTCCCGCATCCCGGTACCCCAATACGTACGTACAAAATTCAAGAAAAACGAAGAGAAGGCAAGGTACTTGGGTACCCCCAATCCACTAAAATCTGGCAATAAGTGCCAAGTTAATAAGCGTCTAGATATCAATACAAGAATCCAAGTACCCTGACCCTACCTGAAGCAAGAGCAGGTACACGAGTAACAAACCAAGCAGAAAGACAAATATTAAACGCCATCGTTCGAGATAAAGCATTATATTCATTCCTGCCACACAGAGTCCTATTTGAAATGGGAGTCAACTCTCACTCAATCTGTTAAAAAAAAGAATCACTTGATTTTAGGGATCAAATCCCTCGACAAATTCATTTGATCGTTAAGGAAGGTCCCGTGAATTGCTAAAACCCTAGACCGAAGTTCTAGGAGTGCATGGCAAGAAAAGGGACCTACATATTCATCATATGATCGGAGGAAAAGGACCCCCGACTTGGTATTTTTCCACTTATCAACATTCACAAGATCTCCATCGTCATCCCCCATCGAAGTTTATTTTTATCCCACAAACTATAACTATCAAAATCTTCATTGTAACCCTACCTTGTATTCATTATCAAATAAAATGATTTCTATGAGCTATCCATTGTTTAGGTGAATTTTTGTACTATTGTCATCATCCAGGAAGCTAAAGGTATCGAACTACCTAATACCTCTCCGACCAAGATCTACCACGACCCTGGTCCCCCATGAATTGTTAATTGGAAAAAATCACCCCAGTGACAATTTTTGGTTGTGCATGCTTTTGGTTTGTTTTCCTTGTTGACAAGGGTCACAAACACCATTGACTTTCTTTCCAAGCTTGGGAAAGTCCATAAACGGTGGTTTCGAACGGCGGTCCTGGCCACCGATCATAACCGTAAAAATACTCCATAACCTTCTAGACACAAACGGCGGTTTCATTTGGCGATCATGGTCGCCGATCAAACCGCCGTTTCACCACTGTTGGTGAAACCAAAGAGAAGCCAAAGACATTCTTCGAAGGCGATCATCGCACTAACCAAACACACCATTGTGCATGTGCGGATGTTTCCGAACATATTCGGGAAATTAATTGCTAGACACTAACACACAACCAAACTAACACCAAAGTGCAAGTGTGAAATGTGACATGTGACATGTGAAGAATATGCACACAAAGTAAGGCATACATATGCAAACATTACAAGTGAGTGTGTGCAACTAAATCTCTTCAAAAAACTAAGCACTAGAGATATACTTTGGAGTGCTTATCATCTTGAGGTCTTGATAGGCCTTCGAGCTTGATCATCATTCACGTAAGCGACCCTTACAATTTAAACCCCAATTGTGGTTTGTCACCGAAATAAACCAATCAAATATTGAGGAACTTACATACATAACAAAAGATGATAAGTTGATTACACAACACAAGATATACGTGGAAAACCCAAATCGGTTAAAAAACCACAGGCCGTTAGGACGACAGAGAAAGTTCTACTATATGATAAATTGTTATAACCATATTTTCATCATTCTCTCTCACACCTCAACCCTAAACCATAGAGCCTTATTAAGTCCCCAAGCTCAATACCGAGCTTTACATCATGACTCTTAGCTCACAACACTCACAAGATCCTCACCAAGAACCCCTAATATCCCATAGGTCTCCCTTGAATACAACCTACAGATCTTTAACTTGATCCACTGATATTCCCCGGATCCCTCCACGGATGTTCCTTATGGTCCCCTTCGGATCTCACCCACTCTCTGATATTACATGGTGTTCTTTTTGCTCCACACAAAATAACCTAATTACAAGGTCTATTTATACTAGTTATAGGGAGTTTAAAATAAAAGGAAATCTCACTCCTAATCGTACAAGACTAACTTATTCACATAAATACTATTTCCTTTATGAAGTATTCTCATAAAGAGTATTCATTTCCTTTAAGCTAAGAACATCCCAAAAAAGAACACTTTCCTTTTTCGCCGAAGATTTCCCGTTTCACGTATGCTTATAATTGACTAAGGTTTGGGTCATATGCTGGCCAGCTGCACCTTACACTATTATAGTCACTGGAAATTACATCGCTCAGAAAACCGCGATCCATACGCTGAAACGATCCCGAAACAGCTGTCAAACTCACAACGCTATCCATAATGATTATCTCTCTTCAGTTCTTCATGGTCTTCAAACCTCCCTCAAACAACACCATTCCACTTCGTTTGGTTCAACTGGGTTCATTCAAGAATACGAGCCAAAATCTAACAATTCTCCCCTTTGGCTTGAATTATCAAAACTTTGTCCATAGTCACGATTCTCCATACCGACAATCAGCATACCCCATCACAAGGTATAACCACTTAGGAACGAACCATCCTAAGATTATTATTATTATTTATTTTTTTTGTGTTCGTTGTTCCGGCACCATGTCGAAATAACCTGCTGAAATTGTGGTGCAACTCCTCACGGCAGATTACCAGGGAGTTCATCAGCCATTAACATCCTTGTCCACCATACACCTTGTATCACTTTCTAACCAATGTCTTGTGTACAATTATGGACCACTAGCAGCAACATATCCTCTTCCATTGCCAATGGGAAAACTTCCAAAAGGATAAACATGTCCTTACATCACCCAACCATGTGAAAGACCTTTGTCCTTGCATCACATACCTAGTGAAAGACTTGCTACTGGAAATCGGGAGTGCTTTATCGGATAAGCCCCCTACCACACCAGAGACTTCGAGCATTTAGGAGTTTTTTTTTTTGTTTTTTTATCGCATTGTGGAACCCAGATTGGATCTCCATGACTTGTACCTGCCACCACAAGCCAAACTTCTCCTCCATCAATATTCTTCCTTTCATCAACCAACCAAGTTTGAAACCGCCTTTAAGACGTAACTCATTTGCTAATCATACTAGGCAACCATGATCATCATCCCAATACCACTAAGTCTTCCATACAATCTCCTGTAAAGACTTGAAACCGCTATCGCCAAACCATATGGCTCTGATACCAATTGTTGAGGATTATTAACCGATGAACGCAGAAACGTCATGCCTAATACTCGCCCATAACTCATAGCAATTAAAAACGTCAATATAGCAGAAAAAAATAGATGAGAGAAAATAAACAATCACAACACAAGATATACGTGGAAAACCCAAATCGGGTAAAAAACCACAGGCCGTCAGGATGGCAGATAAAGTTCCACTATAGGATAAATTGTTACAACCATATACTCTATGATTCTCTCTCTCACCTCAACCCTAAACCACACTCACAAGATCCTCACTAAGTACCCCCCCCCCCCTCTCTCTCTCTCTCTCTCAATACCCCTAGGTCTCCCCTGAATATCACCCATAGATCTCTAATTTGATCCACTGATATTCCCTTGTATCCCTCCTTAGATATTCCCATAAGTCTCCCCGGATCTCACCACACTCTCTTTAATGTTACATGGTGTTCCTTTTGCTCCACACCTTAACCTAATTACAAGGTTCTATTTATACTAGTTACATGGAATTTAAAATAAAGGAAATCATACTCCTAAACGTACAAGACTTACTTGTTCCACATAAATACTATTTCCTTTTATGACAAGTCTTCTTGTAAAAAGTAAATGCTTTTCCTTCAAACATAAGAACTTCCAGAAAGAGAACCTTTCCTATTTCACAACATTCCGATCTTAGCAAATACACCGTCTCCGCGGTTTGGGTCATGGTGTGCAGTTCGCTTCCCATACCACCCATACCATGAAACACTTCTGGAACTGACCGCTTCGGATGTCGCGGTCTGTCTCTCTTGCCTTTGTCGCGGACTGTACCGTGCGGTTTGGGTCATGGTGTGCAGTTCGCTTCCCATACCACCCATACCGCGAAACACTTTTGGAACTGACCGCTTCGGATATCGCGCTCTGTGTCTCTTGCCTTTGCCGCTGTCTATACCGCGCTTGATCCTCTGCAATCGACCGCTCCATATGCCGCAGTCCATGAGCTTTGTCCGCACCGCGGTCCGTGCTGCACTTCCTTCCAGAATCCATTTCTTGAGTTCTTCTTCGATCTTCACCTTCCTTAAACACCACCTTCAACTTCCAAACATTATCCCAGTCTCTAGGAGTACATATCAGTTTAGTCTTGTACTCTTGTTTGGTTCACATTTGGTTCGCCTAGGAATATAAGTCAAACCTAACACTTTTGTTATGTAGGATCTCTTGTTTTCATTTTGAATTGCTTGTAATTTCGCCTTTATGTATTTATTTAAATGAAGTGAAGTTTCTTATTTGTTATTGTCTATGCTATTTTTTTATTATGATATACATAATACATAGTTTGGAAAAATAACAACTCATGAATAAATAGTAACAACTCAATCATGCTCACGCATGATTCATATGGCTACGCATTCTCCATATTATACATAACAAAAGATGATAAGTTGATGTCGGTTCTTTTTTTTTCTTTTTCTTATTATTATTTATTACACTCTTTAAAATGCAACGAAACTTCTTTTAGTTAAATAAGAAGATTTGATATAGGGAGCCGATATTGACACCCATAAATATGATAAGTACATCCATATTTTAATAAAAAATTTAATTATAAAAATATCCCAATAGGAATTTACCAATAAGGACAAATTAGTTTAATTAAAAATAAACAAAATACTATTTACACCCATTAATTACACAATATCTTCAACTATATCACTTTATTTAAAAAAAAAAAAAAAAAAAACCAAACCCTAATTCAACTTTTATTCTTTTTCTTTTAAAAAAAAAAAAAAAAAACAATGACAAGAACAGAAGCCCAACGAAGCCAAAATCTCTCATTATCATATAACAAAGTAATGGAACAAGAATTTTCAAAGGACTCTCATCATATAGAGGTACGTAATTCTTTATTTATTTATTTTTGTTATGAACTCTATCAATGAAAAAAATTGAGAAGTATTTTTTTTTTTTTTAAAGATAGCAGTATGTATCCCATTGTTGGAACAATTATTGAATTTTTGTGAATTCTTAATAGAGCATGAACAATGTTGGAGTCGCATGTACTATGGACTACATCAGTGAATTTACAAATTATGAGGTATAGTTATGCTTATACATTATATCAAAATTTTAGTTTTTGTAGAAGAGAAAACAAACTTAAATTATTTTTTACTTGAAAACTAAATTTTGGGTGTTCTCTCTGGAATCGAAAGAATCAAAGTAAGGTTTCAAATTGTTGTTTTAGTGGGTGTTTGTTGTTTGGGTTTGTTGTGGCTTGTTGGTTTGTTATTCCTTTGTTCCCTGTTTTGGTTGTTAATAAAATATTGCTATTAAAAAAAAAAAAAGGCTATTTTCATAGAAGAAAGTTTGTATTGGGTACAAGTTTGATCACGTAGTGTTTGTTTGTTACTCTATTTTTTATTTTATTTTTTGTTGGAAGAGTAATCGTTATTTTCCAATCATTATTTTCCCTGTCGTAATCATTGTTAAAATTTCTCACATGTCTCACATGAACAATTTGAAATTGCACTAGGTGATAATGGAACCATTGATGGCCAAGGATCGATTTGGTGGGATTGGTTCAGCTCTAAATCCTAAAATTACAGTCGTCCTCATCTAGTGGAATTTTTATCAACATAACACATAGTTGTTTCAAACCTTACTTTCTTGAATTCTCCTGCATATAATATCCATCCAGTCTATTGCAGGTATGTTGGCTAAAGCCACTAAGACTTCAATGTTACATTCTTTAAATTATTAGACCTTTTTTTATTGGGTGTGTTAAACTTATGAGGGTTATAATAAATTGTATTAAAATGAACACATTCATTTAAATGAGGGTACTATTGGCATTAAGATGGGTTGTTTAGTAATGTTTTAATTTTAAATTTTAGACCCGGGTGTACTTATAAATATGGGTGTGCTTATCATATTATGGGTGTCAATATCCGTACCCTTTGATATATTGAAATTTTAAAGTGGGTGTATTTACAATTATTTGACCTAAAAAAAAAAGCATGTTTTAAAGAAGGTAATATAACTATGAAAAGGGGTTATTATTGGGATTAAAAATATATTTAGAATTTGATTAATTTTCTAAGTAAAAATTTGAGATTTAGGGGTGGGTACTCTTGAACAAAATATCACTTGAAGATTGTTTTTCCTTCTTTTTCTAAGTACATATACATACTATACGGTTCCCTTTCTTATTGTTAACAAATGATTAGACGAGATTGGAGAATTAAAATCGGATTGTTTTATGAGATCACTAACCAAGTATTTGAATATCAGTGTTATATAATGTTTATATATGTTGATAATATTCGACTGATCAATATCTATACCTGATTTTAGAGAGATTATACACTTCAAATCAACTGAGAAATAATATCCAGATCCAAATCATATTGCATTAATATGCCATATTTAAACTTTAATGCTACCTAATACTCATAATATATATGCGAAAGAATGCTTAAGATATATGCATTTTTTTTTTTTCTTTCTTCAATTTTTATAGGGGTAATTTCACTTAAGTCCCTATTTTATTTTTATTTTTCGAATTGTCATATATTTAAACATCTTTGTCATATTAGCAACTCTAATCCCTTCTTTTTCTAAAATACATCACTTTAGTCAATTTGACCAAATTACTAACAGTCAACTATAACTAAATGTACAAAAGGTCAATTTTGCCCCTAAAAGTTTTTTGTTATTACATTTTAATTTTCCAAAATTTCTTTCAAATACTTTTATATTTTAATATTAAATTATAATCAAATTAAGAAACAAACAAATTATTTTCTTAAAAAACAAGGATTTTTTTATTATGAGCAGAATATTAATTTAAATATTAAAAAAAAACAGAATTTTTTTTTTTTTTTTTTTTTTTGTGATCCATTAATGAATCTGAAAATTTCCAAATCTCCACCGTTTCAACAAGACTAATCTCAACACTAAGAAGCAGCAAGTTCTTCAAATTTTAAGGGTAGCGTACCTAGAAATTTGAGCTTGTGAACTGGATCTGGCCTATGCATCTGGATGGCTATTCGGTATATGCTTCTGACATGAGCCATATCTTCTAGATTTACTCCACTTAAATACTTTTTTGCAGTAATTGGCAAATCGCAACAGTGGTTCCATCTGCTTGCATTACTTTCTTCATATGGAGTACGAAGAGATCAGATTTGGGTTGCTTCTATAACTCTCTTCCTTAGGTGGTTGAAATTCAAAATCTAGAGGGGGATCAGGCATATTTCTGATTGGCTTATCAAATGGGGGGTGGCATCGAGATCGGGTTCGAAAATTTTTAGAGGGGGATAAGGAGAGTTTAGGGCTTCAGCATAGGCTTGGGTTTGTAGAAACTCATGATAGGCAGTGTCGTTATAACCGACATTGTCCAGCATACGACCCTTACCTTTCATCGAAATGGAACACCTTGGACCTTCTTTGCTTCCACTTGCCATTTAAAAAATTGAATTAAAAATTCTTGAAGAAAAAATATGAAAAAAAAATTGGAAATGAATTTAATTGAGTAAAAAACTAAAATAAATGTAATTGCAAATAAATAAATTTAATAGCTTAGTAATTGAGAAATAATTGGAAACTTGGAGAATTGAGAGTTGAGAGAGAAATGAGAATTAGAGAAATTGGAGTGGGGAAATTTTTTGTTTTGTTTTTTTTTTTTTCAAGAAAATCTTAGCCATCAATGTTTCCATTGCCACGTGTCGAAATCCTGATAGGTCAGAAAAAAAAAAAAAAAAGTGGTTGGAGGCCCAACGGCTTGCAAGAAAATCTTAGCTATCAATGTTTCTATTGCCATGTGTCGAAATCCTGAGATAGGTCAGGAAAAGGTCAGCCAAGTAAAGTAGCCAAATCCAAGAAACAAATGCAGGTTACAAAACAAAAAGCTTACCATCAACCCAAGTGTCTACTCTCTAGAGAGAGATTAAAAATTTAGAATTTCACAATTTGAAAGTTAAGTGCAAATTTATGAAGAGAAACTTTTAGTATATAGATAGTGATATAATTTTGTGATAAGATGATAAAATGGTTGCGAGAATATGTAACCAAATCGGTTTCAAATATTGATGCGAATAGAGTCGAGAAATAATGGAGATCTAGAAATTTCTAGATCTCATTGATTTGATCTCAATATATACATATTATATATATATATATATATATAAATTCTATTATCAGTTCGAACTGACAAAGTTATATCAGTTCCTTGCATGTGGACCACTGGATTTAAATACTTTGATTTAGTGTATGCACTTATCGGTCAAAGTATTTAAATCCAGTGGCCCACATACAAGGAACTGATATAATTTTGTCAGTTCGAACTGATAATAGAAAGACTGTATATAATATATTCTGTTTTTTAATATTAAAAGTATTTGAAAGAAATTTTGGAAAATTAAAATGTATAACAAAATACTTTAGGGGCAAAATTGACATTTTGTACATTTAGTTATAGTTGACTGTTAGTAATTTGGTCAAATAGATTGAAATGATGTATTTTAGAAAAAGAAGGATTAGAGTTGCTAATATGACAAAGACGTTAAAATAAGTGACAATTCGAAAAACAATAGGGACTTTAGTAAAATTACCCCAAATTTTGTTGAGAAACAGATGTAGAATCTTCTTTTTTTTTTTTGAAAAAGAAAATAAAAAATACTGCCGGTCCTGATCAGCCACGTGTCCATCATTTTGCTCTCTCTCGTCTCTGAAACCCGTGCACGCTCCCATATGGCCATATAAATACATAAAAAGAAACCAAAACAGAACACTCTCAAGAGACTCCACTACAGCGAATCGAATCACAGTGGTGGTGGTGAGATAGCAACGACGCCGTTTGGTGGGATGATGACCAAAGGCAGTTCGCGAACGGTACTGATAACAGGAGTGAGCAAAGGACTGGGGAGAGCTCTTGCGGTGGAGCTAGCCAAGAGAGGCCACACCGTAATCGGCTGCGCCCGCACACAGGAGAAACTCCTGTCTCTCCAATCCGAATTCCCCAGTTCAGACAACCACCTCTTCCTCAATGTCGACGTGGTCCGTTCTCTTTGCTTCTTTTTTTCTTAATTTTTTAATAATTTGTGCAAAAACATAAAGCAAATTTGAAGGTTTTTTTTTTTTTTTTTTTTTTTTAATTTGTGAAAATGGTTTTTTTTGACATTAAAATGTTGTTGTAGAAATCGAATAGTAGTGTTGAAGAACTGGCGCGTGTTGTGGTGGAGAAGAAGGGTGTCCTGATATTATAGGTATACGAATTCTTCGTATTGTAGTGTTTCGTGCTTGTTTAAAGTGTTTTCTTGTCAAGTTTTTTTAATGGGAATGGATTTAATTGTGTGAAAGTTTTGAAATTTTGGAGAATTTATAGTGCCTGTGTGTCTGTGATGCCAAAATCAATTGCAATTGTTCTACTAGATTTTTTCGGAACAGTTTTAAGTGGCCTAAACTAGGGTTTGTATAGGTGATGAAGTGAATTGAAAAAAGGCCTGAAATTAGCAATATCATATGAATCAGTTTGACAATAAAAGGGAAAAAAAAAAAAAAAAAAAAAAGGGCAATTTTTTTATGACTAAAAAATATGATAAATCTTGGTGAATGTTGGTGGTTCACTTACCATTTGGGATTTTTGCTGCCTTAAATGCTAATATAGTCAGAAATTTATGGTTCTCTTCTGGTTCTGAAATCTCATTTTCTTAAATCCAGGTTTAATGGCCTTTAATAACTATAATCAAAATATGATTCTAGGTGGAAATATGGCTTGTGCAATGCTTTGATGCTGCTTTATTGGTTTTCATTCGGTGCCTTATTTTTATAGTTAATCTTTTGTGTTCGTGGACTAAAATGAATGTGTTTCCAGTGAACAATGCAGGTACCATTAATAAAAATAACAAAATTTGGGAGGTTCCTCCAGAAGAATTTGAGAATGTTATTGATACTAATGTGAAAGGGGTAACAAATATGTTGCGTCACTTCATCCCTCTAATGATTCCGAGCAAGCAAGGGATTATTGTTAATATGTCTTCTGGGTGGGGAAGATCCGGTGCTGCTCTGGTAAATTGATAAGTTCAATGTACTTGTGTCTCAAATATATTTATTTCTTGAATTATATGGATCTGCTGTCAATACAAATCATAGCTTTATATTGTTTTAATAATTTTAAATGTATATATTTATTTCATATGACAAACTTAAACTGATTTCGTAGTCAATTCTTTGGGAGAATTGTATTCTTAGTGTACTATTTCACACTTGTTTTTGTGTTACTTATTTTACTCTTTTATTCTTCTAAACGATGTTGATGATTTATGCTTGAAACCACTTCATGTGTCAACAGGTTGCACCTTATTGTGCCTCAAAATGGGCCGTTGAAGGGTTATCCAGATCAGTGGCAAAGGAGTTGCCTGATGGGATGGCAATTGTTGCACTAAATCCTGGTGTGATAAACACTGAGATGCTTGCATCATGTTTTGGCTCTTCGGCTGCCTTATATCAGGCACCTGACGCATGGTACATAATCCTCATTTAGTCATTTACAGAAGTAAATATTTTCTCTCTAATTATGTGTCGGTTCACTTTGGATGCCCCCTGTTCTCATGTTCTTCTAATTCGAACAAACATTCTTTCAAGTTTCAACAATCAAATCATCTTTCTTGACACATTTAATATACAAGAAAACGGGTATGCAAAGGACAGCTTAATTAAGCTAGGATTTACTGGAGTCCCACATAAGAGAGAGATAGTAAAAAGAAGAAGTCAGCTCCATATAATGTAGGCAAGATGTTATGTCGGAGAGACACAAAGAAGCTATGTAATAGCAGATTACTACATTTTAGCCATTTTTTTGAACCCATATAATCTGCTTAAAGAGTGCAGTCAATCTTCTGAGCCCCTTTGCTAAGTCCACTTTTATTTGCAGTATAAAGATTTTAGACTTGCTACAGTAGTTAAGAAATAGAGATGGCTTAATTGTAAAATTTACATTGAATAGCTTCTTCGCACTTGAACCTGACAATGAAAGCCACCAATTTACGTAAACAAATCCTTCCCATGTAAGTCTATTGAGTTAATTATCCATGTAATAATATATTTAGGGATTTATAGATGTTACGATAGTGAGAAAAAAGAATACTCCGAGCTTTAGTTAATTAGCTCTTGTTTTAAGTACATATAGTGTCTATTTCATTAGAACCATTGTTCATTGAAGTTCATAGAATATCCAAAAGTTCATAGGGTTTTAGTTTTTTTCTGAAAGTTGATGGATTCATGTGTGACGTAATTCTAAATATTTGCTTTTTATGTATTAAGGATAAGTTGATATCATTTGCCTTAAATTGTCTGACTTGGTGATGTTCCCATTGAACCTATACCATCAGGGCTTTGAAGGCAGCGACAATGATACTCAATCTTACGGGGCGGACAATGGTGCATCTCTTACTGTGTGACAGAAGTGCCTACTTAACACAATCAGCATCCATGTATGTGCAAATAACATTTCACCATCATAAGAGTTCTATTCCATCACTGAAGTTGAGAGTAGATTGAAATCATATCTGCTTACCTTTTTCCGCTACAACTTCATTGAGATGTTTAATCTTTTAGGCTGAGGCTATAGAAACTTGATTTCTGACCAGTAGAAAGATCTTGTTATTGTAGCTAGAAAACCAAGCCTGTGATGATTCCCAGTCGTACTCCATTTAGGAATTGATTTACCTGATTATTGTTACTACCTTGAATATGAATTACAGAACAAAACCTTGTATCTCCAAAGAAGTGTCGTCTGGTTGTTTTTAGCCTTGTACCATAAAAGGAATATCGCTTGGAACAAGTTAGTTGCTTAGACAAAGGAAGTAAATAGGATTTCGATGAAAATATCGGGATCCAAATTTATGGAAATGTTGGTGGAAATATCACTAACATCCATATTGGGAATATTTAGGAATATTTGGTATTCTCAAAAACAAAATATGGAAAATATCCGGATACTTTCGATATCAGTTGCTTTAGAGATTTGAAAGGAAGGCTTTTTGAACAAAACGACTATGTTATCATGTTAAATACCAGAAAATTAATTTTATTGTCAAAATTTCTTATATTTATTCTTGATGTATACTTTGATGAGGAAAGCTAAGCTAACCACAATTTAATGCTGTTGTATGATTTAATATTGATATTGGAGCAAATATCAATACATTGAACAGACACAAAAGATGAAAAGTGTTCCGGTTTTGCATAATTTTCTAAGAGATTATTACATTTTGATTTTGTGACTGTAATTAGACAGAATGTTAGTGCAGAATCTGCAGGGCTAAAAACGAAAATCATATAAATGTAAAAAATATCCATCAAGATGCAAATAAACTTCAGGAACACACCCAATAGAAAGCTGGGAGGTCCCCAATTGTTTCTCATGAGAAGCTGCCCATATGAATGCACTTTACGAGATTGAGAAACACCATAGGTTCCAGCTTCCAGTATACCAAACCTCACCTGCAATAATCCAATTTTTTTTTTTTTTTTTTGAAAGAGAAAAACAAACAAACAGACCAAGAAACAAACAGGGCATCAGCCAAAACGAAACTCTACACACACGGAGGGTACTCCTCCATCCAAAAACTATTTTCCGAAATCCCCAAAGCCATCTTAGCGAGAGAATGGGCGACATAATTCGCCTTTCTAGACACAAAAATTACAGAGCCATTCGGAATATGCGAAAGCATAGTAAATATCCTTCACACACCAACCAATATCTGCAGCAATAGGGGAACCTGCATTCACCAGATTGACCACTCCAGAGCATCCGTCTCAACAGCCAATTCAAGACCCACAACACAGCCACAGCTTCCATGATCATGGGAGTAAAACAAGCCCAATACACTGGCACTAGAAGCCATCACGAAACCTAGGTGATCACGAATCACCAAACCCAACCCCGCCAAATGTTTCCCAGAATCAACGAAGCATCGGTGTTTACCTTGTAGAGCCCCTCTGTAGTAGGTTGCCATCTGACAACAACATTCCGGATTTTACCGCTCATACCATCCTTATTTCCGCCACATTAGCAGCTCTGAAATCGACAAATAGCACATAGACCAATCAACAACAGCAGCCATATCTTGTTTTCCCATCCCATGCACAACTTGGTTTCGATTAAACCAGATACGCCACATTATGACACCCACAAGACTGACCAAATAAATTAATAGGCAAATTGTGGCATTCATCTCTCATATACAACAGATTCCGGAAAATTTAATATGCACCCTTCTTCGGGTGATCCAATTAATTAATTTATCTGAAGTTGTAAAGACTTCTTTTTACCAGTGAGTGATGCAATGGATTTGCAAAATATGTTCTTATTTTTTCCACAGGATGACACCCGGCAAAAATAAAAAATAAAACATCTACTTGATAACCCATCTGATCTAAAGAGAGAAGCGAGAGTTTGACAGAACGTCTAGTCTTTGTTAAATGACACAAGTTCCTCACATTCTCTTGAAGAAAAAGTCTACTCATCAAAAGATGAGAATGCCAAGATCATCTCATATTGAACTTTACTGTAAGTGCCTTGATTAAATCTATTCATTCAAGAAAACCCTGCCAGTGAAAAAAAAATGGAAAATAAAATTAGTTAACCGGGTTGTATACATTTTAGAATTGCTTACACAATCAAATCCAGGAAGAAGGAAGAATGCTTGATGTACTTGACAATGAGTCCCATTGATGAAATCCACTTGTCCTGGCCGCAGCAAATTATCGATCTCCTTTTCAGCAAGTTTTTCTGGTGATTCTCCGTACAAACAAGCCATTGTTTGTTGCAACTTGGTTGCTGTAGTTGATTCTGTGCTGGTGGGAACTGCAGATTCAGATCAACTGCCTCCTATTTATATAGAGTAAATGTTTGAAAGCTTGGATGCAAGAAAGATGGTTCAAGGCAGGCTGATGCAAAGAGGCTCACAAACTGTTCTTGCTAATTAACACTGCTAATGAGAGATGACTAATAACTGTCCGGAATTTGAAATCGGAGATGTGAAGGAAATTGTTCTGGTTCAAATTCAATCGATTCCTTGGGGACACCAGCATTGGAAGGCAAATGCTTACAAGGAAGGCTGTTAGAGAAGATGCATAGGATAGCAAAATTAAAGTATTATCAACAGTGTATTTTTGCAAGAGTTTATACTGGCCTGAGAGGTGCATTTTTCATCTTCCAACAGAAACCATTGGACTTGGCAGCGGAGTGTTCCACTCTTGTAAATTAAGGAAAGTGAGAGGGAGAAAGAAACTCTTAAGTTCGATTTATGCGGGAATGGTTTACTTCCAAAGGAACTAAATACTGCGTTCATGACTTTGTATTCCTATCACCTGATCATTGCAGCTAAAGATAAGGGATCAGGAACATTAGGGGTGGGAGGAATACTGGACTGGAAGCATATGCTGTTTGTTAGTTGCTGGAGATTGAAGTACCAAAGGAACAGGTTCCGCCAAATCTACTAAGGTTAAAGTACAAAGATTTTTCAGATGGAAGGACATATCAGCAGAGAAAGCATACTACTCTGACATTCGAAAGGTAAGGAATGTTCTTCAAATATCCTTATCTCTCGAATGTCAGAGCAGTATGCTTTCTCTGATGATAGTCCTCACGTCTGAAAATTCTTTGTACTTTAACCTTGTAGATTTCGCTGAACCTCGTTCCTTTGATACTTCAATCTCAAGCAATTGGCAAAAACATATGCTTTCAGTCCTGCATTCTTTTTCCACCTTAAATGTTTCCTGATCCTTATCTTCAGCTGTAAAATGATCAGGTGATAGGTATACAAAGTCATGAACGCAATATTTAGTTCCTTTGGAAGTAAAACCATTCCCACATAAATCTAACTTAAGAGCTTTTTTATTTGGTCAAAAAGACCATCTTTCCCGTAGTCATTAGGAGTTATAAGGTAGAAAATTAACGGTAGAGGATGTTTGTACACCATTTTAAAAATGTTGGGTAGATTTTGTCCACTATGCCCAAATGTGCTATATTCTGTATTTATACTAACCTTAGCTGTCATGGCCTCTTGCCAATGTGGTATGACTCTCCAATACGAATCCACCACCACGGTTCAATGGCCGGCATGCATGTATATATATTTAATATATTCATTCTTTGTCCCTCCTCTTGTGGGTGCCCTATCCCCATATGTGGGAGTAGTAGTCCAGGCTATGCTAGTAAATCCAATCTCGTAGGGTCCCGGCAGTTTGTGTAAATTAAAAAAAAAAACTAAAATAAAATAAAAAATACTAACCTTAAGTAATGTTTGTGCAATTTCACTCATTTGGAGGGAATTTTAATTAGTCCTCAACTTTTGACGAATATTTATTTTCAAACATGTTTCTTTTATAGCACCCACAATCCCTTACTTTTAAGAAATACATCAAATAGGTATGTTCCTCTATTAGTCGGTCATTAGTCCAATTTAACAATTTTAGGGTATTTTGCTTTAAACAAGGAATATACCACATGTCAACAAAATAGAAAATAAATAAAAAAATCAGTATAAATATAAATTAAAAGAAATTCTAGTGGAGGCTCTACAAACCATTGGAAAACTGTGGATGAGGCCGCGACCTCCTAACTAACATTTTTGGGAGGCGTGGCCTCCTCCCTGCAATTCCGATGGAGGCAACCTAGACCTGGCACGGTTCCAGTTCGAACCGGAGAACCGAGCCGGAACCGGAACCGGAACCGGAACCGAACCGAATAGGAATCTAAAAAACCGGAATCGGAGGAGGCCGGTTCCGGTTCCGTTCTAAGGTTTGAGGAACCGGCCGGTTCAAACGCAATGGAATCGACGGTCGGTTCGCCACAGTTTTTTTTTTTTTTTTTGTTTCTTTTTTTGGGTTACCGTTGGTGGCCCAACGGCCTGCTGCGTCAACAGGCTACCACTTTTTTTTTTCTTTCTTTTTTTTTCTATAAATTACCACCACCGATACCGCCCCCCCCCCCTCTCATTTTCCTCACAACCAATTTCTTCTCAATTCTCTCTTTCTCTCAACACTCTCAAGTCTCAATCTCCAACTCTCCAACTCTCAATCGTCCAAGGTTATTAAATATTTATTTCATTTTGTATTTATTTAAAATTAATTTATTTGCAATTATTTAATTTGAATTTATTTATCTCCAATTTATTTATTTCCAATATATTTTATTTTCAATATTTTTATTTCCAATTAATCTTATTCCAATTTATTTAATTCCATTAGTCAATACTAATTTATACTTTGTACTGTACTACATAGTACCTACGAGGTACTATTCACATTTCTAATATAGTATACCATTATTCTTCTAAGTTCTAAGTTCTAAGTTTCCAATTCTCTCCCAAATATTTTTAAATGGAAAGTGGAAGTGGAAATGGAAGTGGAAGGGGTCACGGCCGTGAAGGTCCTAGGCGTTTCGATTCGATGAAAGGTAGGGTCCTATGGTCGATAACTCGGTCATAACGACTCCACCTATCACCAATATCTACAACGCCGGGCCTATGGAAGACCTAGGCCTAACTGTCCTACTCCCCCTCTAATAATTTCTGAATCCGATCCCAACTGCCACCCCCAATTTGACAAGCCAGCAGAAATATGCCTGATATTGATACACCTCCGGGTTTTGGTTATGATCCATCGAAGTGGAACTGCAAGAGGAGGAAGATCTGATACAGGCGGAACAAATCTGATCTCTTCGCCAAACATATGAAGAAAGTTAGGAAAGAAGATGGAGACTTTTATAGCGTTGCAATTACTGCACCAAAACATATAAGTGGAGCAAATCCGAAGGATATGGCACTTATTGGAAGCTATTGAACCAACATCCAGACGCAATGACTAGAACGAGGTCCAATCACAAATTACCAAGTACGCTACTACAACCAACAATTATTCGTTATACTGATGAACAAAATAGAGAAGAATTAGTAGGATGGTAGCAGTAACACTTATCATCAGTTTTGGGTGAAAGGGTTGGTTTTGTAACTATTGTCGACGAGCATTAAACCCGGCTGCATGCCGTGTCCCTAGATCCACGCTCACACAAACACTTGAAAAGATTATTCGAGAGAGAAAAAAAAAGTTAGAAAAATATTTGAAAAATATAAGGTCGTGTTAGCGTATGTGCCGACATATGGACTGACCATTGGCAATCGCATTCATACTTGGGTGTCACTTGCCATTATATGGATAATGCTGGACGACAAAAGAATTAACCTGATAACATGCTACATAAGGCTAACAATAACCTGATAACATGAACAATATATTCAAAATTCAAATAGATAATTAAAAACAGAAGATAATAATATTCCTTTTTATTTCCTTACCTCTCGAATGTCGAGCAGTATGCTTTCTCTGCGATATGTCCTCAGGTCTGAAAAATCTTTGTACTTTTACCTTAGTGGATTGGCCATACATTGTTCCTTGGTACTTCAATCTCAAGCAATTGGCAAAAACATATGCTTTCAATCCTACATTCCGCCCGCCCTTAATGTTTCCGATCCTTATCTCACTGCAAAATGATCAGGGATACATATATAAAGTCATGAACACGGTAGTCAATTCCTTGAAAGTGAAACCTTTCCACAAAAGCTAACTTAAGAGCTTCTTTCTCCCTCGCAGTTTCCTTAATTTGACAAGAGTGCAGACTCCGCTCCCAAGTCCCATGGTTTCTGTTGGAAGACGAAAGAATGCACCTCTCTCGGGCCGTATAAACTTTTGCAATAATATTTACGGAAGACCTTCACTTTCCTGCTCTCTGCTCTCCCCTGTCAACCTTATCCTTGAAGCATTTGCCTTCCGAGCTGGTGTCCCAAGGAATCATCGAATTTGAACCACAAGTTCCTTCACATCTCCAAGTTCAAATTCAGACAGTGATTAGTCAAAAACCCCTCTCTTCATCAGCAGTGTTAGCAAGAACAGTTTGCAAGCCTCTTTGCATCAGCCAGCCATGAACCATTTTCTAGCATCGACTTTTCAAACATATACTCTATATGATAAATAGGAGGCAGTTGATCTGAATCTGCAGTTACCACTAGCACAGAATCACTACAGAAACCAAGTTGCCACAAACAGTGGCTTGTTTGTACAGACAATAGCCAGAACATGTTTCCTATCAACTCCCGTCCATTTGATATCTTTGAGAGATGTGGAGATTTGATTGGTTTCATAGCTGAAGATGATTCTCTTTTTTCTCTTCAGTTGCATATGCTCTTGTTCAACCTCTTCAGGATCTTCCTCACCATTTTCTTAAGGTTCTTCCTCAACTGCGTGCCTTCTTTTACTTCTTGAATTTCTGCCTCTTTGGATTCAGGCAAGTAATTGGAGTAAATTGTCCCCAAATCCTATTTATGAACTTTTTGTTGTGCCGGCATTGCTTCCTCTTGGAACGATACCACGGTCCATCGCTGCTCTTGGATTCAACATTAGCTCCTTCTTCAGGACCACTTTCTTCTTTACCAGCCACTTAGTATGGTGCCTTTCTTCCATTTAACACAAAGACCAGTCACAAAAGCACACTTCCTGATGTTTCATCAGGAAACTTGGAAATGTTGCAATATTATCTGTCCATGAACACCACATGCCTTTCAATGCGGATGGACTGAAGAAATGTAAGCGGGATCATTCGGATTGAACTCTGAAACTCTTTTAATTACATCTGTAAACGATAGTCGTGATGCTGCTGGCTTGATCCTCAATAAGGAAATTTTGAACAGCCAACCTTGCAGTTTTTTAGACTGGTTCGTACCATGGGGCATACTGTTTTGATAGTCGTGATGCTCTGGATTGATCCTTCAATAAGGAAATTATGGCACACAGCCAACCTTGCAGTTTTTAGAACTGGTTCGTACCATGGGGCATACTGTTTGATGGCTTTCCAAGTCGATAACCTGAATAAACGAAAATAATTAGATAGCAAATCATTTATATGATATTTTTCCTTTTTTTAGGCAACCATGACAGCACAAGGAAAATTTAATAATGCAAAAGAATATATGTATAGGTTGTAATTAATTTTTATACCGCCCGTGTAGAGAGGCATTCTAGTTCATGAGAAACACTTAAATGATTATTTTCCTTGATCAACTTTTAATAAAAGAAAAATGAGGGTCAAAAACAATATAGAGGCACAAAAAAGGAGGCAGAAAAAAAACAATGCTACCAGACAGAACCTCTGGGAAAGAATGAAT